>OX376375.1:37820179-38027005 GCA_947369275.1 Nemotelus nigrinus
CTGTAGTGAAATTTTAATGAATTCAGTGAAAATAGAAATATTACTTTAACTATCAGAGTTTCCGGTTAGATCATCTGATACCAATAAAAAATTACATTACAGATTCTACTGCAAATTCAAATTTATGACAATCTAATAACACCTGTTGTGGATTCACTTAAATATTTAACGTCTTTGTCGTATGATATGCTCGGTTATTGCTTGATAGAATCTTTAGCTGTTGCTGACCGGGATCGATTTAAACACGATGGAACATCTTTATCTATGTGGCTCCAAAGCTTAGCAAACTTTTGTGGCGCAATCTTCAAAAAATACAGTATCGAACTAAGTGGTTTATTGCAATATGTGGCTAACCAGTTGAAAGCCTACAAGAGGTGAGTTTTGAAGCTCACATAAGAATTGACTTATTGTTAAAATGTATTATGTAGTTTGGACCTTCTTATTTTAAAAGAGGTTGTGCAAAAAATGACCGGTATAGAAGCTGCAGAAGAAATGACTACCGAACAACTGAACGCAATGTCAGGAGGAGAACTTCTCCGTGGTGAAGTAGGAGAGATTCATTTATTTGGTCAGTAATACATAGACATTTTTCAGGCAGGTTATTTCAGCCAAGTTCGAAACACCAAAAAATCTTCACAGCGATTGAAAGAAGCTTTAGCAAGTAATGATTTAGCGGTCACTTTATGTTTACTTATGGCGCAGCAAAAACACTGTGTCATCTACCGTGAAACAGCTCAAAATCATCTAAAGCTTGTCGGTAAACTGTATGACCAATGTCAGGATTCCTTGGTTCAATTCGGAACATTTCTCGGTTCAACCTATTCCGTCGATGAATATGTCGAAAGGCTTCCATCCATCCATACAATGCTGCGAGAATATCACATTCATTCGGATGTAGCTTTCTTTTTGGCTCGTCCTATGTTTTCGCATCAAATAAATGTATGGGTTTTACTATAGTAAAGTGCTAAATATTAATATTATCGGTTTCAGCAAAAATACGATATACTAAGAAAATCAGACCCCAATGCGAAAAAACTGACGGCTGTGCAAAAATTGCAAAAGTATTTAGAAGCAACAGCTGCAATAATGGATCCTATAGTTGAATCAGTCCGACCTTTGCATGTTCCCAAAGTTTGGGAAGATATAAGTCCACAGTTCTTAGTAACATTTTGGTCTCTAAGCATGTATGACTTGCATGTTCCTGTTGAGAGCTATCAAAGAGAGATTTCAAAGTTGAAGCAATTATCATTGTCAAGTTTGGAATCTAAGGATGTGGTAAATGATTTTTTAAATATTTTTACTATATGCGCTTTATAACTTGATCCTTTGCTGATTTTATTTTTAAGTGTATGATATGTATTTCTTTACTAAGACCTAACATCGAAAGTCAGTTTTATTTTTTTTCCCAATAATTCAAATCGTCTGCAGAATATTTCCAAAGGAAAGAAAGAGCAAGAAAGATATATGGCGCTTATGGAAAAGTTACATGATGAGCGTAAAAAGCATCAAGAGCATGTCGATAAAATAATACAGCGCTTAAATCAGGAAAAAGATTCGTGGTTTCTTTCCAGGTCCGCAAAGTCTGCGAAAAATGAAACTATATCTCAGTTTTTGCAACTTTGCCTCTTTCCTCGGTAAGGCTCCTCCTGCAACTTCTTGAAATGTATACAACAATTATATTCGTAGTTGCACTTTTACCGCCCTGGATGCTGTATACTGTGCGAAATTTGTCCATACAATTCATATATTGAAAGCTGCAAATTTTTCAACGCTACTTTGTTATGACCGTGTAAGTATGTATTTTGATTGTAAATTTTTCTAATTTTATTATTATTGTATTCTCTCCTTATTTAATTTAAAATTTATGTCTCACGCGAAGCAAACACGGATTATTTGATATAAATATTAAAAATTGCCCAAATATTTTAGAATATTTAAAGTTCATGGGCGAAAGTTTGGGAGAATTGGCTATCTCCATCGTTATTATTTTGTTTTATTTTTTAAAGAAACTTACGTATAGTCTGGTTTGATTTTAAAATTCCGATATATGTTATTTCCTTAGATATTCTGCGATATAACATATTCAGTTACTTCGTGCACAGAAAATGAGGCAACACGGTATGGGAGATTTTTATGTGTTATGCTAGAAACGGTTATGAGATGGCATGCAGATCAAGCTACTTTTAATCGTGAATGCGCCAACTATCCAGGATTTGTTACAAAATTTCGTGTTAGCAATCAGGTATAATTTAACCAAAATATTACCCAGAAAATTGTTAATTTATAAATTTTCAAGTTTTCGGAAGCAAACGATCACGTTGGTTATGAAAATTACCGCCACGTTTGTCATAAATGGCATTATAAAATTACGAAGGCAATATTATTTTGTCTTGATTCAAAAGATTATATGCAAATTCGTAACGCACTGATAATACTTATGAAAATCTTGCCACATTTTCCAGTCCTTGCCAAGTTGGCTCAGATTATTGAAAAGAAAATTGAAAAGGTAATCCATTCACTCTCAGGGTTTCTTCATTTAAATATTTATAATAATTGACCGCATAAGGTTCGAGATGAGGAGAAAAATCAAAGACCGGATTTATTTGTGCTGGCATCTAGTTACATTGGGCAATTAAAAACAAAAGCACCGCAGATGATAAGAGAAAGCGATTTCCACCAAATTTCTGAAAAACCAAATAAAGAAATAGTTGATGGAAAAAATTTTACCAACGGAGATATCAAAACAGGTTAGTACACAGAATTATTGTCGAGGTGCATGACGTTAATATTTGAAGTTTGGTGCCATGTGTGCAGAAATAAGTAATTTTTTTTAATAGTGCGTTTATGTTCAACATTCAGATATCATACAAAATCCATTGCACTACGCCCCCTGTTAAGGTTTAACCCTTATGTTAGGGGTGAGGAGGAGTCAACTAACAATTTTTTTATTCATAAACACAAAATATGACAATATTCTTGCTGACTTATTAACATAATAAAAAAAATAATAATAGCTAATAAATTGAACAAAATAAAGATAAATAAAAAATGGAAAAAGAAATAGGCAGATTTAAAAGATATATTAGTTCAATAATTTTTTTTAATTTCGCTCTTAAATTTTTTTTTTGTTTTTATTTCCCTTGGAAATGTATTGAATAATTTAATTCTCACATACGTGAAATGGGTTTGACTCATATGGGTAACACGATTTGGGAGTATGAGTGTATCATCGGTACCGCTTCTAGTTGCATTGGTATTAATTCAAATTTTGTTAGCTACTAGATCCTTGAAGGTCTGTATCAAGAGGTTTAATTTGAAAATTTTGTCTATTGGACGAACATGCAGGGCCACAAACTATACGTACTTCCCCGGCAATAATTTCCTAGCTCGAGTTGATAACATTGTTTCACCTCGATGTTATCTTAGATGAAAAACTCCGCTTCACCTTGCTCTATGATAAAATACTTGACCGTGAAAACAAACAGCTAGGCTTCATCAAAAGACGTGCCAAAGAATTTTGTAAACTGTGGGCTGCACGATCCTTATACACTTCACTTGTACGTCCTATTCTTGAATACGTTAGCATTATCTGGAATCTCGCTTTTGAAACCCACATTGACAGACTCGAGTCCATATAAGAGCAATTTTTACTTGTCGCCTTGAGAGAACTGTACAACCCTTATGATTTTAATAACCTACCCCCTTATGAGTTTCGACTGGGCCATTGAAACTTATCGATACTTGCATCCAGAGGAGTGGTGATATCGGTCCGCTTCACATTCGACGTCGTTAGAGGCGCTATTAGAGTTGAATTCCTGACTCGTAGAATTATGATAAATATCCCTGTAAGGAGCACCAAGTCTAATCGTTTGCTAAAAGAATATCCACATTCCAATAAATATGCTGGCAATGAACCGATAAATAGATGCTTCGGGATATTCAACTTTATAAACAATCTATATTTCCCTACAATTTCTAAATTATCCTTCGAATCCTTCTTTTTTCAAGCCATTCGCACCCCCTAACCTTAAGCTATATATCAATGTTTTATTATTAATCGTTGTTTATTAATTTATTTGTTACTTATTTAATTTTTTTTACATTCTCAGTTTTTGTTTAGTATTGTATATGTAATTCGTTACTTGTTTGGCGAATAAATAAAATAAAATAATTTCTACTTTTAGTTTTAATATAAAATAAATTCTACTTTTTAATCACATTGACTCAATAAACACCGCATTTGACTTCTCAAAAAGACGATTTAAAGAACTCAATGACATTCGTATGACTGCTCAATTATTCTAAAATATGGTTGTGTACTCGTACGTTCAGCCTACCTACCATACCATAGATTCACAGATTTCTGATCGAAGTCCAGGATCAATGTTAGGTGAAAAGAAGATATCTTCTTTATATGCGTCACATTCCAGCCAAAGCATTGATGTCGCAAACGCTGGGGATTCACAGAGAAAATGCTTCGCAGAGTCAGCCTAATTTAGATAGGATGGACAGAGGTTCTCTGTGCAACATCTATTCGGTACATATGACCTCCTTGACAGTTGTGTCCAGTCAGTATGCATGTCATGGCTCTGCAAATTTTCATATTCCTGTTGAGGAGGAGTTCCGCAGTTGCATGGTTGGGCTGTGGGAAAGAAAACATTAGTGTGCCTGGCTACATCAGAAGACATTCATCTCTCTTGTGAGCATTAACTAGACACTTTCGAAAAATGGTATGTGCAGATGCGGTCGGCCTACCCAAGCACTTTAGTGAATAGAATATGGGTGCTTGGTGTGGTCTCCATATTATAAGAAGCATTTAGGTGGCGATTGACTGTCCAAAAGAGATTCTTTATTTTCTTTCTTATTGCTTTATGCTGGTTTGATCAATTTCGCTTGCGTCCTTATGAAAACCTCTTGCAATTATTGACCATAGACACACTTGAAACTCGATGTAAGAATTTCAAGGCTCTATTCGCTGCCAAGTCGCTCACTGGAAACGTTAATTTTGAGTTTTTGCTATCCAAACTAAATTTTTATGTATGCTACGATAATCGTAGTCATCATAATGCCTAAACTTCCCATTTCATAAGACAGAGGAACCGCTGGAAAAATAGAGGAATCGCGTAGTTGCATGTCGTGCTCCTTATTACCACCAAACTGTATCGAAAGTCTTGTATAACTTTGATCTGACAACTGCATCGAAAGACATTGGGTATGTCCCAACACTCACATGAATTTCAAAATTTAGGAAAGTAAAACACTCGTTACCTGTTTTCATTAAAAGATGCTCATCGTATATAAATTTTATGGCCGCATCTACTAGAACCTAAATGATGAAAATTCCCAGTGTTGGAAGCAAAAGTCTAACATAACTGCTCCATATCAAGTCCCATTCACCCTGCGATTTTCAATTTAATTCGTGGCTGCATCGGAAGTTACAGGGATGTACAAAAATTTGAAGTTGCCATTCTTAAAATTTCCAACACATTTGTTATCTACTTTCATTGTAGGTGTTTGTTATATGAAAATTTTATTTGTAGAATTTGTTGGTAGGAAAATAACAAAAATGTCTGGTCCTAGCAAATCATTGGCAATCATTGGTAGCACCACAATCAAAAGTAAATTAAATCTGTTCCCCTTTGAGGCCCATGCACCGTCTAAACTAAGTTTCCATTTGATGATTGCGTTGGAAACTATAGGGGTGCAAATAATATTAGGGTACCCATCGCTAAAACTTTATTTTTTTTTAAATTAAAACATTGTTGATTTCCACTATAATGTCATTTGACATTTTAATGGTAGCATATCTTAGTAAATTATAATCGACATGATATTGCTACGTAAAATTAAGTATATAAATAAAATCTAAAAGATGAATTTGTTCCTAATATAAATTTTGTTTTCTAGAGAAGCGCGAGAAAGAGAAATTTGACCGTAAAAGCTGTAAAATTATAAATCTCGATAAAGATACACGTATTGAAATCAAAGGAGATTCAGATGAAAAAGATAAACAATCTAAAGAGAGAAAGGAAGATAAGGTCAAAGAGAAAGAACGAGAAAAAGATGATGATTTTAAAAAAAGAGAGAAGCGAAAAGAGCAAAGAATGGAATCACCTAATTTGACCGAGTCTTATTCTGATAGACATTTTCCGCCTGATGTTTACGAATGTGAAAAGCAATCTGATCGAGATCGTGATTTGAGCTCAGTTTCGAATTCCAGCACAGGATCTATCCAAAGGCGAGCTCAAGAAATGGCTGAATGTGAGAAAAGTTGGTATTATTTTTAATATAAATATAACTTTTAATCTTACGCTCTTTTAAATTATTCGACAGTTGACTCCAAGCGAAGAAAAATAGATATAATTATATCTAATAAGGTAAGTCTATTTAGTTTTAACAAAACAAAAGTTCATTTTACTTTGAAATGTAGTTAATTTATGTTTATGAAACTGCGATTAAGCAATATATTAGCGATTCAAGTCGCAATAAACATAATCTTTTAGATATCTTAATAAATACTGTTTTTTTATTCCATAAACTTAAATTTGTTTACATCGTCCTGTTCATAACATCAAATCTTAAGAATACCTAATACGTATTTTCGAAAATGCTAACATTAGTTATGTTGGTGTTAAAAAAAATAAAATATACACTTTTTACAGTATGGTATCATATTTTTCAGAAACTGGATGAAACTAATTTAGAGGTGAGAAAAGAAAGGGGAAACAAACTGAAGGAGAGAAAGGAAAGACTTTCAGATGATGAGAGAGACAGAAAAGATCGAAAAGTAGGACGCAAACGGGTATGGTTTATTTATATTTTTAACTTGTGAGCCACTTTATGTTTTATTCTAATCTTTCTGGAATAATATTAGCTTTAGCGTTTATAATATCGTTTCATTGAATATTCCCTACATTATTTGCATCTTGTGTGTATCTATTACAACTGTATAATACTTCATAATAATTGGTATTAGAATATGCTAAAAGTAAAATGTATCAGTTAAGTAAGGTATTCCAATGATTCAAATAAATATTAAATGTAAGAAGCCGAGCAATGTTCGCTTTTGTCTTCATTCAAAATGCCATTATATACCAACTAAAATATATTTAATAATTTTGTGTTGACGTAATTAATGTTTCATGCGTTGGATTATTTTCATTTATTAAATCAACTCGTTTATTGAAATGAAATCGAATCGATGAAATATTGAATAATCTTAGACTATACTTTTGTTTGCAGGAAAGGCTCGAAGAAACGATTGCAAATGATCACAAGAGGAGAAGAGAAGGTATGTAGAATTCGATGTTTTCAATGCTTTGTGTAAAATTTATCTTTATTCCATTTCTATGGTAAAATTGAAATATTATAAATTTAAAATATTACTAAGACTCAATTGTAAATAACAATTCGAACTCAGAAGTTTACATTTTTTTACAATCGAAACTTGTGTAATCGATTGAGTAGAGTAGCGTTTATGTATGGGATTTTCCGTTCTATTATTATGGTGAATATTTTGCATCGCAATAGTTTGAGTCGATGTTTCTGACATTGATATAGAGAAATACAACTTATGTCGATGCACATGCATGTTATTATTAATACATGATAATTAATATTATGTATAACATGTGCAGAAAAACATAGCGTCCATTACGGTCTCCAACGGACTTCTAGGTTTCACCGAAGAGTTAAACAATATTGTCAACAGAAACACAAAGAACAAATGTTTTAAAAAAGTTTTCTCGAACCCCAAAATTTTGGTGGAGCATAAAACTCAGATCCGTTTGAAAAAATGCCCGCACATTTTTCCAAACAAACATCTCCGGTCTCCTTAAGCCTTTTCAACAAGGCTAAAAAGGTTTCGGTAGAAACTGTAAAACTGGCTAAAAAGGAAAGCTGGTGTGTCTTATTAAAAAAATATCGGCGAAAGATAAGTAGATGGAAATGTGAAGTATTCACAATCGACAAACAGAGCAGCAAAATGGAACTCCTTAAATGATATGAATTATTTTCAACTTTTCGAAAATAAAATTCATTTCTTGATAAAATATTGAGCCCAGGATTTCGAGAAGTTCTGGCAGCAGATACAAAAAGGTCAGCTACGGGGCTAGACACAATTTCATATTGCTATCTTAGATTGTTAAATGAGAATAGCAAAGTTAACTGTGTTAGGGCGTTAATCAGTCTAATTATTAACCAAGAAAACGTTTAAGTTTTCCTGAGGAATAAAATAGTACTAATCCTAAAACCAGAGCAAAATGCAAAACTCCCAAACAATTTCCGCCCGATATCACTTCTCATCGAATTCGTAAAAATCATCAACAATGTAGTGAAAAGCAGACTCATTTCTGAATCTCATATCCTGGATCTTCTACCAACAAACTCGCATGCATATAAGGGGAAATCGGTTAACATCTGCCTAAATCAGCTTAATGGCCTAATTAGGAGATATAAATCTGAAAAAATAAAATTATGGTGATCATTGACATAGAAAATGCGTATGAGGGTTTGGCTTTAAATATCATGTATAATATACCGTTACAATTTGATGTCCCGTATGAGCTGTACTATTGCATCATCGCCTTCGTTGCTAAAAGACCCCTATGCCTGGGAGAAGCTGTCCGATGCACTGATCACCTGCAGACTTTGTGCAACACATCGATTTAATGTTGATCGCATACTACACGCGATCGATCACCTTCTCTACATTACGCCACACACACGCATCGGGTGCACTGGTCACCTGGAGATTTTTGCAATACATGAATTTTATACATAAGCAAATTTATTTCTCTTCTAATAATGTAACGCAAACATCTTTCGCAATATTTTAGTAAGCAAAATTGTAGCATAAAAATCGTAGAAATATAGATTTTGATTCATTCCTGAACCAGGCCCTTTAATAACAGTTCAACGTGAGGCTGCGTTGATCAGGATAAGTTGACATCATACAGATCAGTTAACATTTTGGGGACCCCCAGTTGTAGCACGTATACCATTTTTTAAATATGGATGCGATTGCTAGACAACAAACGAAGCTCGGCAGGGCCATCGAGCGGCGTCAGCAGTATCATTTTAAGTCACCTAAGAGCAGGAGATATATTTGTTACTTTTAAAAAAGCAATGTGAGGAGTTTGAGGGCAGTCATTTGAAGCTACAACCATTTGAAGCAAGCGCGACAACGCATCCATACTTCGAGGAAGATTTCAACGGCCAAGTAGAATCCGTGTACCAGGACCTAAAGTTGGAAGAAGGTCTTCAGAAAGCTGAAGAGGGTTTTCAGAAACATACAATGCAAGTAAGTGGCCGTGGAAGGGTCTACAACCTCACAATCGAAGACGTACTATGTACAGCACCTTAGTACGCTCAATAATTGCTGGCAGATTTCCCATTATCTGCCTGAGAATCTTGGTCTCAGCCAGGAACAACGACTGCTATTCTTGAAAATAGCACTCGCCATCGTTTTACCATTTATAGGCTAGTATCTTTGGCCTGTTATTGCTAGTAAGTCTTGTGGTCCCGCATACAGATGCTTAACGTGGAGATGTGCTAACAGTAGTTTGACAATGGTATCGTCGTACGGTACCAGAATGGGATGTTTAGCTTTGTCTGGTATTTCTGCAGCTTGTATCCTTCCACTGACGCGTACTAACCCTTTATCATCTAAAAACGGTGTTAGCGACAACTAAGGACAACGAGAATTGAAAGCTTTGCGGAAAAGCACATTTCGCACTTCGGATAAAGTGGGAAATCTGAGTTTCTAAAATTCGTAAGCTCATTGAAAACAACGCTTTAATTCTGCTCAAAATTACCTAGGCTACGTGTCATAAAGGTATTTTTTTGGGTGAGGGAGATTGATGAGCTAGCTAAAAGAGCAACCAGAGATGGAACGTTTTTTGATACCTCAATTGAACTGGATGTGTTCGATAAAAATTTGGAAATGGAAAAAAAGGAATAATTGAATGGTGTGTGCACATCAAAACATTGCCTTGGTCTTGTCTTGACTTCCAATAGAAATGTCTGATGTTCATAGTAGTCTAGAAATTAATGTTAGAAAAGAATGTTATTTTTACCGAAATTATCACTCTTGAACTAAGAACTAAACAAATGGTGCTAGAAATCAATTGCCTTTCGTTATAATCGGTCAAACTCGTCAATTTTGAACTCGTTAATTTAGAACCAAGAATTGTTCTGTGTTTTAGTAAAATTAATTAAAATTAAAACCGGAGTGGTTTATTGTTATAAACAGGATGTGATAATATAACGAAGTCTGAATATATATCCATTGAAATATTATAATTCAATATTCGGAAATAATGGCTGATGCCTTATGGCGGGAAAACCTGGGTTTCTTTAGAACAAGGAACTAATTAGCGTAAAAAAATGACCATGAATTTTGGATCGCGTCACTCTTGGTCCTGTCCTGAGTCTCTTAATTCGGACTCTTCTCTCTTGACACTTAATTCGGGCTTTGGGCACTTGTTCACCAATTACTTCAATGGTGTACTACAAGCAGTATTATATAAATTCGACCGTATAAAATAACGATTAGGGGGCCTATTATGAATCAAAATCCGAAATCGGAATTCGTAAAATTTTCCGACTCGCCAATGGTCGGAATTTCGTATTATGATCTATTCCGAAATCGGAATTTAATCGATTCCAGATTTCCAATATGTTTCCAATCAAGTGTCAAAATACCTATTTAAATTTAAAAAAAATGGACGGAGTTTCAATGTTTCTTGCTAACATTGACTCTATGGCTATTTATTTTACTTTGCCTAAGTATGGTCAGTCGGAAATAATAAAAATAGGGATTAAAATTTAAAAAAAAAATCCGACAACAAATGAGCTGTCGGATTAGACAACTCGCCTTCGGAATTTACAATCTGAATTTGGCGGATTCCCGTGCAAATAGCAAATTATAATACGAAAATACGATATCGTATGAATTCTGCTTTCGGATTTTGATTCATAATAGGCCCCCAGGTTGTAGAATCCTATAACCTTATTTGAAGAATACACAATACAATATACACAATAAAATATTTCTTTATTTTTCGTTTAAAGTAATGTTTTTTTTTAATTTATAGCAAGTGTAGCTGGTGGCGAAGAAGTTCGAGAAAAATATCATTTTAGGGTACAGTATAAGTCTTTATTTAACAAGAAGATCGTTTTAACCTTTATGCTTATTTTCAGGAGAAATCGCCTCATTCGAGAGATACAAAAGAGCGTTCGTATGAGACTTTTGATCGAGAAAAACAATATAATTTGTCAAAAACGACTAGATCCAGGATAGGGTATTGATTGTATAGTAAAGGCGTGTTGTTGCCTAGCTTTTGTCACATTGAAAGTATTAGCTCAATGTATTTCAAAGTTGCATTTGATTTTTCGCATAAGCTAACATTCGATCTACAATTCTTATTGTGAAAAAGAAAACTGAATTAATACTTTTAAAAATATATAAAATGTTTCGAAATATTCCAGCTTCAATACACAAGGATAGTAAATATATTTTGAATAAAGTATATCAGAATATTTGGAAATATTTGTAAAATATTAGTTTTAATTGTCTTATCTTCCTTTCATGTGTCCTGCTTACCATTCTGAATAAGTCATTTCAAGTAGTATCATCCAGCTTCGGTCTTTCGTCATATGTTAAAAAAATAGTTTGATGATACTCTTCAATTGTCATGAAAATAGTGTTTTCTGGTTGAGTATCGGTAGTTTTTTTGGTCAACGAAAAACGATCTCTGATTGAATAGATAGACATTCTGCTTTTTCACGATTATTGGCACCTCAAATGTATCGACGTCTCGTTTAAAAAGAACATTGCTATCAGAAATTAGTACAAAACGTACGTGATTTTTAATAAGTTATATATTTTTCATATTCACAATTTCATATTCATATATTTTATGCTTCATTGACGATGAACATCGCGGACCGTAAACCATTATTTACGCTAAGTTTTACTGAACAATAAACGATTTCGGTAATTGGTAGCCATAGTTTTCTGGGTGTGTAAAATTGTGTTATTGTGCTTAATTTAGATGCATTTGCAGAAAACAAAATAGTATATTTATAATAAAATAGAAATCCAAAATATACCGACAAATATGTATCTACATATTAAAAAACCTTTCTTTGAAAATTTTATGTGTCCTTAAATAAAAACATCCAATTCAATTAACATTCAAATTTATTGCTACTTTTTTGTTAATATATTTTATGTTTTGACATAGTTCAAATTAATAACAAAATGCATGGTTAGAAAAAGATGGCCAAAATTCAGCAACGGTTGCTATAGTTGTTAATTCAACCAAATGTCCATTCTTTAATTATAATTTTGCCAAGATGGTGCGTTTTCTCCTATGTATCCTTTAAGGTTAACACCAAAAGTAAAATTGAAAATTAACCAAACTTCTTAAAGCTACTTGTAGCCAAAGCTTTCGACCAACATGCATATGACAAACAAAAATACTTATAAAAGGAATATAGTATACACTACAATCTTTTACGACTTCACTGAATTTCAAGCGGTGTATATGCCAATCGCTAATCCCCCGCAAAACCCTGCTATAAATAGATGTAGTCGATTGAATTTGACGCCCGTTTCATCTCCAATGAACCGTGTGTACCACCGCCTAGGTCTCAACTTAGAATCGAAGAAATCATCAGCTCTGTCCAATTTGCGCTCAATATATCTTGTGGTCTGAAATAAATTCACAAATAAATATGAAATCAACGATCCAAATTTATTGAAAGACATATTTGCCTAGTATAAATAATTAAGTCAGAAAATTATCGTAAGGACTTGAAACTATTTATTTGAAAAGAATAAACCTCAGCTTAATAATTTGGAAAAAATAATTTGGTTTTGGAATAGGCCAAATGAGGACTTAAAATGCCCATGAATCGTGGAATAGCGCATTACCAATTTTAAATTAATTAAACAGTACTCTTGTGGGATGAAATTGCGTTTCTAACAGCTCCTAAGTAGTCTTGATACATCAGTCAATGTAGGACGCCACGGGCTGCTTTCTCAGAAGGCGAATTTTCACTGTAATTAAGCGTTGTGCGAATCAACGCTTTGGAAATGTACACCAAAGTGAACTTAAGTAATTAAATTGAAATAACCGTGTAATTATTTTAACATTAATTGAGTAAACGCCGGCTGATGCCTGCTAGTCATACCTTTCTGGAAAATATCTTGTGCATCTGTGACAATAGCCAAGAGAAAGCCCAGAGGCCAGATGAAGACCAATAATGTAGGGGTACTATTCGAGGAAATTGCCACAGATATAGCAAGATCGTTCCTGAGCCGCAGCAATTCAATCACTATTGAGAAGAAAATTCTGGATACTTAACGTAAGAAGCGAAATTCGAAGCCATATTCATCAATGCATTAGTTGTTTCTGTCAAACTGCTTAAACAAGGACTTAACTAATGGCGAACTTATCAATGTATCGAGTTCAACCAGCACGACCTTTTGCGCATAGTGTTGCACTACTGTGGTCCGTTCGACGTATGCATCTCGGGATCGTAAGCGACCTTTCCACACCCGGCTTTTTTGCAGCATTTACAAGATTCGTATCACGACGGGGCTTGTGTACTGACATCTACATAAACGTTCTATCATAAACTTCTTCTAAGCATAAACGTTCTATCTACATTTTAGTACATTCGAGATTTTCAATGATTTGTGTCTTGATTTGTACTGGGGATATATGGAGAGTACATTTTTCAATATTGATTTTAACATACTTCCACAAAAGATGTTTTCGAATCCGGTGTTAAGTCAAAAATGAAAAAAAAATGCAGATAGAACGTTTATGCTTAGTAGGGCAGTACAGCGTCTGGGGATCGAATTTTATTGGAGCTAATGCAATGTTTACTCGATACAAATTTACGCAAGTCCAACCGCATGAGCATGAAATCGCACAACCCATCGAAAATTTAGGAATAAAATGGCACTTTATTTCCCCTTCTTCGCCCCACTTCGGAGGATTGTGAGAAAGTGGAGTGAAATCAGTAAATCAGAAATTTAAAAACAACCATGGCAAAAACATCACTTACATATGAAGAGCTAGGTACATTATTGACGCAGATCGAAGCCATCCTGAGCTCCAGACCATTGACTGATATGACACAAGACCCACAGGATATTACAGCTTTAACGCCAGGACATTTTTTAATAGGAAGACCACTGCTTATACCACCAGAGCTTAGCCTACTCGGTGAAAATGTAAATCACTTAGATCATTATAATCACATTCAAAAACTTTCTCAATCATTTTGGGCTCGATGGAGTGTAGAATATTTGCATCGTCTGCAACAACGTCCGAGGTGGCTGACAGAACAACCAAATCTGAAGGAAAACGAACTAGTTTTAGTAAAGGATGGCAGACTTTCTCCCGCACATTGGTTATTAGGAAGAATTATAAGCACTCATCCAGGAAGGGACAATTTGACAAAAACACAATATAATATAATCAAACGACCTATTACGAAAGTTCGTCCATTACCCATAATGTCATCTAACCAGACTAACAGACAACACCGAATCCTAAAGAATATTGAAACTGGTCGTTTCAACGCGGGGAGTATATTCACCCCGATTGTGAATGTCACGTCACGTCACGCCGACGTCGATTTACTGTCGACACATGAAAAAGCGATTGTGGATGTCGATCTACATCGACAGTTGTCACGTCGATCGACAGATTTCGTCGATCAATGCAGAGTCCGTGACACAAGGAGGAAAGCGAAAAATGTATGTCGGAGATTTGAAAAAAGAACGAACGAAGTTCTTTTAGAATCTTATGTTTTGAAAGGTAATGGTACGGGTACGGGCCGTAGTAATTAACGTTAGTAGTATTTAATTTATTTGCAATTATCAATCGTCACAAAAGACGTTAAAAGAAAAGAAACTCTCGCGAAACGTCTCAAAGCGGCGACAATGTAAGTATGGATTTTAGTTAAATGTATCGAGGAGTAAATTGTCAGTAAAATCAACCGTGGGTGGACAGCATATATTGCATTTATTCTCTTCTTTAGAAGACAGAGTGCTATCCATATTAAGTTTGGGCGTAGCGTTTAATCCTCCTGGATGCAAATTTGGATTTAAGGACTCCATTTCGTCCAACCTGGAGTATGTGAAGGGCTTGGAAAATTCATCGTTCGGGAACTCGGTTTCAGCAATCGCCGAAACAGATTCTGAAGCGTCAACGTCGAAAGTGTCGGAACTTACAAGCAATGGCGATAATGCAGGAATTCCTCGAAGACAACGTAAGGTTCGAATGAAAACAGGTTTGAGGGAAAATAGGCGCATTCAACTCCTGGAAAGACATCTTGCCTTACAGTAGCAAATAAATGCCAAAACAAAAGAAACTGCACGGTATACCACAAACACTTAATTATTTAAAAACAACAACTGAAAATCAGCAGTGAAAATTTAAGATAAAAGCGAGAAAAATACGAATTTAAAAAAAACATTTATTGGAGAAGGAAAGTTTTGGAGGAAAAATTAAAACTGAAACGTGTGTTAGAAATAAAAAAATGGTGTTCAAACTTAAGCTTGAGTCTACATAAGATCGATAACTTTTCAACTATCATTTCTATGTTAAAATAAGTGCCTACTATTTTAGTGATGCATATTTTGTTACTTTCATTTTTTCAAAATTGATGTATCATACAATTACTTAAGACAGAAAGTCTGCTGCTATGTTCCTAAGGCAATACCTCACTGTTTATTTAAATTGGACAAAGAGATGAATGCACTGATTGTGCAGAGTCACACGAATATTTGTAACTTTTGATTAAAAATTGGGCAATTGATTTATTTTTCTTTACTTTTACTTATCTTACGTCCCAAGCATCCGTTTTAAACTATTAAAAAAAGTTAAACAGTGTTGCAATTTTTTATTACTCATTATAATGTTTGCGAAATTCTTTCTCTTATAGAAACGACATCTAAATTATCTTCCATATCAATGGCGTTATTAACCATTTATAATCACTGCTCCTTCCTCACTTTCCTCCTCCGAATTAAAAAAATTGTCTAACAAACTCATTTCGTTTACTAAATAAAAAACGTCTTCCATTTCCTTAAGGATTTCACTACATCAATGTCGTGTTTGACAGTAAAAATACAGTCACAATTGTAAAATAACTCATTTACATGAGCATCAATTCACAATTTACTCCCCATACACTGACATCAGTGTGGCAATCCTACTGAGTCACGTCGATGCAGTTACACAATCGGGATTCTCGATCGACGTGACGTGACGGTCGTCGACACGACATCCGCAATACGGGTGATTGTGTCATATTTGACTCCATCATGTTTATATTAGGACTTGATTGATATTTCAGAATTTATTGAATTTGTTTAACCTTTCTTTGTTTCAACCAAAAATAATAAAATTGTAATTGATGTAATTCTACTGTAAAATTTGTATTGAATTGTTTGATCATAGGAAACGTAAAAAAGGACAGTCTGTCAAATGAATAAATATGAATTTTACAGTAGAATTATATCAATTATTATTTTGAATAAGATTGATTTCACCAGCTCCGTGCACCGTGACCAAAACCGTTCAGGTACCAACATGGATTCAACTTTCTATCCCAAATCACTGGAATTATTTCATGAGAGAGCAAACTATAGTATAGTATAGTATTCCAAAACTTTAAGCGGCAGCGGAATCATCAACATAACCCCTGGATGCGCTTTAACAGGAGATTTTCCCGTGATACAGTCGACTAATTTTTATGCCAATTCGATTGAGACAATCTTTGTGTCCGCAAAAATTATAACTGATTCACTAGAATTTGCTCATCAATCAACAGCGTCTTTCCATATCTTGAAATCAGTCGACATCGTCGAAGACATTTCCAACGTGCAAAATGAGATGAAGAAGCTACAGACAAGCGAAGAAGAACTTCATCTTGCAACATCTCAACATATACATCATTACAGTATTGGGTATTCAAACCTAATTCTATCCTACATCGCCAGAAATTTCTGCATAAAGAGACGAAAACCTATACCTACAACGGTTCCAATACCAGTCAAAGCAAGCTGCACCTCAAGTACATGTTTGAACAAATCTAATTCCTTCAAGGCGGGAGAAAGTGTAAAAAATGAAATCTCATCATCATTACTACACATGTAATTGAATCCGCATGCAGTCCTGGTACTCTACTAGGGCACAACTATCACTGTTTGAATACTGCACCCAACATCATATTCTCTGTGATTAAAGCAGCAAGGCAAGACCCTTGTGGAAACATTTGATTATTCCTCGATGCTCAGAAACCTACGATCCTATATTAGTGTCCTGGTTCTGTACTAGGGCACAACTATAAGTGGTTGCGTACTGCACGCAAACCTCACACTCCCTGTGATTCAAACGGCAAGGAAAGGCCCTTGTCGAAACAGTATGGATATAAATACCTGGGCTAAACAGGAATTAATGGCGGACAAAAATAATATCAAAAGGAGAAATGACCCGAGAGAGCATGTAAATAAATAAACAGTCAGTTGTATTTATTTACAGGGAATGAATAAAAATGCTTAAAAAATGGGCATATGCATGGAAGCTTTGGAAGAGCCCAGCATAGTACTCGAAAAAAATGAAAGGCTTTCGGGGCTTTAAATTATAAGGCTGACGGAAGAGAGTGTACCTTGAAATTGAATTCGAATTAATTTGCATACAATCATCCAATTTAAAATAAGACATTATAAACTCATAAAAACAATGAAATTGCGCAAGTTTGGAAAAATAATTTTTATTTTTCTATAATCGAAATACTATTCTTTTATGAAATGATGATCATCAAAAAATTGTGTTGTAGCAAAGCATTGCAATATGGTCTTAATTTTAATTACCAAATGAAAAAGCATTTTACATTGATGTTGTAAATTTAAAATCAACAGACATCAATTATCATCATCAATATGAATGCCGCGTTCGCCAAATATATTTCAAGGTAAATTTGTTGTCTATATTGAGCTAAAACCGAAATTCTGGTCGGAAATCTTCTAGAAATTAACGAAACCTCGTTCGATCAATCATCCAGAACCGATGCCCAAAAAAACACCTCCCACGAAGGACATGAATAATATCATATTTGATTTTGCTGCTTGCGAAACCTAAATAAGAAAAATACATTTACGACTGACATTGATTAAACCAAACATATATTCGCACAAAACGTTAGCAATGAATCAAAGGAAAAAAAACCCAGTAGATTAGCATCATGTTAAACCCACATTTTACAAACGGTCGAAAACAATTCAAGCAACTAATACACTTGCTATAAACAAAAGTCTGCGTTCACTTGCTTCCAATTAGTTTGTACCGTTCAAAAATGAAAAATAAATGTTTTTTTTTTAATTTTCGTTTTTCTATTCATATTCGACGTACAAAAATTCAATTATTTAACTTTTATAGTTTTTACGCTCACATTCTGAATTTTGATATTCCTGAAAATAATTAATTTCAAATGCACTCTTTTAATATTTTAATGCGTTATTTCAATCTGGCAAGTTATATGCTAGTTGTGTGCGAGATTTATTTTCAGAATATTTGTTTTTGCAATGGAGAGTAAAAGAAATCCGTGTTAGTGAAAGAGAAATTGTATTAAAAGATGGGAAGAGCTACAGAGATTTCGCAAAAATAGTGGAGAGATAATACTCATCGATTCAAAGAGTTATAAATCATTTCAAATCGTCAGGAAATTTCAACTCCAAGCCTCGATCCGGTCGTCCATAAAAATTGTCCTGTAGAGAAAACCCGAATATCTTATCACTAGTTTATCCTGTACATCAGGAACACAGCAAAAAGCTGTGATGAATTTTGACAGTTGAAGTTCGCTGAACATTTAAAAATGTAAACCAAAGCATGTGCCAGAAACCACGGTTTAAATACTAATTTTTTCTCCCAACATGATAATGATCCGGAGCATACAGTCGAAATAGCGAGGCTCTGGTTGATCTACCATGCCCCAAAACAGCTACATACATCCCAAGAATCAGTAGACCTAAAAAAAACTCCATCGAACAGTTGTAAGAATCGCTAGAGAGGAGAATTCGAGAACATCCAATACCTAGTAAGAAAATGCTGAAAACGGAAAATACAGCAAAGGTCGACAATTCGATGCTAAAAAGACTGCAAGAGGTCATAAAGTCTAAAAGATTCTCTACCAGCTACTTATTAATAATTTTGGTCCTACCTTGATCCTTTTTCTACCTTATTTTTGTGTGTTCTCTGCTAACAGTGCCGTCACTTAGTTAGTGAAGAGAAAAAAGAAATTTAAAAAAAAACCTTTTTGTTTTTCTTTTTTTTTGGCGGTACTTGATAGCAAGCGAACAAAAACTTTTTCTAGCAAGTGTACACAATTTCGAATAGGAAATTTTCTCTTTCAAAGTTATGATAAATTGGATTAATTATTTTTTTGCACAATAAAAACGATAAAAACCGCATTTGTATAGAAAACTTAGTGCTTTGAAGAATCGAAATGTAACACCCCACGATGCTTTATTTACTAAAACTAAGCTTATTTAGAGAATGTTAGCCAAAACGTGACGAAGTCGAGTCAAGAGTGATAATCGAACACCAATTGTTAATTTAGAAGTTGTTGAAGTACTAACAAAATGTTTCCAGTTCAATTCTATTATAATTTCTAACCATTTACAATGAACATCCAACGACCCCAATGATTTTTTTAAGATAATCTATTAAATCCTGCTGTAGTCTAGTGGGTAGAACACTGGCATCCAGTCTGAGCAGTGCCTGGTGGGAATTTATGTTCGGACCCGGGAGAGCTTTGAGTTAACTTAGCTCTGAATTAAACCAGGGGTAAAATGAGTTGTGGGACTAATTACTCCACACCCGCTTATATTATCTGTAAGATCTGCACTAGCTTCAACCTCTAGACTCGACAAAGATTGTCATGGGATTACTATGATTCTACTAATATACGCTGAGTAACATTAAGCGATTGGTTTACAGGATGAAACTTGAAACTTTGACAAGTCGTTTTCCATCTATCGGCGATGAATGTTCAGCCTTAATTTTCATATCCTAGAAACAAGTTTGTTTAGAGAGACTTGAAACTTGATATGCAAGATCTCCTAGATAAATGAGGAAGCACTTGTTCTGGCTTTTTAGAAACACAAAGGGGTGGAAAAGAGGCGTGGTAGCTTCAACGTAAATTTACTAAAAATTTACTTAAAACTCTGTATGTGCATAGTAAAGTTGTATATAGGAAATTCATTTTGATATTCGAAACTTGAGAGTATGAAATGATTAGTACCACGTGTCACTGATTTAAGTCAGTTACTTGATCAGAGCTAGGTGAAATCAAAGCTCGGCACGTTGTTCTCAGCCCAAATTTCCAAGATATTTCCAATCTAGTGTCAAAATAACGATTCAAATATAACTGAACGAATATCAATTGTTTCTTGCTGAAATTGGGCCTATGTCAATTTATTTTGATTTGTCTGAACATAATCACTCGAACGAAACAAAGCAAAATCCACTCACATTCAACAAATCGAAACAAGTTCAATAGCTAAGGAGATTCTTATAAGAATATTTAGCTGCCTCCTTCGCTTGTTATTCTATCAGCACCAATCGAAGATTGAAAAATATTTTTTAAGGGGTTAGTCCACTGTTAAACTGCTCAAAATGAACTTTTTTTTTAAACAGCTACCAACAAAAAACTATTCAAGATATCGATTTGAAATTTTACGTACATCTTTATTAAAGCTAGGAGTTAACATTTCCTAAATTTAGAACAAAAAAAAAAATGTTGACGATCTGGGAAACATTTTATTGATTAACAAAATTTTTTTTATTAAGTTTTTTGATTCAAAAGTATACCACATTTTTTTTTATCGCTTTAGGGCTCTAAAGTTAGGCCCGTGCAGTCCTTTATACTCAAGACTAATGAAATATTTTTGATAATTTGTTCACAGATGCTTATTTTGTCCAGGAATTTACGAGGCGCAGTTTGCTTTTTTTTTCGGCGCCATTTTGTTTTCTAATATTTTTTTCCAATGAAAATGTTAACTCTTAACTTCAATAAAGATGCATGTAAAATTTCAAATCGATATCTTGAGTAGTTTTTTTTTGGTAGCTGTTTAAAAAAAAAGTTCATTTGGAGCAGTTTAACAGTGGACTAACCCCTTAAGTAGTTATACGAAATACAAATTGTTATATGTATTTATTTTTCTGACAAAGCTACAATATATTTTACCAAACACCAGTCTCTGACTGTTTTTATCGCGTAATTTCCCTAGCCGAAATGGCCTGAGTTCGCAAAAGGTCGGCAAAAAAACCGCCACAAGTTCGAGAAACTCGACAGTGAATGAGCTGTCTGATTGGACGACTCGCCTTGGGAATTCACATTCTGAAGTTGGCGGATTCTCATGCAAATAGCAAATCATAATACGAAAAATATGAATCATATGAATTGCGATATCAAATTTTGAATCATAATAGACCACCAGAGACCACTAGCACCAGTGCTCTGTAACTACGCTACATACGCTACACCCGGCATGAGAGGCCTCGTTTGCAAATAAGAAAAAGGTGTTCTGACTTTTTCGGAAAACTCATTTCTAATTCGCGAAAATAGGATCAGGAGCCTATCTTAGTAACGGATCCAACCAAAAACTTAGGTCTCGATAGCTGAAAATTTAAGAACACATGCATTTCAACCTTTATCGAAATCACATCCAGCTGCTTTAATAAAAAAACGAATCAAATTCATATTGTAAGTCATGCACGTATTTGAAAGTTTCTAGTCCCAACCAGACATTGGAAAAAAAGGGCGTGATAACTGCAGCGTAAATCCAAACTTATAATTCTAATTTTGGATTGATTGTAATACGTAAAGTACTTATTAAAAAAATCAAATAATTAATTTACGATGATACTATTGATTATAGATCACGCTGCATCGATTTGATGGGTATGTACTTTTATAATGAATATATTATATTCGTGCACCCAACTATTCTTCTCGTTTTATTTTTTATAAACTTCTTTTATCAGCTTAGCCTTAGTTTTGTGAATAGGTAAACACCGTCAATGTACAAATGTTGAAAATATGTCTTTCGTGTGCTGAGACTTTGTTATTGGTTTTTAGTATATCCGAGCAATGATTCGTATTTTTGTTTTCATAACTGCCTATCTATGCGAAAGTAGCGCGAGCCACCACGGTTTCAAAGCTATTCTGAATATAGTTTAAGAACTACAAAAAAATCAACTCCACAAAATTAAAATAGTTAATTATTATTTGCCAGCTAAAGTATGTGTTAAGTTTGAGACTCATGTCTAAATTGACCTTTCTACTGCCCATTAGTCACCTAGTGTTTGAATTTAATATGATTCTGTGAATCCGTTTTAACGAAAATAAAACAAATAACACTTGGAGATTTCTTTACATATCAAAAAACACTGTAAGGTACAGAGTGTCTTTTTCGAAAGTGATCTGAAAGCCGAATACATCTATTTATTCCTATGTTCTTGTTATAACAAGGAATTCTGGCTGTTATTTTTTTTCTAGTCGAATATTTTTCAAACTATTTGCACTTTTCTGTTTGAATATAAAAACTTAGTTTAGTTCTAAAATTACCTATATTTTGATTTCGCAAATAAGAACTATATTTTTGAGTAAGCAAACTGTAAAATAATTTAAAGTCCTTAAAAATTTTAAAATTATGTTTGAGCCCATAATTATTTAAATTCAACTGAAAAAAAGTAGTGAGCGTTCTTTTTGCGAGGGCTATGGAGTCGATGTCGTGGCGTTGAATACTTATGGCGAAGCTTTTTCGTTTTAAATATTCTACGCTATGACTCCAACTCCACAGACTTAGTTTTTACGCAAATATATTGCATTCAGGAATATACTTTTGAGGAGAAAACCTCATCCAAATCTTCAATACGTTATATATTTATACCTTATCCATCAACGATTTTTTTTGCCCGGTAACTGCTTCCTCCACTTTATCAGTAACTTTATCCACTTCCTTTTCCACTTTTACCCAGTCTATTCGTACGATACCATTTTCACTCACTACTTCAAGAAGAATGATTGTACCGCCGATTGCCAAGGCTGCTAGTTTACCAATTTTTATAATAGTGAAACCAGTGACCCTAGAACAGAAAATAATGTTACGATATTGTTTTCGGCAAGCATGTATAAGCAATAGTCGATAACATATAGATAGGGCCTTTCCGAATCGACGTCTTCAGCTTGTTATAACAGAATGTGACGTCAGACCAAGTCGAGCTTGCCCGAATTCAATTATCTACGTCTTGCCGTTGTTTTCCTGTATAACAAACAGTTGACGAAGTAAAGTTCTGATTTGATTTTGCGTTGGCTTGATGGTGTTTTTAGGCAATTTTACTCATGAAGGTTTATACATTCTCAGTAAATATAAGAATTCATATTACCTGCTCTATAGTACATAAAATGTATTGAATTGTTTTAACATTACAGTAAAACTTTCTCACTGCACCTACACAACTAGATACAACTCGGAACTATTGTGAAAGTCAATTATTAGTTTTAAGTATAAGTTAGTGGCAATAAACTCTCTGATCGAGTAAGTCTCGTCTTTAATTACCAACAGTTACAAAACAAAGCCAACGATTTCGGACACCTCGTCTTGGTCTGTTTCAAACTGTTGGGCAGTTTCATCGCGCCTGCGACTTAGCCGCTAGCGACTACGCGACTAAATTAATAACATGAGATTAAATGAAGTTGTTTACAAGAGCCGTTTTCAGTCGCTATCGACTGCGATAGACGACATCAGTCGCCATTCACCGAGCGTAGTCGCAGTGACTTGCACATGGCATGCAGTGCTGTCGTCTTAGTTGTCCTATGTGCAACAAATCGAAGTCTGAAATTGCAATAAATTGCTTGACATTGCAATACACGGATTTTAACTTGCTCAAGCTGGCTTAACCTTCAATTTTTCGTAAATTTATCTAGACTTATAATATGCTAATTTATATAGATTTGTTTTTGTTGGATGATTGAAATTGAAAAATTAAATTTAACTAAGTGGTTTCGAAAGTATGCACTGATTCTCATCAGACATCAGCTCATAGTGCATACTTGACTGATGTGACCACTTGCAGTGGGAGATCAATAATTGTTATTTACGTTAGTTGTGATAAATTGATGAGCTTATGTCTGATGAGAATCAGTGCATACTTTCGAAACCGTTTAGTTAAATTAAATTTTCAATTTGAATCATCTCACGAAAACAATTCCATTTGATTCTGCTTTCGGAGGCTTATTCCGCAAAAATTCCCGTATCAATTATTCTCTGCTTTGATAAGCATTAGAGCCGATATACGTTGTCTATGCTAATTTATAGACAAGAAGGGATTCGTGATCAAAATTGATAGCTTTTACATAGACTTGAGCATTTTACTCTTTATAACCAATTTGAATAAACGGACGCGTTATTTATTTATTGACTCCATCTATGGATTTACTTCGAGTTGAAGATGATAATAAATTCAGCAATGAAAATTTAAAACTGAAAAATAAAATCTGTAAATTATAAGTAGCATTTAAATACTGCGGATAGTAATCATAAGTTGAGTAAACTCGATGGACAGAACGCTCAGTCACGTATTAAACCGAGCCGTTTGTGCTTTGTGCGTTATATTTAGGGAATCCAATCCCGGGATCCCGAACATTTTTAGTCCCGAAAATCCCGGGATTGATGGTTAATAATCCCGGGATTATAAACCATGAATCCTAGGTTTATAAACCATCAATCCCAGGATTTTCGGGACTAAAAATTATTAGGGATCCCGGGATTGGATTCCCTGGTTATATTGGAACGCGCAACGTGTATAATAACACACGTTACACGTTCCAATATAACTCACGGGAGGACCATCGTTCCAAAAATAACATGTTACTGGAACTTGTTACTCGTCGGCAAATGTAACGCTGGAACGTGTTACTTATGTTTATCGTTATTTACCATCTATAGTCTTGGAAGCCGAAAGTGGAAGCGATAGTATTAGTGAACGATATTAGCCCTCCGAGAACACACCTATTTTTTTCGATCATCGAGAACAATTGGGGTCAAATTGACCCCAACCACTTTTGAACTTCTATAGAATCGCCGCCACTGAAGATTTTCATTTGAAAATTTGTAGGTATAGATTGAGGCCTCTTTTAGTAGTTCTCATGTATTAAAAGTGGCCATAAATGTCCTTAATATACCTAAAAAAAATTCGCGAAAAAAACAGTTATCAAAAATCAATTTTTTTTACAAAAAAATCGCAACTTTGTCCATTTTCAATATTTTTGGCTAAAAATTTAGGGGGATACACTCAAGGTATGACAAAATCATAAAAAAAAATTTGCTCTATAGTGACCATTGAAAAAAAAGTATTTATTTTGCATATTTACGGTGGCGATTGTGAGGATTTTAAAATTTGCACATTTAAAAAATAAACATAGCTTTGTCAGTTTTTAGTATTTTGAGCTAAAAATGTATATGGACACTCAAGACATAGTACAATAATAAAAAAAATAGCCCTATATAAAGGGTTGCAAAAAAAGGTGTAATCTTCTGAATAATCAGATTCTGATTGCTCCGAGACATGGTCGTCTTCGGAGGAATCACTGTCGCCAAAATTGTTATCATTGTTCAGCTAACAAATTATTGCGTACACTAGAACGCAGATTATACGTCATATTGCTAAAAACAAAAAATAAAAACTAATCTCTTGCAAACTAATTTTTTGACCCACCAGACTCAAAAAACGATACAATTAATTTTACATGCTGCATGCAGTGAACGGCTAGCAATTGCATCTGCATGTAAAATAGGTTGAACTAACTTAATAAATGTGCTGGCTAGATTAAACCAGCAACACTAATATACAATGTTGCAATAAATCACATCAAATTGCAACAGAAATATTAGTTCTTTTCACGTACTACGATTAATTGCGATTAATTGCAATTAATTGCAATGAAGCCGTTTTTGTACTGCGTTTTAGTGAAAATTGAAAATTTACCTTCTTTCAGTAAATTTCAGTAGAGTTTGAGCTACTGAAAAATACTGAAAAGTGTCAATCGGTGTGACCCGAGTAAATATTTTCAAATGTGCGCGGCCAGCAATATGTTTTTTGTGTATGTTGTTATGAAGGTCGAATATTTTAAAATTACTTTATAATCACATTTGTTCCCTGAAAACCGACACTTACACTTTTAGTTGTCAATTTTCAGGAAATACAATGAGAGCGTTTTCGTACTTTTCCCTCACCACAAATTCAGTAAAATTCAGTGATTGAAAGTACGCGGACAGACCTATTGCAATTGCAATAAAACGACAGCACTGCTGACATGCGTGCCATTCACGTAAAGTGATTGATGTTATTTAAAATTG
Source organism: Nemotelus nigrinus (assembly GCA_947369275.1). Classification (NCBI taxonomy): domain Eukaryota; kingdom Metazoa; phylum Arthropoda; class Insecta; order Diptera; family Stratiomyidae; genus Nemotelus; species Nemotelus nigrinus. The sequence goes on from OX376375.1 coordinate 37,846,632, forward strand.
TATAAACGAGGGGGTCTCTGCTAATCGCTCCTGTAAAACGAGAAAATTTCGGTAAACGGCTAAGTCGCAGTAAAACCGCTTGTGTAAAAATACAATCACTTAGCACTGTCGACTAAGTCGCAGTCACAATTAGACCGCTCATGTGAAACGGGTCTTAGAATAACACAGCGACGTCACAATCTGCCATAAGCTGAAGATGAAGACAAGAATTCGGAGATGGCCATAACATATATGTATATATAGGAGGAATGTACTCACCATCCAGTTGTGGCTCCTAATAAAATCTGTGTCGTCGCCGATTTGCCACTGATGTCCACAAACATTTTTTGGAGCCAGTTTCTATCGTCACGTGTTGCTTCATCCATTATTCTTTCGATTGTAGCATTAGCACTTGATGCTGCTTTTTTCACTAAAATAACATACGACATAAACTCATTGGCTTAACCCCAATAGTAATGGATCTTTAGTTGGAAAATCGCGAGCTTATTGATTTGGAGCAAAATTTTATCCTATGAAATTCCTTTCATTAGTACATTTTCTTGTGACAAATGTCACTCAAATATAAAAACTTGGCTTAATTGATTCTTCGGCTAGAATCAACCAGCCAGGGGATTCAAATGAACGCAATACTGGGCTTACAATTCATTTTTGAAATTCAGAATACTGTATTATTGTAAATCGTTACTATAGAAATGCGAGAAATGCTTAAAATTTAGCATTGAAACATTATTCGACGCCTACTCTAAATCTTAATCAAGCCGCAATATGCTATGCAGCTATTAATCTCTATCCAACTACGTTAGACTTTATTTTTTATACTAGGTCTGTTCGCGTACTGCAACAGCAACAGATTTTTGCAGCTGGTTTTTTTTGTGGCAAAATTTGGCTTGCAGCAAGAAAGAGTACAAAAACGAGTTGCTGCGAATCTATTTCAATTTATTATAGTAGATTCCGGTACGCGAACAGATATACTTACTATTCTCCTTTGCTTTGCAGATTATATCTCGAATGCAGAAAACTATTTTAGCGCCTGGCTACTGGAACAGGATGAGGAGATAAACGGTCCACTATTCAACGAACTACCTTATGTAGCAAATACATATTGGCCATGGCCAGGCAAGCTCGAAGTCAGGCCAAATCAAGCCTGCGCAAATGCAAAGATATAAAACTAGTGGATCGGCGATGTTGTAGGCACTGAGATAGTAGAAATGGAGTGGGCATGCCCATAAGAAATGCATTGAAGGAGATGGTAGTAAATAGGTCTGTTCGCGTACTACGATTAATTGCAATTAATTTTAATGAAGCCGTTTTTGTACTGCGTTTTACTGAAAACTGAAAATTTCCCCTCTTTCAGTAAATTTCAGTAGGGTCTGAGCAATGCCTCCTAGAAGTACGGGCCTTCAGGCTACGTAATCGTTTTAGCTATGACGTCAGCTATTCGGGGAGTTTTGACATTTCCACGTGGCGGTGCCGATTTTGTGTCAATCAATTGTATTGACACAAAACGTCACATAGCCTAACACCAACCGATTAACATTTCGTAGCGAATTTTTCCAATTATACCGCACGTACCGCATTAATTTGTGTTTTAGCTGTTCACTAGCACTAGGTCTGTTCCCGTACTTCAGCAAACTGCAGCAGTAACAGAATTTGGCAGCTGGCTTCTTTTTGCTGCAAAATTTGGCTTGAATTTGGTTTGCAGCAAAAGTACGAAAACGACTTGCTGCGAATCTATTTTAATATATTATAATAGATTCAAGTACGGGAACAGACCTACTGTTCCGCGGATCTCACTTTGTTTTCGCTTCAATCAGTTTAACACAACCTGTACAATTAACATTTTAACGTGACATTGTTCCCGCAAACTCTGACGTCATCATTCTGCATTGCGGCCCGTACTTCTAGGAGGCATTGGTCTGAGCTACTGAAAAATACTGAAAACTCAAACGGTTTTTGGCGGAATGTTATTATGAAGGACGAATATTTTTGTGGCGATAATTTATCACCGCTTAGGATGACTTTCTAATCACTATTGTTCTCCCAAAAACCGACAACTGACACTTTTGTTTGTCAATTTTCAGGAAATCCAATGAGAGCGTTTTCGTACTTTTCATGAATTTCCCCCACCACATGATTCAGGAAAATTCAGTGACTGAAAGTTAGTAATTTATCACCACTTAGGATGACTTTATAATCACTATTAGGCGTGTTTTTTTGCTCTCTCTATCTATAACAGAACAATGCTATCCACTGCAGACGCATTGGGAACAACAACTCCCCCTTTCCATAACTGTGACTGGAAGTACGGGAACAGATCTACAGTTAATGCTAGCTATTTTAATTTTTGCTAGATAAAGTGCATTTGATTCACATTTTTACACTGTAGTTTACATTCCCATGCACAGAAAAATGCAAGGATCTCAGGAACTTACCGGCAATGAAAATTATTCGGAGCTGCTCAGACTGTAAATATTAGTTTTTCTGTGCATCTGAAACTTTTGGTTGTCAGTTTGCAGGAAATGCAACGAGAGCGTTTTCCTACTTTTCGTGAATTTTCCCCACCACATGATTCAAGAAAATTCAGTTTATCTGACTGAAAGTACGCGAACAGGCTTGAGAGCGTTTTCGTACTTTTCATGATTTAGGAATATTCAGTTCATGAAACGGCTGTAAGTACACGAACATACCAAATAGCATTTAAAACAACAAAAATCCCGTTCCAGTTGTTTTCAGCGCTACCATTCTAACCAGCTGTCGATACAGACTTAAAAAAACGCGCCTATTTAAAGAATCCAGAGCAAGGTTTGAATATAATCGTATGTTTCGAATCCTCTGATTTACATAATTTAGCTTAAAAGATTTTTAAATATCATATTTAAGGTAAAATGCTCTTAATACCGTTTAATTATTCTATTCTATTCTATGGGTAAATGATAGCGATTTTTCACATTTTATCCTTGCGTATCGTATATTATATACCATACATATTTGTCATCGTATTTTGTAAGAAATGATGGGGGTGCGTGTGAGTATGGCTTTCTTTTCTCTGAATGAATCAACGGGGAGTACCTTCTCGCTTACTACACACCACACTTATTACATAGCCATAGCAGGAACTGGACTCGGGACATGCCACTCCTTCAATAATCGACCGAAGCGTCCTGTCTTGCCCATCACAACCATCCTTACCATTTCAGTTAGTTAACTGGCGCTGGCTAGGGGGTTACAACGAGTTCGTTATTAATATTTGGTTCTCACTTTCGCAATACGATTTTACTTCTATTTATAAGGAAATTCGTCAGCATGGATTTCGAATCGACTGAGCTTGATGTTGAGTTTGAAGTAGATCCTGAAACAGCTTGGCTCGAGGAAATAACTTTGGGTGGTTTCCGAATTTGGCACATCATGTTCTTTGCGTTCTGTGTTTTCATGTGCATTGGTAAAATATAATTAGAATATATAAATCGCTTTTTCTATATATTTTATTCGCTTAGTGATTCTCTTGTGCTGTTGCTTTCGATTTCGAATACCAAGAACAAAGCAGGATATTGAAGCTGATTACAAGAGGAAATTGATTACTCGAAAATTTCGGGAGAAGTTAGGATTAATGAAAAACTCGGAGATGAGCGATATGGACTTGCAAAAAGGTAAAAGACTAACCAAAACTAGCATGAATCGTGAGTCTAGGATTATTCAGTAGCACGTATGAGATCAGAATGTGATCGAAATTTCGACCTATTTATTTACTAAATTGTATGATAACCCATTTTAATGCCAAATATTTGCTTCGCTATTGATTGTAGTTGTTATTTGCGTCAGCAGATTGTGCGATTGTTCTCATTAATTGTTGGGGTGTGAAAGTAATTTTTGTATCTAAAGAACTTGCATTCCAGGAATTAATGAAACATTATTTAAAATTATGAGCAATGGAACTATTTTAGTGTTGTATGATAGCATCTAAAAGTCAAAAATTTTGGAACTTACTTTCAAAGGAGATATTCCGCATCTAACAAATTTGCTCTCCAAGAAGGAATAATGACTTGTCATTTCCGCATTGCGTCCACTGGTCTGCTTAGTTTCAATGAAATCTTTACTTCAATATCGAACGTTTCAATTTTTCTAATCCCACTCTTTTTTTGTTGAAGCATTGGCGAAAATACAAGCGGAGTTTCTCGCCCAGGCCAAAACTACGGATGACCAGCTATTGATTCAGAATACAATACAAAGTATTACGAACAGAAACGCAGGTAGCCGAAAGATGAAAGCATAAACTATTTAATTATTTCTAGAATTAATTCCAATAGAACGTGCAATGTATGCACGTAAAAAAAGTAAAGTGATAAAGTTACGATATTTGTTTGTAAACGTGAAATATGTTTATATATTTGATGAAGCTGCATTTATGCATTTCTGTTGTATAAGCTTTATGTATTTATTACCATAAATAAATCGAATAAGAAATGGAAATGCATTTGTTTCAATATTTAGCGGGTTAAAAGCAACATAAAATTCATAACTTTCAAATGATTTCCAAAAATATTCAAAAGTCTTTTGATACTATTTGAATTCTTCAGACATAGTATCAGTAAGTACCTTCATTTATTTATTATTCATTGCGCTACAGATAAACTCCAATTACAGCGTCAAACATTCGAGAACTAACCTGGAAATCTTTTTTCACGAAGGATCGTACTTACATAAAAATCAAACTGACACTAGAATTTTTATATGAATGCAATTGACCTACTTTTACTGATATTCGAAGAAAATTAGTATAAAACTCGTTTCGCCGAAAGTCTTGCCATCATTTCACGCCAATTTAGTATGTGCAATTCATTCTTTCGAGCTAAAAAATGACATTTGTTGTTTGAATTTGAAAATTGAATTATGCAAATGTCTTTCCAATAAGAAAATCGATCGAAAATTGAAATTTGTGACCATTTGGTTTTTGTTGGATGGGTTTGACATCCTGTGTGTCGTGCCGTGAAACCGCTTTAGGTCAAACCGGTTCATTGGCTTGTTTGCAGCTGATTTCGTGATTGGAATAAGATAACAACATCAGCTGGGAATGGAGAAACGGGTTTTGATGATAGCAGGAATTGAGCTGCCTGGTGATGGTGAGTTGAAATCGATCCAGCAAGATGAACGGACCAAGAAAAAAACAAAAGTTGACCTGTGGCGGCCTCGAAGAAAGAAGTTTACGCTACCGTTGCTTTCAGCCTCGATTCATTTTTCAAACGTTATGATTTTATGAACGACTCAGAATAATATGAAGTCATATGAAAAGGTTATATCAGAACTAACTACTCGCATTTTACTGAGATTGTACTGAAATAATTATTTTTCACCTCACCTTTTTCCATTCTTGCTACCACGAGTATTTTTCGTATTAACTGACTTCGTTACGTGTAACTCCTTTTTGCGATCATGATTCCATTAAATGAAGTCGATGCAAAAAAAAATTTTACAATACGATTCTTTTGGTCGGAAATAAAATGCGTTACACTTTAATATGATAACAACAGCTTAGTCGCAATAAAAATTCACATTTGAATTATTTTAGATCATTATTCCCATTCTGTTGTTCCAGGCGGTTTTGGAGTTAAATCATACAGAACCCGAGACATACCATCGACAGTTCCAATCTCTCGTACAATTTTTTCCAATACCTAGTGAATGGAATGTGTTAATATTTATTGTAATTTCTCGTTTTCACTTACATTGAGTGGTAATTGTTCGGAGCCAGGCACTACAGGCAATCCAGTCATGAAATCATTCGTTAAGAAAGGCCGCAATACAACTGATCGGGCGCAAGAAGGTGTTCGATTTGCAGGATCTCTGTCAAAATGGACTGGTATAAGAACAACTGGCATCTGTGAAATTCGCCTGGTTTGACCGGATTGCTGTAAAATCTAAAAATTCGAAAACGTTTCACATTATATTTAATGCTTGATATTATTTGGGCAAATGTACATATGGGTACTTTAAGAAAGCATCGGAATATGTTCTTTTTAAAATAAATGATAGCAAAACACTCGTATGGACCAACCACTAAGTTCCTGGTTAGAAAACTACAGTGAAAATTGCCTTTCCTAAATTTGAATCAACAATTTGTTTTACACTTACCTCGTTCGCAATGTGGTCTGCTTGTCGCAGCTGTGATAAAGCATAGCGACTTATTCGTGTGTGTGTTATATCTGTAACTTGGTATTGAACATGTCCTCCAAATATATAACATACCCTATTAACATTATGTAATATACGAGGAATAAGTTTAGCTAGGAAACACATATCATTCCAATTTGGTTCTACATCACTCGATAGACCTACAACATAACTGTAAGTGCGCTTATCACCTAAAAGAAAATAACAGTTAACCTAGTTTGCTGATCACGAAAAAACTAATTTCAACCTTGAACTCCAACACTGCGGATTGGTAGAACTGTAGCTGTGATCTTGCAACTACACGAAATACGACATAGTTCTAATTGCTCTTCTTTTGAGGTTGCACCGGAAACTCTATTTAGCAGCGCATGGTTTTTTTGCAATTTATTTTTATAGTCTATGATAACTCGAGCGATAACCTGTGTTCAATAGTCACAACATAAAGTGCGATCGTAAAAAAATTGGATTGCAGTTACCTGAGTTTCCGAGAAGTCTTTTTCAATGAAAGGTTCTTCGGCACATATGACACGTATGGCTAATCCTGGTCCTGGAAACGGATGCCTCTCGACCAAATATGCAGGTAATCCTAATTCATAGCCAAGCCTTCTTACTTCATCCTTATGAAAATCTCGCAAAGGCTCAATCACTCGACCACTCTCCCGAAGCTGTCTGCAAATATATCGACTTTGTTAAGCACTCTATTTTCCTAAATAAGAAACTTTGTTAAACCTTATCAATTCCGTATCATTGTGGTGTGTTTTAATTGTCTCCGCATTTGAACTGACCATTGACGATGCCGACTCAATTAGATCAGGCCGCAGAGTACCTTGTGCTAAAATAACTTCATCGGGATTTAACTTCAGTTCCGCGATAACTTCATTTGTGACTTTAACGAATGTGTCGCCAATTATTTTTCGTTTCTCTTCAGGATTTGTAGCGAAACAAAGCATCGGAGTTTCAATATTATATAAGGAATCGGGTTTTTTAACAGTCGTTGAACCTTTGAAAAATTGATAGAAAGCATTTTTAACAATCAAATCTACTCCTAGTTCACTTAAAGTTTTCGCAACTTTCTCGCTTTCATCCTTCCGCATAAAACCTGTAAAAAGGTATTGAAATTTAATCAAATGTGCAAAATAATTATATGGATATAAAATACAAACGGGGCATTCCACGTGCAGCGGTCAGGTAAAAAATAGAGGTTTCCCATTTTAGTAATATGTGACTATGTTATACCTATATATGTCCTCGATCCAAATGCAACATGTTTTTACAGTATTAAGTCTGGTTAGCGAGCTAGAGGGTTTTAAAAGTTTGACTAACCGGCCGGTATACGCTATTACGAATTACATTATCCAGTTTTAAAAAGTGGCAATAAAATAAATAAAGCACTCGAGTTGATGCTTCATGTAATAAAAAATTTTTTTTTATGGAAAAAAATATACTTAAATTTTTTAAACTTGATTTTCACAAAGTTCGACCATTTATTTTTCTAAATTATTTTTTCTAAAAATAACTAATAGTGTGTAGATAAACCTTGCCAAGTTTCATAATGGGCGTAGAAGTCGGTTAGGAGCTAGATCAGTTACAGTTTCGAAGCGTAGCAGCCGGCGCCCGGTTCGTGCCTACCGCCACCTAACGCGAGATAACAGAAACTTTTAATTGAATATATTGCTTACATAGTGTTGTTTAATAATTTGATCGTATTTTGATGTACTTGAAATTACAGTAAAACAACACAATGAAATTTCGATAGCTTATAGGTTTATTTACAAATTTTAACAATTTTATAATATTTACTGTTACTCGTGCGTTTTATCATAATACCTTCAGCGGTCGGAATGAAGACATGATACTTTTTTGTACCTGGTATTGTTACTGAGGAGTCAAATCTGCTTTGTAGAAAAAATCTGTTTTCTTATGTCCTCTTTCCGAGCATAAAAAATATTAGTTTGAGGCATTGATATTCTATAGCCCATTCATACTACCGCTCAGGTATTGTGATGGCTATGTTTGACGCCGACTGTAAACTAGCTCGTGTCGCCAGACGTTTTAAATTCCCACCAAAGCCATCACACGGCCCTTTGCCATGTGAAGTGGCATGAAAATTAAATTCTGCCTCTGTGCCAAAATCATGTTTGAAATAGAACAGATTGATGAAATTGAATCTATTTTTAAAGTGTTGTGATGCCTCGTCAGTCATATAAATATATTTTTTGTACCTATGTTGTTTTCCTGAAGATGCTGATGCAAAAGTTTTTGAAAGGTATAGAAACAAGCAGTGTCATGTTCACATCATCTTTTGCAGGCAATCCTTATAAGGTGTGAAAGGAATCGCCGACTTATAAGTAAGAGATGAAACATCTCCTCCACTAAGCATTAACTTGACAATTTCGTGATAAATGCATACACAAACTACATGTGTACCTGATTCGTCCGCAAAAATGCACTGCTTAGCTATGTAAAGAATTCTGAAAGACCTAGTTTTGTATCAGGATATTCAAATTTAAATTGTTGATATAATTCATCGATGTTACACAATAAGAGCTGCTTTTGTAAATGAACTCTTTTTCCGTCATCTAATTTCACAGATACAAAGTCTTTTTTTCCAGGCATTATGCGAGTATTATCTTCTCTTATGTACCACTTCTGATGTCAATTTTCGCTCCTCTCGTCGATTAGATGATGACAAAATACCGTTCGTTTTTGCCAGTTCTTTTGCTTTTCTTGCATATCGTCTAGACGTATAAACTCTTCAGCAAGCCTATTTTTACCCCACGATTTAGGTATTAAAATGAGAATCATAATTTTTACAGAAATAGATGTTGAAGGGTCATCAAACTTTTCTTCCAACTGTAAAAGTATTTCCTTATCGTTGGATGTTATATCGTCTGCCTGTGTCGACTTCGTAAGCGTACTTTCTTCGGATATATAGCACGACCTTTGTGATTGTTGTGAAAATTGAATTGGCGATTGGGACGATTGGCTACTTACGACTACATCATCATTGATCATTGGCGGCACTTCTTTAGCGAGTCGTTCTCTGCATTTCTTACACACGTATAAGTTTTTACAGGAAAATGACCACTTTTCTGTTAATACTTTTGACAACTTTCTTAGGTCTTTTTGATTTTCTGTGTACAGGTAATTTAAATGGATTGAAACATCGATCACCATAAGGAGCCATGATGACTATATTTAAAGTTTTTTTAGCGAAATTATCTCACAAAACTATAAAAGGAACACTTGCAACACGTTTGTCTAATTTAGTAGTTGCTAAGCACAGATATAAAAAAAATGGATACGAAATGGCTATCCGTATACCCATAGGAGAGTTAGCCTTTTTTAATACACGCACAACGCTGCTATCTCACAAAAAATTCGCTCAATACACCCCTCTCCACACTCAATTCTCCTTCTTATTTACGAGAAATGCTATGATGCATAGACCAGAGTAGGAACGCTAGCGTCGCATGTGAAAAAATAAAACCAATTTCCCCGCGGTGAACAAAGTCTTGTGAAAATTCATATGTGATTTTTCTGATTGTAGGGTAAGATCGGATAAAAGGCGTTTGTTTTATATATTTTGTATGCACACAAAAAAAGTGTGTAATGCATGTTAATATTGCGTTAATATGCTGTATCTAGATTGTATATGCATATAAACATGACAGCAGTTTGATTATTCCATTTGCAACCAAATTTTTATGTGATTATTCACAGGTATCTGATATCAATAATCGCATAAGCGATTTTAAGCATTAGGAGATGATTAATTTGTGATAGAAATGCTCTTGCATTAAGCATTCATGTACATGCACATACATTAAATGAAAGCAAGGTGCAGGAAGTTCATACAATTGTCCAATGCTTTCCCATGCACCCCTATCGCCGGTTTGGCTTGTCTCACACATTCGTATCTCATTCTCACACCAATAAGAAGAAGGTCGAAAGTTGGATCATTTCTCAGCTGCGATTTCTAATCCATTCTCTTTTATATCTGTGTTGCTAAGCCACTGACTAAACTAACGGAAAAAATTGAATACACGACGTCATGCGTTTGTCTCTTTTACACAATTGACGTAACTTTAGTGGTAAAATTGCACTACAAAGAAATTCTTCTTAATGTTATATTACAAATTATATTAATGTTCACATGTTTATATAAAATATACGGTATAAATGATTCATTATTACTTCATTGGGATGTACAATTGAATTGAATATTATATCAAAATATAATTTACATCATTAAAGCTTCGCAAAATATGATCTAACATTCTTACTTAAGGTATTTTGTATGATTGAAAGTTTCTGTAATCTCGCGTTAGGTGGCGGTAGGTAGAACGGAACTGTAACTTGTCTATATCTAAACGACTTCTAGCCCATTATGTTACTTGGCATGGATTATGTACACACTATTAGCTATTTTTAGCAAAAATAATTAAACAGAATTCAATGGTCGAAATTTATGAAAGTCAAGTTTCAAAAATTTAAATATTTTTTTCCCAAAAATTTTTTTTTAATACTCTAAAATGCATTTAATAGGCCCATTACATGAAGCATTAACTCGAGTGCTTTATTTATTTTATTGCTACTTTTTAAAACTGGATAATGTAATTCGAAATAGCGTATACCGGCCGGTTATTCGAATTTTTAAAGCCCTCTAGCTCGCTTACCAGACTTAATACTGTAAAAAAATTTTGCATCTGGATCGAGGACATATATAACATAAGGCGTGTTTTTTTGCTCCTCCCATCTATAACAGAACAATGCTATCAACTGCAGACGCATTGGAAACAACAACAACTCCCCCTATGTATAACAGGAGTTGTTGTTGTTTCCAATGCGTCTGCACTGGTTAGAATTGTTCAGTTAAGGATAAGGGGAGCAAAAAAACGCGCCTATAATCAATAAAAAAACAGAAACCTCAAAATGTTTTATTTGTCCGCTTCTCGTGAAATGCCCCAAACTTTTAAATTAATAGCTACATAGATGCTTGTTGCACGAAACTTCTTTAATTATTAATTGTGCTTATATCAGTAAATGAAAAAATACCATACCTTATGCGAACTGTACTCGAAAAGTACACATACCTCATCTCAGCCACGATTGAACTCTGTCGCCAAATTCAAAGGGTACATCTGCTCTGGGTACCGGGCACTGTGGTGTTGAGGGAAATGAAGTTGCTGACGCCATTGCGAAGCAAGGTTCGGGACTTCTACTACAGAACCCCCAAGCCGCCTTGGGTGTGCCGACCGCATCTGCACGTGCCATTCTTCGGAAGTGGATAGTTGATGCTCACAAAGATAGATGGACGACTGCTGATGTGAGCATTCAGAGCCCAACCATGTGACTGCAGGATTCTTGCTCAATAAGTGCAGGAAAGTATGCAGAGCCATGACAGGCATTCTGACTGGACACAAGTGCCTATGAGGACATATGTACCGAATAGGTGCTGTACAGGATGACCTCTGTTCATCCTGCCTAGAAGAGGCTGACTCTCCGGAGCATTTGCTCTGTGAATGCCCAGCTTTTGCGCGTCTCAGACATCAATGCTTTGGCTGGGATGTTGTACGCATGCTGAGCCTCTTATCCCCTAACAGTTATCCTAGACTTTATCAAGAAGTCTGGGAAACTATGGTAGGCAGGGGGAAATGAGTACAATGGGTCTTTTAGCCTGAGTGCTTAGAGGTGCCAATACGCCTCCCCCCAACCCAAACACACACCTTATCTCAGCCTGCAGTGTTTGCGTATCGTACGTTTAGTGTACTTATGTACTTCATATGATTTGGTACGGTTAGGATGACATTTTTGACTACATGATTTGGTTGTTGAAAATTATTATACCAAGACAATGTATGTCAATGGAAGAATTTTCGAAATAGTATTTTGTATATTTCTGTAAATTGGATGTATAGGGACTTAGTCACAAGTATTCACAGGGAACCATAATTGAAGATTATGTACCTTAGGGCTTGTAGAGCACATAGTGCTGTTCATATATCATATCCTCAACAATACTGAACGCGTACATATTCCGGATACAAACCGTGAACCTTAGACTTACCGCATCATTAAGTGTACTTAGTTGCTTCTATAGTTCGAGCAGGAAAATTGTGTTCGAAGAGAACGAGGATGTCCCAGTCGAAAAATGCAATTTTACATAATTTGTTTAATCAAAATCATGACGGGGAGACAGTCTGCGAAAATGATTAAATGTGAAGGTAAAGTGTTAAACAAACATAGTGAAAATTTCGAAAGACATTTGAAAACGATGCATCCCTCGTTGTATTGCCGATATGTCCGACAAAAACTCAGTAAGGAGTAAGGAGAATACTATCAATTGAAAACAAAATTAACAAGAAAAAAGGGTCGACAACTTTCAATGCTCGAAGACCGAGCGTTTCAAATATTGGACCAACCTATTTTTGATGCTGTAAACGTAAATGTTAATCAGCACAACGTTAGTGAAAGAATTCATGCATATTCGAAAAACCAACTACTTTCACTGAAAATTGATGCAGCCAAAAGACAAGATTTGAGTCTTTTAGGAATTAACGCCCGGTATGTAAAAAAATGGGATGCTTGTCATTAAAACACTGGCAATACCAGAGCTGAAGTCCAGTCATGCTAGTCAATACTTAAAGCTGGTAATTTTTCAGATTCTGCAAGAGTATTCAGTCGATATACAACAAGTATTGACGACCACTACTGACAATGGGGCAAATGTGATGAATACAGCCATTGATATGGATACGCATTTAATAAAATTCATTGGAAGAAGAGCAAATTCGTGATTAATCTATAGAAGACATATTCGAAACTATTAGAACTCGAGGCTTTTCAGTGTCCCTATTTCATTTACGGCCTCTCTCGCCTCTAAGAAAATAGCCGAGTTTATTTGGTCGCGATTGATAGCCCTGACAACCACTTGGCTATTCGGTAGGATCTTGAAGCTCAACCTTTTTTTGTTCCTTATCTTTATTAATGAATGAACTTAAGAATAGCCGACAATTTAACTTGGTAAATAGTGGCTTCTTAAGGGAGGGGGAAATGTGTTTTGCACCTAGGTCCTTCGATTCCTGCTCCCTTCAAGCCGTCCGTACACAACACTTGAGTCTCTTTCTGCGAGAGGGATGGACCATTATCTCATTTGATCAACCTTATCTCGAATATTTGGGATATCGATAGTGTTTTAATTATGAATTGAAATGAAAATTATGTCTTTAATGCTTCGGATGGCCTGGATGATGTCACTGTGTTCGAATTGGTACTTTTCCAACTCTTTCAGGGTGATATTTCACAGTGAAATTGACTTTGTTGAATATTATGCACGGGTGTTTCTCATATGTGATCCAGCTGATATATTCCTGCTTACTTGTAAGTTTAAAAGTGAAATAATAGGCTTTCATTTGGTTTCAAGTAAGGGGAAACAACGAGATGAAAGAATATTTGATTTCGCCTTTTCGAAAACGCGAAAAATGCTAGTAGAGGAATCAATGTATTGAATTTAGACTATAATGGTGTTGAAGACTAGCAGACGCATACTTGAAAAATGTGTGAGACTATGTTGACAACTAATTTAGTAGGAAGTAAAATCTTAGATAAACTCACCATTATCAATATGCACAGCTTTTATTTTATTTGGATGCACAGCGCTGCGTAGTAGTGCTGCACAGACGGTTGAATCTACACCGCCACTCACTAATACCTATAAAAAATAATATAATTAAACAATTTCCAACGCTAAAAAATTTCACTGAAATCGAATAATATGATAATTTAATGCTCACCAACACTGTATTTGTCCCTACTTTTTCCCTTATGTATTTCAAGCACGTTTCTTTCCTACTGCTCATTGTAAAGTTTGGTGGTAAGCCACAAATATCCAAGACAAAATTAGATAATATTTGTTTCCCATTAACTGTAAGATCCACCTAAAGCGAAATTAATTTGCTAATGAATACTGAATCATAACATTTGCTATATAAAAATTAGGAAGTTATTAATACCACCAATAAATAATAAATTATTTTAACCTTCAATTTCTCCAAATCAGATAAAAATTAAACAAATTTAAATTTTTTCGACAATTTCTATACCACCTGTCGACTTGAGCTTAATATACTACATACTTACTTCGGGGTGAAACTGCACACCATAAATTCGACTCTGCTCATTATATACTCCAGCGATAATATTATTAGAGGAATACGCGCAAACTTTCAGTTTATCACCTATTCGATCGATACTGTCACCGTGTGTCAGTAAAACTGATTGAGTTCGACTCAGGCGGCTAAAAATAAAATACGATTTTGTTAGCCCGATAGAAACTCAAGAAAAGGAAAGATACCTCTTAATATATCAATCTTTGTCAAGAAATTGGAATATATTTAGCTTTTTAAGTGAAAAATGTTCTTTAAGAAGAATGTGCGGGGAGAGTGGTATAAGGGGGCGATCAACTTGCCTCAGAGGGTAGGAGTGGTATGGCATGTAGCGGTAGCCGAACGCATTAGGAAAAAGTTATAGTAGGCTTAGTAAGCCTGAGACAGACGATGCTGTGTCAGGCTTACTAGCAATCTCATTAAAAAAATACGTCGATAGTTTGATAGTCTCTTATGATGTATCATGGGGCGCTTCCGAATTTACGTCTTCGTCTTGATCTTGTTATGACAGATTGTGACGTAAGCAGAGTAGCTGAGCTATTCTAACACTTTGAAACAGACCAAGACGAGGTGTCTGAAATCATTCAATAGGTAAAACTTGCTTGCGACTGTGGTGCCAAATTTTAGCTCGGAAAAGCGGTAAAATGTTTGTGGAAACTCCCCATTGTGCTGTTCTCGGGTTCCGTACTTTTTTTTGGGTGAGATAACAAAGCTACCGATATTCCAGCATAACCACTGGTGGTCCGACAGTAACGATAGGTTAGAAACCTGCCAGCTATGGGCACTTTCCATTATACTGAGAGTTGCCAGGGTAATATCTATGTATACCTTCAATGAAGTTGACTTCATTTATATTTTGCAGCAAAACTGACAAAGATTGCAATTCAAAATAAAGACATTAAGAAGTAAATCCCGCTAAAAAACAAAGCCTTCAACTTGAACATGGCGATACTTAAATGATGTTGCATACATAGGAAAGCAAAGCTTCAAGTGTACAAGTTCGTAATTAAACCTGAACGATACAACGGTTGTACAAGGGTCTCCCCTGGACCTTTACACAAAATGCCTGAGTGGTTATTCGAAGTGGAGACTGAATAACCAAAACTAGTTCAAAACACAGGAAACGATGGGAAGCGAATACAGTGCAGTTGTTGATTCGATGGAGATGTGGAATCGAGACAATCGAATGAAACATCTCGCAATCTCCTATTCGGTCGGTCTAGTCATCGACAACCGGTTATATGCAATCGTGTACAGCAATTGAAAGAACAATCAAATCGATAAATCGAACATATTGATTGTTCTTTCTGCCCCCACTGAAGACAAAGATCAGGCAGTGAAAGATAATTCCTATAACATTCTGGCAAGGTTATACGATTTTCCGCTATCAAATTATGTGAAAATCCCGCTGGGCGACTTGAACGCAAAGGTTTGAAAGGAGGAAACACATCGTGGAACCACCGGCCAATTCAGCCTTCACGATCTCTGCAACAACAATGGACAACGACAATTATTCTCTGCTTTGATAAGCTTTAGAGACGATATACGATAACCGTGATCACAAATCAATAACCTTTATGAGTAAATTATTTCCATGGATATAAGTCGGAGATGTTAAAATTTGTCACAACCAGCGTAAATAACAATTAATGATTTCCAACTGCAAGTGGTCACACCAGTCAAGTATGCACTGTGTGCTGGTGTCTGATGAGAATCAGTGCATGCTTTCGAAACCACTTTGTCAAATAAAAAATTTTCAAGATAAATAGAAATTTTTCAATTTTAATCATCCCGCAAAAACAATTCCGACTTGTTGACTTTGCGAGCAATAGCCAGCCTTCACGATCTCTGCAACGACAATGGACATCGACTTGTCGACTTTGCCAGCAACGAATATCACTTTTGTATGAAGCTAGAGCAAGTTGAAGACGCAAGCTCGATGTCCACAAGCTTTAAAATAAGACTATTATCTCAGCCCGGTTCCTAATAATAAATGTAGGTTCGTTACCTATATTGAGGATATTGATGTTGGGTTACGTTAGAAATTCCAGCAAACACCTGCCTCTGTCGTTTATGTTGAAGCTTTCCCATATTTCGTGATTTTTTTTTTTTTAATACTAGATCCCTTTTGACAAGGATTATGTTGGCTTATGACGATTCGTATCAGCCATCGGTTTACGATAACACCCGTTTATGGTGGGTTTGACCTCAAATTTTTACTCTAGACAACACAAACACATAAGTGACTCAAAACAACGCAACGAACACGAAACCGCAGTTTAAGACACGTTGATAAACGTATTATCAATTCCAGAGAAAAATTGTCCTTCGGAAAAAAACAACAATTTTTTCAGCAAATTTCCGGCTACAACCTTCCACCACAAGAGCTAACACGCGTATGCATATTTCGTGATGAGCATTTGCGTCACAGCCGATGACAGCATCAGTTTTCATAGCCGTTTCTGCCAATCTTCTCAGTCCAGGTGTAATTGGATCCATGTCATATGGTAGATTTACCGCCGACTACCAGCGATCCCCCTCTCCCAACACACAGTGGTTGTATGCGTCATCGCATTTAGTAGCAAAAAACCTCAGCGACCATTTACATAAGTTTACACAATAAAATTCGCAGTGATTCTTTCAACGACTGATTATTCGGGCAGATGTGTAAGGACAGCAATGAAGAATTCGCTTGCTTCAACACATCGAGATTGACTGGCTCTTCAAAGGTACCAGCTTCAATAAGTTCTGGAATCTTTTCTGTACTTGAGTTTCTCGGAGAGAAACAGATTCAGGAGGGATTAGTCGAACTTTCAATCAATGAAGCTTTAAAAGCCACCTTCATGAATGATTATCGTCTCACTGAATTTTTGCTTCATTGTAACATCAGTCGCTTCTACCTCGGACTGAGCACAGTTGCCAAACAATTTTCAATTGCCTTCCCCTATTCCTACCTTGTCGAGCAAGGATTCAGTGCATTGACTGACCTAATTGCTAAAAAAAAAAGAAGTTGAATTCGAATCGAGAGAGAAGAGGAATCTTGCGTCATCTCTCTAAAAATATTGAACCGAAAGTTCAAAAACTGGCTCCAAACCATCAAGCACAACCACCCCACTGACATATTTGTTCAATTCATTGATGTCACTCTTTTCTTGTAATATGTTTATCCTGTTCTGATTCAATTAACAAATTAAAAATAAAGAATTTTTAAACATAAAAGAGCATTTAAATATTTTTTAAATTGGTAATTTTAATTTAACCAATCCCACCTCCTTAACATTAATTAAATTACAGAAATTTCTGAGTCTTACCACAACCACAGGGCAGACAGATTATTCACCAAACTTCTATCATACCTGAATCTACTCAATATAAATACATCCTGTAAAGGCTATTTTGATATGATGATCCGGTCGCAAGTTTTCGCGAACATAAATTACGGGTACTCAAATACAGGTGATTTGCATTTGAATTTTTTTTTATTATTTTCATACTGCCAGGGTAGACAAAGTATTTGATTCATTAACCATTTGTTTTTTTTTTAAGTTTCAGGACACCCGATGATTTTAAGAATTGGATCACGAGCCTGGCGTAGTTACAGGGTTATACAAGGTCAAAAAGAATTAATTACTAATTATTTTAGTAAGCTTCATATTTTTTATATTTTAAATGTAGTTCTAGATATTAGACTTTTAAAGAGAGCAAAAACATTTTGTCAATATGTTACTGATTTCAAAGGAAATATTGTCTACTTATAGTTCCGGTTTGATGCCATCTCATTTATTTGAATATACCTTATCACTTGATTGCTGTATTACTTGGTGTAGTCTAAACGTTTGAATTGTAGCATTAGATTTGTTCAAGCAAAATTTACTCTAGGAAGTTTGTATCAGCAAAAACCTAATCTATAAGATTATTGCTTTCTCTTTCATCCAGATACTATACATATCGTCCTACTTTACAAATACTCACTTGAATAAAGGGCATGTTGTCTCAACATCCACATTTTGTTGTCCATCTTCTCTAATGTTCTTTTTATGGACCGTTCCTCCGAACTCTTTGTTGATGATTTGCATACCGTAACAAATTCCTTCAAACATATACAATGACAATATGAATACATTATTTTAGTACTACTTTACCTAGCACAGGTAAACCAATTTTGAAAATATCTGAATCATAAAGCGGTGCATTTTCAGCATATATCGAACCAGGTCCACCCGATATTATTATCCCACGATATCCAGCATCTTTCAAACTTAAGGCAGGCGTATTTAATGGTAAAATTTGCGACTCCACTTTCAATTCACGCACCTTTCGGTCTATTACCTGAAAAATAACATTAACTGAGTTTCATTAAAAGTATTCTTTCTTTTATCTATTCACTGAAAGTAGAGTAAGGAGTATTGCTGGTGAGCTGGTGATCCAAATGATAGCTTAGCAAGATCATTGTGGTTAGAGCTGACACTGGTTTTCTTTAAATTTCATTATTATTTACCATTTACTTTTAATTTTAATTTCACATACCATTTGTGGAGGAGGTAATAATTCTTATTTTTTAAGAATTGACGAGGGTTAGTTCACAGAGTAATCTCTTATGTCATTTTTTTTCCTTTAACGTTACCTGTAAAACGCCGTTGTCGTTTGATCGATGTATAGATAGCGTCACATTCTTTTGTTTGTTGAAGATGCCGAATTTCAAGCCAAATAGAAAGAAATTGTATACTCGACGAATCCTACGGTGACTCAAGATTCTTGTGTGCACTGGATTAGGGGGTTTGAAACTGGAGATTATGACTTAAAGGACAAAGAACGCCCAGGTCAACCTAAAAAAAATTCGAAGATGCCGAATTACGAGCATTGTTGGATGAAGATGGTACCCAAACACAGCACGAAATGGCCGAGCGATTAAATGATAGCTGCTGAACAATTTGAGAGGAAAATCCAGAAGCAGCAAAATAGGTACCTCAAGAGCTGAACGATAGGCATCTCGAAAAGCGAAAAAATGTTTGCGAAGTGTGGCTTTTTCGGCATGAACACAAGAGTTTTTATTCATTTTCGAAAATATTAGAATTAGACTCGTTTCACAGAATATTTCATATTTCTTTACATAAATATACTAGCTGACCCGTTACACGTTCTCTGGAGAAAAGAAAATCGGCAGCTTAAATTCGGGGAAACTCGTTATGATAGCAAACATTTTAATTATTAATGGTGTCGTTTTAATTCTATTTATTTATTTGAGTGCTTATGGATACACGATATTTTTTGTTTTTCCGTCTGGTGAGTACACGAATAAATCAGAAGGTATTCCGATGCGTGAGCTGACTACATAGAGTTGTCCGTATGAGAAGCACGGATTATCCAAAAGTAGTTCACAAATTTGCGCGATTGTCCTTGAGCTTTTTTTTATGGTCATTGCAAGAGCAAGTCGCACCTGAAACTGTAAACGTTTGAATTCAAATGGCACATCTGTTGAGATCATGTGGTTATCCCCTTTTCTGCCATTCAATTGAATACATCCAAAAGCATGTCCCCTCAAAAACATGATGTTTGACAGTGAAATTCATCATATTTTGTTTTAAAAAAAAAATCTGGACCGCCGTGTGCGCCAACATAAGTCATTGCATCTTGTGCGTATTCATGTAATTGTCGTGGGCTTCCTGTGAATGTAGCCGGCAGTATGATCATTTTTCCCAATTCATTGTTATTGTCATCAGTAGCAATTGCGTCACGTAAATGAATATTCTTCTGAGCGCAGTTTGGTTTGGTTCAATCGAATAAAGAGAAGTCCTTCGGTCTCGATTTTAGCATACATATCGACAATGTATTGATGGAACAATTGCCTACATTTCAAAGTAGGCTCAAGGACAATAAAGCACCGGGGCTGGACAGTATCACCAACAAATGGCGATGGTGTCACCAACAAATGCCTTAAGTTCGCAGTTAAAACAAAGCCTTATTTATTTATCAGTGTTTTCAATGCGTGCTTCACTGAGCAAATTTTCCCAAGATGCTGGGAAAAACAAAAGCTTGTCTTGTTGCCAAAGCCCAACAAACCCGTTGGCGAATCGACATCATACCGCCCTATCTGCCTACTGGATGTAATGGGGAAAATGCTGGAACGCGTAATATACAAGAAACGTTTATCAGTTGTGGAAAACAATGGTGGACTGTCGGATCGACAATTCCGCTTCCGCAAAGCGTGTTCGGTAGTGGACGCCATCAGGTCGGTTGTGCCATTCGCAAGTACCGCAATCGAAGCACGAGGAGCACTGTGCACTTATCACACTTGACGTCAAAAACGCGTTCAACAATATAATTGCAGAAGAAACCCAAATTCCCTCAATTATTTCTAAGTTTCCAACGCCGTTGACAGCCATACAGCCCCGTACCATTACACCGCCGCCACCGTGTTTTCCATAATTATCCATAAATATGATGCCGTTACGATTAAGGATTAGTCCACTTGAGAACCCCCTGCATATGCATTTCAATAGTTTGAAAAGCCCACTGCCTAGCTCTAGCGAAGCTCATAGCGACTAAGAAACAGTTTGAGTTTCTAATGTCTTATTTATGACATTTGCAAGCCTTCAAAGAGTTATTGGTCCTGTACTTTTCACATGGTGAAGAAAAAGTATGGCAAATGGCATCATTATGGCTATTATAGAAAACTAAACGAGCGTACTTGTCCAGACGGCTATCCAATACCAGTCATTCAAGACTTTCACCATCAGCTGCATTGAAAATTGGAACCGTCTATTGACCTTACTAAGGCCTACCACCAAATCCCTGTAGAACCGAACGATATTTCGAAGACCGCAATCTGTACAACCTTCGAACTCTTTCAGTTCACTTACATGACCTTAGGGTTATCAATGCATTTTAAAAAGTTATTCACTCTGTGCGTCACGGGATTTCATTCTATTTCCACTACATAGATCACATTCTAATAACTTTTTCTCAACAAACTGAGCATCTCAACAGATAGAGAAGTTTTAAATGTTCAAAATGACCCACACTGAAAATAATAGCCGAAAGATGACACATTAACATGAATATGGTTCATGTTAATATATTTAATTTTAATATTTTTGCTCCATATATCGAATAAATTGCGTTTAGTATTTCATTAGCTTATTTCATTGAATTGGGTTTTTATTTTACTTACTGGAATTGAAGTACATACTGTGTTCTATTAATTGTGTTAAATTAATAATTTTCTTCCTCTTAAATTAGTTACTATTTCTGCTTTACTTTTTCATCATTGAATTATAAATAATTTTTCTCGCCTCTGTAAGTTTCGCACTAGTAGAAGACATTTTTTAGGTCAAATTTAACAGCTAATACGTAGAATTTAACAGCTTAGATCCCAAAGCAAAATTTTAATCATTATAAAATGGTTTTAATTCTGATTTTATTTCAATTCAAATTGTCAAGAAGTTAAACTCAGGTATATAGTGTTTCGGGATGATGTATAAATATTTACACAATTATTATTTATGTAAAAGTATCCACAAAACATTCAGCACTATATAAGAAAGCTCATATCATTCACAAATAAATTTATCGATAGACCGTATATGTGGCAAGACCTAATATAATACAAACATATAGACTTACCTTTCCATATTGCGCACCAGCATCTAATATAACTATTTTATCGTATTGAAGTCCATTTTCGTTGGATGGAATTGATGATTTAGGGGACACTTGATTCATCGTTTCTTCCTTACAATACTAGACAGAAAGATTAAAATTTAATATTATTGCATTACTAATAGAAAAAAAGAAGGAAGGTAGAGAGGAAGGGAGAAAATAGGAACGAATGCAGAAGGCACGGAAAACAGAGGAAAGCAAGTGCACCTGACCCGCAAAATTATTTATCACACAGTGAGTGCGTTTATGCCGTAGCCAAATTAGTGAGCTCTGCTTATTTAGCAGCGGTATAGTAATTTAGCGCGGTTATAAGTGTGTAGTATAGTAATTTAGCGTATAGTAATTTGGTATAGTAATTTAGCGCGGTTATAAGTGTGAAGGTAGCAGTGGTATAAACACTATAACAGTCATAAATAGAATTTCTAGTTTCGAGTGACATTCGCAATCTGGAAGCCTTGGTGCAAGGGTGTTTTTGTTCTTAATATTGAGCTCCTACCAGATATTACGTCATTTTTGCTTTGGTTAATGAGCTGTACGGTGTAAACGCTACTACTATAGCAGCGCCAGTTTGGCAACGCTATTTTAGCTACGACATAAACAAGGCCTATGACCATGTATAACACATCTAATCGATTTACTTAAGCTGTCAAAAATATATTTTTGAAATGATTACATTGAAATTACTTAAAAAATTAATTTTTAGAATCCTATGATTTCATCTCGTTTCGAGAACATCTTTGCAACCAATTGATAGGTCACTTCGCAGCCCACACTTTGAGAGCATATGGTTTAAGGTAAACCGCCACTGGCCGGCATTAAACATTTAAGAGGTTTTTAGACAAGCGTTTAGGCATCCATGCGATCTAGCGTGTTTTGTTTACACGAGTCAACGCGATTTTGTTTAAATAGGCTGGTCTCAAGCGAAAGAAGTGAAGTATGCTGATTCATGTACAATCGATTGTATAATACTCTCTTTCGCTAATTGTCATTTGTGGATGATTCGCGGATGATCATTTAAATATATATTATTGGTGAATGATTATTTTATTATATGATGTGGATGATAATTTTTTGCATCATTACGTGCTAGACTGTTACGAAAAAATTTGAATAAATACGAATATCTATATACAAACATATATATGTAGGTATATATAGTCATATAGATAAATATATACAATTTTCTGGTGCCAATTTATTTGTACGGAGAGCAAGAATTGTGAAAAAGAGTTTGAGGAATGAAAATTAGTAATGTGTATCACTAGGAAATTCACACAAGGCGATGATGCTTGATTAATATTAAAATAATCATCCATATCAAGATATATTAAAACTATTATGCACATCAACATACGTGTGGTAAAATAAGCATCCGCTAATCATCTACAAATGTCAATGAAGGCAATCATAGGTCAATAAAAGTGAGTCTATCATATTGATAAGAATTGTGCTGTCCCTTATACCACCAAACTAGTTGTCTGGAAAGCACTATAAAAAAAACTTACTGGAGGGTAAAGATGATGCACATGGACTGTGCACGCTGATATAGTGATGCAGAGAGTGAAAGGAAGGAGGAAAAATAAATGACAAATAGCGAAAGGAAAGCAACTAACCCAATGGTAATCTATCAGTGTATCCGATAACTTTTGCTTTAGCTCCGCCTTCAAAAAAACTGGATTTGAGTTGACTTTAATTAACAATAACAATAATTAACAACAATTGACTCGTGGAATCTAATAACGCATGGACTCATGTCTAAAATCCCCTTAACTGATTCGAACTCATTTACTGATTCGAATACTTCACGCAACGAAAACATAACAAATTATGTACTCGAGCAAAACTGTATTAAATTCACAAGTTGACATCAAAATAAATCTGCAAACCCTTCAATATAGATCCTCTGGGTTTGTGTCAATAGAGCAGAACATCCCATTAAGAATGACGTAAATATCGTGCATAAAGTTATGCCTCTGACTAAATTTTGGATGTCATCTTCATTGACAACAATAAATATTTTTGTGCACACGAAACTAAAATTTGTAAATTTGGGAAATTTTCTCAAACTTACTCATTGAACATGGTAGAATCTAGCAATAAGCCAGTGGCAGCGTCAACAATGTCATCTGGCGCGATATTAAACATGAATTGAGGTTTTTAAGCTGTACACATCAGCTGAGGAACTGATGTGTAAAAAAAAAAGTATCACCTGCAGCACTTAGGTTATTTTCCCCAACGTCAATCTCACGACTACCTACTCCAATGAAATGTACCCGATAGACCAAGTCCGGGAAATACTTAATTCCAAATTCTGCACTTTAAACGATGAAAACCTCTACCCTTTGTGCATCAGCCGAAATAAAACAATTCTTTACTAGGTGACAGCATGCGATGAAAATTGGATAGTTCCGTACGTGTGAAAAATGCCATACCGATACGCCAAAATGTATAATTTTTGTCTCTTCACCAAATAGTGCGTAAGAATTTACCTGTAACAATCGAATTGTAGCTTTCGGCGTCTTTTCTTCTACCCGGCGATGTTTTCTTTCAAAAATTCAGTTGTACGTAACTTCTGCAGAAACGATTCAACACCACATGCCACTTACGACGATAATCCTTCCCACGTATTCCTTAACGAAAGGCCCAGCGCCTTGGTTTCTTTAATCCAGGGCCAGCGTGCAGTCCCGTCTCGATATTAGAAGAGTGTCATTTACGGAATATGCAGGGTACCCCACGCCACAATCACAACTTTTTTTCAACTAAAGCCCAAGCGATTTCCCAGTATTATCTGAATATTGCTTACGGATTTTTCACATAGTTAATGTAGAAAATACATATTGGTCCAACCAAAACTAGTACAGGATTGGCCAACATGTATACACACCCTTGGTGCGAGCTGGCCGTGATTGGTTGATGCTGGCATTGCCTCCTAAAAGTACGGGCCGTCATACAGAATAGTGACGTCACAGCAAGTGGTCAAAGTGTCGCGAAAAACACATGTAGTCTTATAGGAAGTCCCCGGGGAAACGAAAATTGTGCGGGTTCTGTTATAGTGAGTGACATGAAAATATAGAAAATCAACAGCGAAAACAAAAATTAATACGGTACGTGCGGTATAGTGTAAAAAATTCGCTATAAAATGTGTAGATACAAAAGATATTCGTTTTTGGATTTCTTTTATTTTTCTTTTTTTAGTTTAAATTTATATATGTCATTACAGTTCAGTCATTACAATTTATATATGTCATTCGAGAAATAGTTTCAAATGGAGGTAAAATAATGGAGTGGCCCAGAGTGAAACTACTGCTTTGAATCTACCCCTGTGACTTGCGCCAAACAGCTCATCTATCAACTTGACAAGAAATTCTCCAGGTGGTGATCGTATTCATATGACATATAATTTCAAATGAGATAAAAGTGCAAGAGGGAAACAAAATATCAGCAATAGGCAGACAAAACATCGCATTCCCCTTACCTCATGGTTTCGTCCCCTACAATTCATTCCAAATGTGAAGGGCCACTCCATTGTCTACTACCTCCAGTGTTAATCCATCATAGATGAGAGACTCTATTCTCCCTCTAGGCTTATGTACTCTAAGGTTCTAAGGATAGAATTTCAAGTAGCTTTGACTAATGGAAAGTGATAAGATTCAGCTATGCAAAAGCTTAATAGAGTGGTTAAAAGTGTTAAATTTGGCGACGCCTCATGCGAATCCAGAAGAGCTGGCCGATGGAGTTGCTCTAGCGGAAGCTATGAATCAAATTGCTTCCGAAACTTTCTCTGGTAAACGTTCTCACAAAAGTTCAATGTTTCGGCCTTACGACTAGTATATACCAGTGAATAGGTCTGTTCGCGTACTACCATAAATTGCGACAATTGGAATCACAGTGGCTGACAGCCAACATGATGTGCCCAGGTAACTTATGAAAGATGATCAATAGGTATGTTCGCGTACTTCAGCAAACTGCAGCAGTAACAGAATTTGGCAGCTGGCTTCTTTTTGCTGCAAAATTTGGCTTACAGCAAGAGTATAAAAACGACTTTCCGCGAATCTATTTTAATATATGATAGATTGAGGTACGCGAACAGACCAAATATCTTGCTACTTTGGATGCAATAAAGAAAACACTTGTGAGGATTTGCAGATATAATTTGTATTTATAATTTAAGTAAAAAAATAAAAAATATAATCCGTTACGACAAAAATTAATAAAAATCCAGATGAGAGCTGACTTTGACCTCACCGCCAAAATGATGTGAAATGGTTTTTCCTAGAAAAAGTATTGCTAATTCTAATAATTCGTTTGTGAGAAAAGAGTATCGCATTGCAGACATGATGATTATCAGTCAGACCTTGGTTTTCGAACGAAATCATTATTCTATAGAAAACAATACGACACTTGCTTCGGGATGGATCGTCACACTTTTATTGAAGAGCGAGAGTTAAAAATAACCCTTTTCAAGGACGGGAAAACTAAAAAAAAATGCTGAGATTGTTAAAAAGCGTGCTTCAACGGTTGAGCATATTATTGAACGTTTTGTGCGTCAAAATTATGTAGAAAAACGAGTCACAAAAGCTCACAACAATTTTTTTTCTGGAACGATTTGCCTTTGGATCGTGAGACAGTCAAAAAAGGACCCTACTTTGAGTGACTCCAAATTGGCAGAGTTTGCTGAAAGGACTCGGCAAAAAAAGCAACCCCAAACTATAAGGAGGATACTCAGGAATCCCAATTTAAATTTTAAGAGTTGCCCGGAAGAAATCTTTCATCAATCGTAAAAACAGATTGCGCAGGATTGATTACGCTCGTGAGCATCTGAGAAAGGATACTGCTTTTTGGGAAACCGGCATTTTCTCTGATGAAAGTAAATTTAATTTATTTAAATACGTCTGGAGGCAACCAAATATAGAGCTCAATCCAGAACATTTAAGGGCCACTGTGAAACACGGAGGTGGACATGCTATGGTATGGGTATGTACATATCGTCGCTGTGAAATCAAACCGGCATATCTGCAAAATGCATATTTTTCACCAGAGCGCTTTAAAGTTTTCGCATGTGGGCTATTTCCACGTGAATGCAAAGCGGCACAACACCATTAGACGGGTTTTTATTCAACTATATGATATGCCGGTGCGACATAAAAATAGACGGAAAAATAAGGAATTTTTTGATACCAAAAACTCAATTTTGGCAGATATGCCGGTTTGATTTAACAGCGACGATATGTCGCAAGCAGTGGTCAGAAATCTGGCTTTCATCGATGGTATCATGGACAAACACCAGTATTTGAATATTTTGAAAGGGAACTTACTGCAAAGTGCAGAAAAATTGAATATAAGGGATAATTTTCGATTTTATCAGGACAATTATCCTAAGCATTTCTCCCAATTCGTTCAAACGTGTCTCATTTGAAATTGCGTACATGTTATTGCAAACAACTCTACAGTGTCCATACTTAAATGTAATAGAAAATTTGTGGTCAGAGCTGGAAAAAGGCATCAGGAAACACACAATTAACAACAGACAGGACCTAAAAAGAGGTTTACAGAAAGAGTGGAACCAAATTCAGAGTACACGAAATTTTTAGTGGAATCGATGCCCCGCAGATTTGACGCCGCAAAAAGGCTATCCCACGAAATACTAAAAGTAAAATTTTTTAATTTTATAAGTTATTAAGAACTTGATACAATTTTTTTCTAGGGAAAACCGTTTCACAATATTTTGGCTGTGAGGCCAAAATCGGCACTTGTATGGATTTTTATTAGTTTTTATCGTAACGTACTGTTTTTTTTTTGGTAATTTTTTCACTTAAATGATAAATAAACATATCTGCAATTCCTCATAACTTTTTTTCTTTATTTCATTCAGAAGCTGACAGATATTGATCATTTTTCATAAGATACTTGGCCACATCATTTTGGCTGTCAGCCACTGTAATTGCAACGAAGCCGTTTTCGCACTCCGTTTTACACTTTTGTTTGTCAATTTTCGGGAAACGCAATGAGAACATTTTCGTCCTTTTCATAAATTTCCCCCACCACATGATTCAGGAAAATTCTGTGATTGAAAGTACGCGAATTGACCTAATATGTCCAAAATGTTTCTCATTCTCGAATGGTCTCTGGCAGAGTAAGGATTTTGCCAGGTGAATTACAAAGTAGTTTTTTCTCTGGAATTGAGCGTACGGGAATCAACGCGTTGAAACTGTGAGTCATTGTTTAAAAAAAATCCAAAATGTTTTCGAGACATTGACGCGAAATTTAAATTCGACTCAACTACTCGTGAGAAATACAAATCGACTCAGCTATACATTAGATGCGTTTTGTTGCTCCGGTACAGAACAGAATAGAACAATGGCGCAAAAAAAACGATCCATCACAGAACAGCTGATGCATTCGTTAAGCTTTCTATATGTTGCTGTATTCGCTGTGGTAGCGCAAAACAGTTGAAAATAACGCGTATAAACTACCACAATCGTTAGAAAATATAAAAAGAACTAACAGAAAATTACCTCTTTTAACTTTCAACACGTTGAGGGCTTTTTCTAATTTTCTAACTACCAAAACATTCAACCTAACCTTGAAAAATCCAAAGCCACCTCACAGCAAAAAAAGGCAACTTCTCATAAGCTTTTCTTTTTTCTATCAGGACATTATAGGCGTGTTTTTTTGTTCCTCTATCCAGCAGAGAATAGAGTATATGCATTGGAAACCACAACACTCCTGTACCAGTGAATTCACAAGCACAAAAATTATATTTCTCATTTGTAGTTCAGGTGCTGAACTATAGGACGTGCTGATAGGAAAAAGAAAAGCTCATGAGAAGTTATCTTTTTTGCTGTGAGGTGGCTTTGGTTTTTTCAAGGTTATGTTGAATGTTTTGGTAGTTAGGAAATTAGAAAAAGCCCTCATAACGTGTTGAAAGTTAAAAGAGGTAATTTTCTGTTAGTTCTTCATCTATTTTCTATCGATTGTGGTAGTGTATACTCGTTATTTTCTCCCTTTATTTTCAGCTGTTTTGTGGTACCACAGCGAATAGAGCAACCTATGTCAGTCTTAGCGAATGCACTGCTGTTTTGTGCTAGATCGTTTTTTGCGGCATAGTTCTATTTTGTACTGTATCGGAGCAAACAAACACGCCTATTCTAGTGAATACGGGCTGTGATCAGCCTTTATGCTTTATCGGGATTGGTGAGTGAAAGGCGTTTGGACACAATTTCGCATCTCTATACAAATTTTCGTCGGTTTTTAATTATAGGCATGTGTTTTTTTGCTCCCCGTATCCATAACAGAGCAGACGCATTGAAAGCAACAACTTTTGTCCCAGTGAATTCACTGGAACAGAAGCTGTTGTTGTTTACAATGCGTCTGTGCTGAATAGCATTGTTCTGTGCAGGATAGGAAGAGCAAAAAAACACGCCTATTATAACCCTTTCCATCATAGTATTTAAACTTGATTCATATATCAGCTTGTAAACAAACATCTGTTTTTTGATTTTGCAGACATTTGGCCTTCAAAAATTAAGTTTGACGTTGGAAGCAATTGGCGTTTAAAAGTAAGCAATCTGAAGAAAGTCATAGAAGGAATATTTGACTTCTATAATGATGTTTTGAACGTGAATCTGTCGGACTTCCAAAAGCCGGATGCAATGAGGATCGCTGAGAAATTTGACCAAATTGAGCTCGGGCGACTGCTTCAATTAGTGTTAGGATGCGCAGTAAATTGTACCAACAAACAAGCATATATTACACAAATTATGCAATTGGAGGAATCATTGCAACGGAATATTATGCGTGCTTTGCAAGAATTAGAAAATGCCTGGCAAGGTGCAGCATTATCACGAAGCTCATTAAGCATAGCCAATTTCGATTTGAAAATGTTGCAAGAAGAACGTGATGCATTAGCTCAAAAATGCTTTGAAAGTGAAAAGCAGGTAAGTGTGTAACGTGCCAGTTTTCTGGTCAGAAAGCAGTTTTAAATTCATATCAGTATTAATATACATTAGGCGCTTGAAAGCGTATAATACCGAAACTGAAGATCTATCAATTAAATGCAACACTATACACTACAGACATATAAAGAATGGACAAAGTTTACTATTTGCAGTTGTGTGTTAATAGTTTATGTAGCGTTGATACGATGAAAGCATTTCTACATTTCACAATACTTTATGCTCATACATTTTAAACAAATGACTAGTCCCAGGATATCATTTCAAATAGCATGAAGTAATTAAGTAAATTTTGGCTAAAACTATGATTTCAATTAGAAAATAAATATACAAACACATATTTGCGTCACTTAATGAGTAATTGCTTGATTGCTATCTGGTCCAGCTGAAAGATTTGTTAAGTTTTTGACATGGAAGGCCATACCGGCGAACAACTCGCCCAAAGTTTACTAGATTTCTTAAGTAAGAATGACATTGATATCAAAGATTGTCTTGACAAAAATACGATAACGCCAGCAACATGAGTGAGAAATACAGCGGCCTACAAGCACGAATTAAGGGAATAAATAAGTACGCAGAAAACATTCCCTGCCTTGGACATTCATTGAATTTGGTTGCTAAGTGCGCTGCAGACTGCTGTACAGAAGCATTAATCTTCTTTGATTTTTTTTCGCTTCTACGCATCGTTGGGGTCTTCTTACAGAAGCTCTTAAAGATACTACCTCCAAAATTCCTATGATGAAAAGGTTGTCGGATACTAGGTGGTCTGCCGAGCTGATGCTACGGAGGCTCTTTTATGTGGTTTTACCACTATCAAGCAAGTTTTGGATGGACTAGTTATAAAGAGGAATAAGTTGGAAACGAGAATAATGACAATTGCGTGGAATGGAATCTAGAACACGTGCAATCGACTAGTGCTTCGATGCAATTATCTGATCAAACACGGGATACGCTCTTTATGAATCGTTGCATGGGTTTGTACAAACAATGCGGTCTACATTCTCAAATATTGAGGCAAAAGCCAAAGACCTAACCATCTGTAAAGAATATCAGCAACTGACTTCAAAGTCGTCACAAACAAAACACAAAGTACGACCATTTCAGCGGCGCCGAGTTAGTTGAAAATCAAACACCTAGACTACATTTTGTTGTTTGTTGTCATTATTGATAACATACTATCTGCTTTACATACACGTATGAAAGCGTACCAGAAATTGAATATTGCTTTTGGAATATTTCGACAGTAAAAATATATTACAGCAGGAGAGATTATAAAAAAAACTCCAATTTTCGTTAGTACTTACGCAGATGATTTAGAAGATAGTCTAGACGACGAATTAGTGCAGTTCGCTGAGCTTCTCAAAACGGATATAGCTATCGATAGCAAGCAGCTCGAGGCTCTGGAACTTCAATTTTACTGACTCTTAACGGACAATTCGTTAGAATCATGTTTCCCAATTGTAGAAATCGCTTTGCGCATTTACTTGTCTATGATGATCACTAACTGCAGTGGCGAACGTTCATTTTCAACATGAAAGCGTATTAAAACCAAATTTAGGAACTCGATGGGTCAAGAATGTCTGAATACGATTTGCTCAGAAAAATTGATACAAATATTATTATTTCTCAATTTGCCTCCACTAAATCTAGAAAAGTTAATTTGTTGTGTTAGTTAATAAAACAGCTCTGTTTTTTACCGCCTTAAACTTGAGAACCTATAGCAAACCTAGGGCATTTAGATAGAACTGCTACAGGCCCCGCAGTGGCTTAATCCAGCACTGCTTATGTTCATTTTTCGTATGCTTTCATTTGCTTTGCTTTTTCTTCTATTCAAAAACTTCTGTAAAATGAAATAATGTTAACAACTTCCTTTGTCTTCTTGGCCGGGTCCTTCAGATTGGCATGCTGCTTGAAGAAAAATCCAGTTTACAATTAGAAATAAGTAAAATGCAAAAGGAATTGCATAAGTTAGAAAACCCTGCACCATCCGATAACGACGGTGTGCCGATTGGACCTATTCAACCCGGTTCGGCTCGTTATAGTGAGCTTAGAAGGAACGTTGATATTCTGAAAAATGAGCTCATTCAGTCGGAAACTGCAAGAGAAGACTTACGTTCGAAAACAATTCAACAAGAAAAAGAAATCTTGGTTTTGCAGCAGAAAGTCGACGAGTTAAGTGTAAGTTTTTCAAATAGATATGAAATAAATTTCAAGTATATATTGAATAAATTTAGAAAACGACGCTAGAATTATCACAACTGAAAGATGAACTCGATGCGCTCCGTGAAGCAAATGAAAAACTCAAAATCAGCGAATCACATTTGGCAACGTACAAAAAGAAGCTAGAAGACTACAATGACCTGAAAAAGCAAATTAAAGCATTGGAAGATCGAAGTGCTGAGTATTTGCGACAAAATACTGAATTCGAAGAAGACTTTAAAAAATTCTCAGCGCTGAAAGGACAAGTTGAGCTATATAAACAGGAGGTGGGGTACTTTACATTTGAAATAATCTGATTTTATTTGATTTGCATTTTAAAGATACAAGAACTTCATTCGAAGTTGGATAATGAAATAAGCAAAATTGTTAAGATTGAATTTGACAACAAGAATCTGGCGACCCAAGTGGCTGCATTGCAGCGATCAAAGGATAGTTTATTGGCCGAAAGGGATGCTCTTCGTGATACTATTGATGAGCTTCGTTGTCGTAATATTACTGGTAATAAATTTGCATTGAATTGATTTCATCCAATGGTCTGGTATATTATATAGAAAGTGAAAATGCTGTTTCGAACGAACTGTTGCCACCGGCTTTAAAAGAAAAAATTGACAGGTTAGAAGTTGAAAATAAAGTCTTGAGAGAGGGTCAAGGTGGACAGACTGCTTTAGCGGTGAGTGTTTATTATGTTCTCAATTGTTTAGTTTTGTCTCTAATTCTTTTAAGCAATTGCTGGATGAGGCAAACAAGCGCAACGAAAACTTACGTGGGCAGGTTAAGCAATTAAATGAACGAATACTAGCTTTAACTCAAACAACGCAAAGGGATGATTCGACATTTAAAGAGTATGTTTGGAAAATGCTATCGTAGTAAATTTATTTTAAAACATAACTGTTTCAGCACGGGATTGACCAAGCAATTAAAGCAAGCTATCGAGTTAAATGAGCAAAAAGGTATGTGGTCATAGCTCTAAAATTTGAATGCAAAATCATGTATCATAGTTGCAATTCTTCGTAAGCAGCAATGCAGTTAGACGAAGTTAATGCACAACTAGCAAGCACTCAAGCCAGGCTCGTAGAAATGGAAAGCAGTTTGGCCAGTAGAGAACAAGAGTTGCTTATTTTCGATACAAAGTATCGAAAATGTGTTGAAAAAGCTAAAGATGTTATAAAAAGTTTGGATCCTCGTGTAGCAAGTGGTAAGTCCGAGATTGAGTCATCTTTGGTGTGCTATTTATAATTTCTTTCAGTTCTCGACTCAAATCTTTCGGGGAAAAGTGCCGACTTAGAGTTTGTCCAAAGAGCTGGAATGAACTCACAAGAAGAACAACTAATAGCAACTGCATTTTACAAGTACGTGGATATTTTTTTATTTTCACATGATGAATTCATTTATGCTTAACTAAGTTCGTATCAGAGTCGTCGAACCTGTGCATTGTCACTCACATTTTTACACGAGCTATAATATTTTTTCCCCATATGTTTTACTGTCATTTTGTATTTTGTCGTAGTATGTACTATATCCACTTCGTCATCCAAATATATCCTATATCCACTTATTCTTCTTCGAACTATTCCGATGTTTAGTAAATATCTTAGTATCATCAGCATTTCAAATATTGTCTTCATGTAAACGTTTTAGTTATAAGAGTATGTATTCTACAGATTTGGACTAAAATATCAGCGAGACGCCATTGACGCCAAACTCAGTTTGTTTATGGGACAAGGACAAAGTTTTCTGGCACGTCAGAGACAAGCGGCACCGAGAAAGTATTTAACAACAAATAAACCGAAATGAGAATATGTTATTGAAGTTCATAAGCAAATAAATTGTTGACTATCATTGACTTTTTCCTTCAAGTAATGCATTACTTCCTATTCACCGTGAAACTAAATTTTGACACGTCTCTATTATTTGGTCATTCTTTCGGGCGAAAATGTTGACAATGGAGAAAGGCAGAGACACGGCTCATTTCTGCCGGATAAAATGTCAAGAATTTCAATTTTCGATCGATTTTGTTATTGAAAAAACATTGCGAAATTTTAAATTTTTTACTTAAAGGTCGAATCTCAACATTTCCCCACCGCTGAACTGGCAAATACACAATACGGCATTGCATCATATGAGCAGCTTCGATTTAGGGGTCCTGAAGTCTTGTTTCCCTCTTCAGGATCAATTTTCGCTTCACTGGAGCTGTAGCAATTTCATCTGCAACTTTTGTAAGAGACTTCCTTTGGGTCTCCAAATAGGGTATGTTTATTTATTCATGAATATAAGAAATTCAATCTAATGCATCTGCAGATTGCCATATCTCATCTATTGGTCGCTTTCTTGTGCCCTTTTGAAGCGTTTCAAACCGACAGGGTAAGCAAGGCGGAGGCCAGCCAATTATGCTGACGATACCCACAAATATGCTCGATTTACTGTAGTTGGCGATGATCAGGAAATAGCCGCATTAATGTCAACTGGCCTATTCACGTAAACATATGCCGCAAATTCTCAGTCAATTGTATCGACAGTAAATCGACACGGAACATTACATAACCTAACAACAACTTATGCACATTTCGTAGCGAACTTTTCACACTATATCGTACGCACTGCATTAATTTCATTGTTCACTAGCACTGTTCCGCAGATCTCACTTTATTTTCACTTCATTCTCTTTAACGCAACCCGTACAATTCACGTTTTCCCGCGGACTTTAAGACTGCGTGTGTTTTTCGCGACATTTTGACCATCTGCTGTGACGTCATCATTCTGCATGACGGTCCGTACTTCTAGAAGGCATTGACAGACCCTACAGGAATTTGCTGAAAGAGGGAAAATTTTCAGTTTTCAGCAAAACGGAGTGCAATTGTAGTACGGGAACAGACGTACTATATATCTTATGAGCATGCCCACTCCTGTTCTACTATCTCAATGACTACCATCCTCTTCAATGTATATTACTATGGCCATGTCCACTCCATTTCTATTATCTCAGTGAGACGAAGTGAGGTACAGTTGAAGGCGGTTAAATTCATGCGGGATAAATTTAGTGTGAACGTTGCAGAATTTGCTAAAGAGGTTGAAAGAACATGTAATTTTGGCAAGACCATACCTTGAATTTTAATGCAGAAGATGAAGATGCGATCAATGAAGTCAAGCGGAAATGGTATACTCCGTAGAGCCATTTCGGCTTGATTTCATTAGGCGCGGTTTTCTGCTCCCCTTATTCATAGCAGAACAATGCCAACCAGTGCAACAACTCCTGTTATGGAAAGGGGGAGTTGTTGTTGTTCCCAATGCGTCAGCATTGTTCTGTTATATATAGGGGGAGGCCTATTGATTGTATGTTGATCTTCTGCATGAGGGTAAACTATATTGGCATTTCTTCGTATCATTCCAGTCAGTAGCCGTTTCTGTGCTACAAATAAATATTATCTCTACTAGAAGTCTCCATTTAACGTCATTCTCCATCAGTAACATTTGAATTATTGTTTTGCTGTTTGTACCTTTGTCTCAAATTTTGAAGTTCTATTCCTTCACACACTTTTCACCTCATAACGCTCATATGAAGGTACAGAAACCGAACTCAAATTGCATGATGTCTTCAAAAAGCGATTTTTCTTCATTCAAGTAATAGAAACGAGCAACAGATTGAAATTTATAGTAGCATTGAAAACATCAATAAATCCTTACCCAACAGGTTGATGATCAATTTAAATCTTATTTGAATCTAGTATTAGGCCTGTTCGCGTACTACGATTAATTGCAATGAAGCCGTTTTTGTACTCCGTTTTACTGAAAACTGCAAATTTCCCCTCTTTCATTAAATACGATGAAATTTCAGTAGGGTCTGAGCTACTATAAAAGTCGAAACCTGGCCGTCATGCATCTATATGACAGCCAAGGTTGAACCTTATAATGTAATTATTTATAATGTTCCTCGCAAATTCAGTAATATTTTTCAATTTGCATTTCAGATTACCAAAATATGGATTCAGAATATGTAATTTGTCCGTACAATGAATCTCATAGAATACTCCGATTCCGGATGCCTGCTCACATTGTAAAATGTAAGAAACACTATCAAGGAGCGCCTTTACAAACTTGCCCTTTTAATGCAACGCATTTGATTCAAGTACAAAATATGTCAAAGCATTTAGAAACATGTAATGACTTTTTGGTGTCCAAAATGGAAAAGTTCTATGAAGTAGGTCGTGAAAATAATATTCTTTTAGTTTCAAAAGAAAAAAAATAGCTGTTTACTGATTTAAGGCTTCAAATGTATATTACAAAAATATGACATTGTTGTGTGGCACAGCCTGTGTCGACATTTATAAATCGCACCTTTGTAGATCTATAAGGCTTTGTAATAGAAGTAGAGCTTGGGCATGTAGTTTCTACATCTTGTTGCCTAATGTTCTTCTTAAATAAAAACAGAATTATTGGCGTATTTAGTTTTTGTTTTAGGTTTTTATTGCTACTAAGATACAAGTATTTTTTATTAGCGACGATGACTTGCCTACCTGGTAGTCTAAGACCCTATCATTACATCTGATTTATGTCATCCACAATAGAATGCTTTCAAAAATTGGCCCAACGGCCTCGTTTACACTATAAAATTACTACAATCTGAAATATGAAGATAAAAACTATTTTTCATTAAATCTTATTAGGTGCTTTATTTTATTCAATTTTCTTGATTGATAGATAAAGATGTTCCAACCGAGAAAATTTCTTTAATTGAAATTAAGTTTCTTTAATTTGATCCATGAAACCGAAAAACAAAACACGACCGATTGTTTTATAGCTTTATCCCCTCCCATCCACTCTCTCAATCAGTTTATGTGAGCCGTGTAAAAGCTCTGGTGCATTTATATGATTGTGTGCTGTTTCTTTTTATGTGCGTTTGTTGAAATTGTAATACAAACTTTGTCATCGTTCCACATTGCACCAAAACAATGCTGTATAACAATTCATATAGTTATACAGCATTTATTCCAAACATGGATAATGGCCGAGAATCGTTGAACTTCCGCTAGTTAATAAGTAAAATAATTCATGGATATTTAATTTCGATTCTGTACAATTCTCCAGACCTTTATGTCAGGTGATGGTATAAACCTAGTAATGTATTCGACGCGAAACGAAATTGAGTGTAAATCCTATGCAAAATCATCCCTGGGTGGAATTTCGTCTCTCCTGTAAAATAAAATGTATTTTAGGTATGGACCGACCTCAAGTTTAAGATGAGGAAGAAACAGGCTCAGAATAAATCAACTGGTGGTGGACCCAATAGATCGCATATATTCTCCGCTTGAGAAAAGAATGATATGTATCTAAAATTTGGATCCAGCATTCAAACCTTCTTGATGCGATTTTGGATTGACGAACTTTATTTCATCCAACCTGGCGCATATGAAGGCCTAGGAAATATCGATCGCAAACTCGGTTCCAGCAAACGCCGAGAGAATTTGTGAAGCGTCAACGTCGAAAGTGTCGGAACTGATAAGCAATGACGAGAATGCAGGGATTCTTCGAAGGTAACGCAAGGTTCGAATGAAAACAGGTTTAACGGAAAATAGGCGCATTCAACTCCTCGATAAACATCTTGGCTTGCAGCAGAAAATAAATGCCAAAACAAAAGAAACTGCAAGGGATATAAAAAACATTTCATTAAAAAAAACAACTGAATATCAGCAGTGAAAATTTAAGACTAAAGCGAGATAAACACGAATTTAAAAAATTCATTTGTTGAAGAAGGAAAGAAGTGGTTTCCCGTCCCACGCTGGTAGATTCCTTCAGCGGAAAGTCGCCAACGGATGATCGCACTGACGCCTTCATATGGCACCCAATACCTTCCAGTATCATAATGAAAGTATTCTTCGACACCCAGAAGTATTGCACAAAACTATAAAATAATAATAAACATAAGTTAAAGTTTTCAATTGCATTAAAAATCTGTGATTTACCGTAAGTCGTCCATTTCAAATGGGTTCGAAGAATCTCTCAGCCAATTCCGCTCGCTTCGAATCTTTCTTCTCCCTCGTTTTCTTCCTACGAACTAAAAATTGGCTACCAAATTCATTTCTTTTACTAAATAACAAAATTCTTCCACTTCAAGAATTTCACTATATTAATGTCGTGTTTGACTGGAAAAATACAGTCACAATTGTTAAACAAGTCATTTACATGAGCTTCAATGGCCATGCTTCAATTTACAATTTACACCCTACACTTTGACATCAATATGGCAATGATCACGTCGATGCAGTTCCCGCTGAAGCACACTACAACGGTGTCTAGCGTGGTCAAGTGCAGCGAAGCTATCAGAAAAGTTGAATGGTCGCAAAAGAAAATGGAACAATTTTTAAGATACCATTTTTGATGCCGCTTAGTTAAATTTACATGAAACGAATTCAAATCAAATACACTTGTTAAATGTCATCAGTGGCAATTTATACTACCCCTGGTGTTGGTGTGCGGAACTTTATTTCGCTAGTTTCCGCACAGGCGTTTTCGCTGTATTTCATTTCGCCGAGCACATTACTAGGCTTACATCAGAAAATTGAAAGACTAAATTATTTTATGTAAAAATTATATTCAGTTGGGTTAATTTATTAAATATTTACATATTAAATCCCATTCCTTGAATAGCCATCATAATTATTCGTACATTACTGCAATACTGGTTATTCGGAAAGTTAGTTAAATAATTTCTACAGTTCTTACACAACTCTCTCATCACCCGCGGTGCATGCTCCTTAGTAATTGGATCGGCGTAGTTTAAATTTAATATGGCGTCGGATAAATACCTACGAACAAGAATTTTTCAAATTGATATTTTCAAAAGTTAAAAATGACTACCTTTGTCTGACATCACTATGATTTTGGAAATCGGCCGATATCTGCTGAATTAATGAAAGCAAAACTGTTTGCTCGAGAACACACGGTTGAAACACATATTTGTAATCAGCCTTTTCTAAAACAAATTCAACAAGTGCTAAATCGTTCGCTAAGAGAGCTTGGTGAAAGGCATCGTTATACTGGCCGCGTTGCAAAAGATGTTTAATTTGATCTTGCACATCATAGAGAGAGGGTGTCGGTGAGTGATTATGAGACTGGCCAACGGTTAGAAATGAACTTCCTAAAATCGATCCTTGCATTTCCAATTGCTTCCGAGTCTAAAAGAATATATGCAATGCACATACCTCGGCAATCAATTAATTAAACTTACCTCTTCTTGTATTAAGCTCGCTACCATGTTAGAAATTCTTGTTTCAAGTGATTTCAAGTCATTTTTGATTTCAACGAAATGATTGGGAATTATGGTTTTTTGCTGCAAAGTGTAATCTTCTGCACATTTTACAAAACTCTCAATTTTGTGCGTATTTTTTTCAATTTCGTCATAAACTGGATGCACTTGATTGACATATCCTTGAAGTTGGTTCATTGCTGAAAATCAAAAGATTCGGAGCTGAGTTTGTATCATTCGAAAAAATTAAATAAAAAATATATAAAATCATGCTTAAAATCTCTTTAAATATTCTTTTATTCAAAATTGAATACTTTCAGCTGCATTATATGTAAAATACACAACCTTCAAATTATGTAAAATTTTCAAAATGCTCGACGGATAATGCTCTAAAAAGATCTTTACCAATGCAAAGTTTCAATAATTTCATCTCCAAAGTGAAGAAAGGTGCGTGGCAGTTACAGAGTTGGGCCGTATGTCAGGAGGATAAGTTGTTACAGACTTGAAATTTAATATGCAGCTCTTTCTCAAGTTCTCGTTTCGGTGTTTTCAGAAGTTTGGGTTCGAAAGAAGTGAAGAGGAAGAGAGGGCCATGCCGCTGAAAAATAAAAGCTTACATCATAGGAACGAGAAGAGTAAGAGCTTTGAAATTTTGAAAGTAGATGCAACTCTGAAAACACTAAAAGATACATTTCGAAGTTATTAGGAGTAGCCATAACTAATAAATTATTTCAGTGGCAATCGAATTTGTATTATGTTAATTGTATATTGATCTTTAATATAATTTCCGTCGTTTCCCGCGTTTTTAAATTTTCATAAATCTTCACTAAATAAAATGCAAAAATTAACTCCAATAATAAATAGCATATAAAATATACTTGTTTCAAAGAACATAATTTTTTTTATTTTCTTTGCCTGTCCCATTTGGTAGATACAGCTGATCAACTTTCTCTACATAAACTCGAAAAAAAAAAATAAAATAATGTATCTTGGAGTAAAATAGGAATATCAACTGCCAAATAGATAGGCATATCGATTATAAAAATTATCTATGACATGACAAAGTTACTCAGTAACACTAAATTTCTTGCGACTCTGGACTATATCAACATAGGTCTCCATTAAAAAAGGAAAAACCTCCAGAATAGAGCTGAACAGGGCCAAAAATACATCAAGCTGAGTGGCTTATAAAAGTAAGCTCCCAGAATACAACAAAGTCCGTAAGAAAATTGAAAAAAGGCTTGGAGTGGCTTTTATCCACTGATTTGAATCGTTCCACATGCCGGAACTTTTAGCGCGTATCGCTTCTAAAGATGAATCGATCTAGGGCCATAAGTCCCAAAAATTTTTCCAACCCAGTCGTTGGGGCTGTTCTTAAAGCGCCCGTAATACATTTGCAAACTAATCTTTGCAGTCTTGTTAGCTCCTTGATTGGTTTTATTCTCCGCTGTCTTCCAAAACACGATTGCTCCATACACCGAAATCGGCCTCACTACACATGTGAATATGTAATAGGCCGCCCTAGGTTTAAGACCCCAGGTATTGGAGTAGGCAGACCGGCACGCGAAAAGTGCGTATTCTGTGCTTCACGTTAGCCCCCAGCTCAGTTTCCGGTCTAGTATAAGGCCCAAATATTTAGCACTATCAACAAGTTCCAATGTTATTTCGTTGAGGTTAGGCGTGGCAATGGCCGGTATCCTGTGTTTCCTTGTGAAGAGTACAAGTTCGGTTTTTGTCGGGTTTGGCCTAAGACCGACTTTTCTGGCCCAGATTTGGATATAGTCCAGCACCGATTGCATAAGGTCCGACAAAGTTTGTGGAAATGCACCTCTCAAAAGTACCACAATGCTATCGGCATAAGCCACCACATCAAAGCCGCTAGCCCTTAAATTCTCCAGTATTTCGTTGACTGTCAGGATCCAGAAAAGGGGAGATATAATCCCTCCTTGTGGTGTTACGGTTCCGACTATTCTTTCCGCTTTGGTCTCCAAAAAGGTAGCCTCAATCTGCCTGTTTTTGAGCAAGTCCGATAACCAGGTCGCCACAATTTTATCCACTCCGTATCGAACCAAGGCATCGATGATACTCGCAACAGTGTCATTATTGAAGGCCCCCCTCAATGTCTAAGAAGGCTGCCAACGTGAATTCCTTTTGCTGCAAAATTTTTTCTATTGTACGTAATGCTGTATCTACTGATCTGCCCGCTAGATACGTGTGTTGAGCAACACGGTGTCTCGCGACATCAATCGCAGATCAACATGCCTCTATAGTGTTTTGAGCAGAAACGATGTTAAGCTAATTGGTCTAAATTACTTCACGTAATGATGATTCAACCTATAAGGTTTCAGAATGAAGACCACTCTAGCTTTTGTGCATTGGTCGGGTACTACCCCGAGGCGAGTTATCTAGGATATTTTTCCATCTTGCTGTCTTAATTAATCTTGCTGTCTCTGTTTATAAAATATAGTTGGCTTTTTATTAAAAAATAAATATGCTTTTTTAACTATCGTTTTTAATTGTTATTCTTTTATTTCATTGTTATTTTACTTATTGACTATTTTCAAACTTATTATACTCAATTAGTTATTTACTTATGCGTTATTTATTTGTACCTTACCCTTTTTTTATTATTAGGGTTGTATTCATTTGTAGTTTTTTTTTTAAAATAGTTTGACATTTCATATTTATATGTATATATAATGTATTGAATTGATGCCTTGTTTGGCTAATAAATAAAATAAAATTAAGTGCGCTCTCACATCTTCGATATTTCTCAACCTTTTATTCCTTAGAGAATGTTACACGGATCGGAATAAATGGGCTAAACTCGACTGCTCGGACTGGCAATTAAAGTTAATTAGAAGCTGTATGTTTGGGTGTTTTTTACTGTTCGTTTATTTTTTTCGGTGTGTTGCCATTTTGTGTTTTTTGTATGATTTTTATGTTTAACTTCAATTTTTGACCCCTGCTACCACCGTTTCGTCGACTGGTGGTCAAAATTCTCGACTGGGGAGCATGAGACAAAATCAGATATTTGTTTTGTTGACTTAGTGGCAGCGATTTTAGCTTTCATTTTCACTTTTGTAGAAAAGATATGAGTTTCCAACAGTTTCAAATTTTAGATTCTCGATAGCATATCATAATTTTGCTGAATTGAAGCTTAAATCGGTGTTGCTAAAAAGCTAAAAAGTTAAAAACTGCCTTTGGTGTCAAGCTTTCGCCATGATATGCAGAATGAGCTTAGCTTGGCGGGTGTCTGCTACCGCTAGAGCGTCTAGGAAAATTTTTCTCGTATACGAATACCATGGCAGTCAACCATGTACTAATAACCTATTAATACAAATTAGAAATTGTAAATGCAATCAAATTTTTATGCAGTTATATCTTATGAGAGATTGATCGACAGTACTAAATAAACAAAGAATATGCAACCAGAGATAAATCTCAAGAGAACGGAAAGGATTAACGTTTTTTCATAAAAGAAAAGTTGATCAAACCTTTAATGATGTATTGTTTAGTAAGCGAGGGAGTAGAGAACAGGTTACTAGCGTGTGTGGTCCCCGTTTAGAATCCACCAACAAACATACAGCATTCATCCAATTTTGAGCAGAAATTTGCAAATTAATTGCATCATTAATATAAATTTCATTCTATCTCGTAATCTGCGAGGAAATTGCTTGCATCCAAAATGAACACGTTCTCAATTGTGGGGAGTTTAGTATGGAATATTTGGTAACTGAAGCCTTTTGTACGAAAGTAGCAGTTAATGAATTGGAAAAAAGTCTATCCACTATGTGTTTCGCAAAGTATTTTGTTTCAGTTGTTGCAAATTAATGTTTTTGCATTTCCGCGACGGGAAAAATCATACTTTCTAAACTTATTCACGATAAAAAAATCAAAACATTCCTGATTTGTTAACTAGTTTTGAAAAAACATTCGTTCATTTTCAATATTCAAATTGTTTGTGAGAATTGCTATTTTCAATGCTCCATGTTTTATTTTTACGAAGCAAACAAAATATTTACTGAAATATAGTAAAATAAATTATTGCCCCCTACATACAATTCAAAATTATACACCGCACATTATGTTTGTTGGCTGTTTTCTCTGTAAATTCAAGTGAATAGTGCAGTTTATATTGACATATTGCAGTTTATATTCCCTTTCAAATTGGAGCAGGAACAACAATAGATTTTGGATAAGATGGCTCTTACCTTCTTTTATTCCTAAAGTGAAAGTTTGATGCAGCTGCTTAAACATCTCTTTTGAAGATTTCTCATATGCTGGAATAAGAATTGTTGACATTGATTGAACATATGTGCTTTTCAGCCCAGTTTGAACACCCAAAACGACAGCGTTTCCAAATGCTTCCATTATGTGCTTGAATAGGAAAGAATAGTTATTTGAACTGTAAAATTGGAGGTAATACCTTGTTTTGAGATAATTGTGATATTCCACTTTTGAGGATGTTTTCTGTTCCCGCAACTCTCTGCGAAATTTCACTTTTAAAATGCTCTTCGATCTTATTCAGCTTTGCCTCGATGATTGATATAATTTGT
Source organism: Nemotelus nigrinus (assembly GCA_947369275.1). Classification (NCBI taxonomy): domain Eukaryota; kingdom Metazoa; phylum Arthropoda; class Insecta; order Diptera; family Stratiomyidae; genus Nemotelus; species Nemotelus nigrinus. Next base: position 37,890,598 of record OX376375.1, read on the forward strand.
TGATGTATTTCACGAGGCAAAAGACTATCTTGTTTTTCAGGAAGTTGTTTATACAAAAACTGCTTCAATAGTTGTGTTATGTTTTCCTTAAATTCGTAATTTTGGACGGTTCTGAAATATTAAAAAACATATTTATACATAAAAAAAAAACAATTTCCATATGACTTGAGAAACAAAGAATTTGGAGGACCACCGAAAAAAAGTTTGAAGACAGCGAATTGCAAGCTTTGTTTTATGAGGATGACGCTCAAATGCTACAACAACTCCCGGATCATTTAAATGCCTTTGAAAGCCATAAGATGAGAAAATGGGTTCAACATGAAGTCACTGAAGGACAGCAGGAAAACCGAAAAAAAGAAGTACATTTATTTTGTTTATTTACCAAACAAGGTATAATAATAATATATATAAATGAAATAAATATAAAACATAAAAAACTAGACAAATTTAAAAAAAAACAGGTTCAAAATAGGTATAAAATACAAACAAATATAATATAAATAAATAAACATTCGATAAATAAATACATAAAGCTAATTTACATGTAGGTCACAATATTAAATACACACAACGCAAAACGAAATTAATTAATTATCTAATTAAACAATTATAAAAATAGTCCTAAGTTAAAGAAGATACTAGGCCGGTAGACTAGGGAGGGTAGGATAAGAGAGCCTTGGAAACTCTATTTTTAAAGGACACTTTGGATATCGTGGGGGAAAAGTGTTGGCTCATACTGTTGAATATTTTGCAGCATCTGTTAATTGGCTCATTATCAGCATATGCGGTGCTATGCATATATTCAACTAGCATTCGTCGGGATCTAGTGACTCTCAAGGGCTGATTAAGCACAAATCTTTCCTGTATATAGTCGACATTAACAGCGTCTCTAATGACATCGAAACTGAAGCAGGTAAATAACATTAATCTTCTGGATGCAAGAGGTAATAAGTTTAGAAGTCTAAGGCGAAATTCATACGACGGTCAATTGCTAAAATCACTTGGATAGTAAAGACCTCTAAGAGCGAATAGCAAGAATTGCTTCTGAATAGATTCAAATCTCTGGCTGTGAATTTCGAAAACTGGGTTCCAGATAATGCAAGCATACTCAAGAAGAGGGCGAACGAGCGCGGTGTATAGTGATTTTGTAACCCAAAGGTTCTGAAACTCCCTGGCCCGTCGCTTAATGAAGCCAAGTCGTTTACTTGCTTGAGAAATCATTTTGTCGTAATGAAAATTAAAGCGGAGCTTTTCATCCAGCACCATACCGAGGTCTAAAATATTGTCCACTCTACTAAGTGCCGTATTGCTTAAAATGTACGTATAATGTACGCGCGTACTTTTTCTAGAAAAGCTAATCACATGACATTTTGCGATGTTGAGAGGTAGGTTATTCACGCTGCACCAATGTTCGAGGGAATTTAGTTTTAATTGAAAAAGCTGGCATCTGAAGAAGACTTTATAGTATAATAAATTTTCAGGTCGTCCGCATAGAGTAGATGAGACACATCAGATAAAACCTCTGACAAGTCTGATATAAAAATATTAAAAAGTAAAGGGCCAAGATGGCTACCTTGAGGTACACCTGAATTGACATGAATTTTTTTAGAAATAAGCCCTTGGAATTTCACATGTTGTGAGCGGTTGTGGAGGTAAGAGCTAAGCCATTTTAGTAGAGATCCGGCAATTCTGAATTGCTGTAGCTTGGAAATCAAAATGGAGTGGTCAACACGGTCAAATACTTTGCTAAAGTCAGTGTAGACTGCGTCAATTTGATCACCTTTCTCCATTTTACATAGAACATGGGAAACCAGCACCATTAGGTTGGTAGTGGTAGAACGTCCTTTCCTAAAACCATGCTGCTGTTCGTTAAGTCGAGAATCGACCAGAGGGGATAGTTTAGCACACATGATTTTTCGAAGAGTTTAGGAATAGTTGATAAAATGGCAATATCTCTATAATTTTGAATTGATCTTCTATCGCCATTTTTGAATATTGGTGTCACGTAGGAGGATTTCCAATACGACGGAAAGTACCCAGAAGAAAGAGATGTATTAAATATAATTTGAAGAAGAGTGATTAACTGTGCGGCACATTTAATAAGAAACATTTGAGGAAGAAGATTAGGTCTAGGGCCTTTTTTACTATCAAGCTCTAAGATAGCTTTAGAAATATCATCTCTGGAAATGGTTATAGGCTCAGCGAAAATTGGCCTAGTTACTCTTGGGGAATGACAGGATGATGAAGTACTTGCTGGATTAAATCGTCCTGGAAGTTATCTGCGAAAAAGTTGCAAATTTCTTGAGGAGAAGAAGACATCGAATTGTTGGTGATGATTTAAAGTGGATATATTTCGAGAATCATAAGCGTAAAATACATCGACTGTAAGGTTAAATCGCTATGGACGGAAAAGAACATCATTAATTGGAATGTACAATTGAATTGAATATTATATCAAAACATAATTTACATCATTAAAGCTTCACAAAATATGATCTAATATTCGGACTTAAGGCATTTTATATGATTGATAGTTTCCATAATCTGGCGTTAGGGGGCGGTAGGCGCGAACCGGGCGCCGGCCGTTTTGCTTCGAAACTGTAATTGGTCTAGCTCCTAAACGACTTCTGCGCCTATTATGAAACTTGGCAAGGATTATCTACACACTATTAGCTAATTTAAAAAAATAAATTAAAAAAAAATTAAATGGTCCAACTTTGTGAAATTCAATTTTAAAAAATTTAAATATATTTTTTCCCCCCAAAAATTTTTTTTTCTAAATACCCAAAATTGCATTTAATAAGCCCATTATATAACGCATCAACTCGAGTGCTTTATTTATTTTATTGCTACTTTTTTAAACTGGATAATTTGATTCGAAATAGCGTATACCTGCCGATTAGTCAAATTTTTAAAGCCCTCTAGCTCACTAACCAGACTTATTACGGTAAAAAGATTTTGCATCTGGATCGAGAACATATATAGGTATAACATAATCAAATATTACTAAAATCGGAAACCTCAAAATTTTTCACCTGTCCGCTTCACGTGGAATGCCCCAATGTTTTACACTCACGCAGTACATATGGCAATCTAGGGTTTTATTTATTTATTCAGTTAGAAATAATTTTAAATGAGGACAGCCTAATCATAAGGCAGTTGTAGAATATAAGATTGCGACAAAATTATCATCCAGTTCAAACCAGTCAAAATTAAAATTTATGATGAAATGTTCTGAAATATGTTATCTGCTACTGAATTGTACAGCTTTTTTATAAAATAATATTTTTACTTTTGTTTAAAAAACAAATAATTTAAGTGAAATACTATTTGTCACTTCAGTTATAGCTGTAGATTCTGAAAGATGATTTAGCAATCTAAAGAATCTTGAAACTTACAATTCAGTAAAATGAGGTAAAATCGTTTAAAAATTTATTGGCAGTATTATCTATTAGTAAAAAAATACTGAAAATCTAAATGGACAAGTGTTAGAAATGTTTGCTCAACAGAAAAATAGGCGGATGGTATACCTATACAAGCAATACGCAGAAGCGTATATTTAGTAGAATTTTCTCGGACGAATTTATTTTTGAATTGACTTATATGTGCATAACATTTACCATTTAAAAAAAATGTGTATGTTCCAATCAGTTTAACAAGTACTTGTCCGTGCTGGCTAGCCCCACCCACACTGATTCCCACGAGCCACCACTGGATGCCAGATAAGAAGACTAGGAGCTAAAAAGGCCCAGTCCAAGTGGTCTTTGAAGATCCTAGACCTTTTTGCGATCTGAAGGATGTCTTTCAGCATCTGCTCAATGCGTGCGTGAGGTCCACCAGCCAGGGCTCGCCGAAACAACGCAATCTTTATTTCCCAGTGACATGCTGAATTATCTCTGGGTATCATATTAAAATTATGCCATTATCTACGATAGGAGACGTACACGAACACTGCCGATGAATTGGTTCGACACACCTTCAATGATTCGGGACCCCCAAGAATTATGAGTCAGGTTTTAGAATTATGAGTCAGGTTTTTCCCAACCTAGTGACAAAATGTTGTGCCTACTTGATCTGCAGAATAAAGCAGGAATTTTGTTGATGAAAAAGTACCGGTAAATAAGCGAATCAATTGAATCTATACACTAAAGTGTTTCGAGAAGTGATTCAGTTTTATTTTACATTTTGTAAAGACGAATAATTTAACGCTGGACAAAAAAGTCATCTGGCAAATGAGGAAATTGGAAAAATAAAAGGCATTCAAGGAAGGACGATAGTCCCACAGCATTAATTAATTATTTACCTTGCAGCTACGAAATTTTCCAAGCGCTGCGTAAAGTTTTTTTCATACTGATCAAAGCAGTCTTCCGCTAATTTGGAAAAAATATGTTCGGCATTAAAGTGAATCCGTTTTACACTATCCGAAAGTTCCATATTTTGCTTTTTCAAATACTCGACTTCACTTCGCAATTCTAATAAACTTTCAGATTGTTTTTGTGCTAAATCTGAAAAATATTGAATTTTTTATAATAATACTAAAGAGGAATTTATTCAGTCCATACGTAGCAATACATCGAACGTGTTTTTGAAGTTTTGTAACACGGAATTTTTTGATGCAGCAACATTGTTGGATCTGCAGTCTGAAGTCAGTAACTCGCTCCAAGTGTCTGCATTCGATTGGAATTCGGCTTCTGGAAAAAAATATTTATTTTAATTGAATGTTGTCACGTATTCAAATACAATATATAGGAAACATTTAAATACATATAAATAAACTTATTTTGGATAATTAATAAGATGCTTATAATTGCATACTATAGTTCAAACCATGATACAATGAAAACAAGATAGTCAATTCCAAATACCAAATTGCGTTCGTTCTGCGCTGGTGACAGCTGTGAGGGATTTGCCTTTAAGCCAATGTAAAATTGGACAACTTCGAGGAGGGCGTTTGGGGTGTTAATGGAGCGATATTTTGATTTTGATGATAGGGTTTGAATTAGGCTTGTGTCGTTCATGAACGAACGAACTAAAAGAAATGTTTCCGTTTACTGAACTGAACGAACTATATCATTATTTCCTATTCTAACAGTTCACCATTTTAGTTCGTTCGTTCATGAAAGACTCAAGCCTAGTCTCAACGTTTCATCCTCTGAACATTTCTTTTAGTTCATGAACTACTCATTGAGTAGTTCATGAACGAACGAACTAAAATGGTGAACTGTTAGAATAGGAAATAATGATATAGTTCGTTCGGAAACATTTCTTTCATGAACGACTCAAGTCTGATCAAAGTGTATGATCAAATATTATATGAAGTTGAGTTTTGTCATGCTTTCAAGTATGTTAAAATAAAATCTGCTTTTAGATAGTGCAGTTTGAAAGCATATCATGTATCCAGTATTTTCGTACTTGCGAGTATTTTATTCAAATATTCAAAAAGTTTTTAGGGCAAAAGTAGCTGAAATCGGCCAATTTTGGGTTAGAGTGGTTTCGGGCATAACGGGCCAAGACCTATTGCTGTGATACAAACATTTCGGTTTTGTAGGGGAGTAAGAGGTTTTTTGGTCATAGTTTGGTAAAAACTGCCTTTACGGCACTTTCGATGATTGAAAGTGGTCGGGGAATAAAATAGTGGTATTTTAAGGACGAAAAAATTTTTTGATAGGGAACATTGAGCAAAAATTTTCAATTTTCCTAAAAAATTTTTTTTGTCCACCATGAATTCGGGGACCTTTCTGAGTAGTTTCGGGCGAAATTTCCATACAAGTCTAGGAAAAAGCGGCCTAGTTTCGAAGATACGGCAAAAGTAGTTGAAATCGGCAAATTTTTGGTTAGAGTGGTTTCGGACATAACGGGCCAAGACCTAATGCTGCGATACAAATATTTCGGTTTTGTAGGAGAGCAAGGGGTTTTTTGGAAATAGTTTTGCAAACACTGCCTTTATGACACTTTTGATGATTGAAAGTGGTCGGGGAGTAGAATAGTTATATTTTAAGAACGAAAAAATAATTTATAGGGAAAACCAAGCAAAACCGTCCAATTTTCCAAAAAATTTTTTTGTCTAGCTTGAATTCGGGGACGTTTCTGATTTGTTTCGGGTGAAATTTCAATACGAGTCTGGGGAAAAGTGGCCTATTTTCGAAGATACGGCAAAATGCACAGCCAGAGAAGCCAGCTATCGAATCAAAAAGGATCTGAATCTTTTCCTACTTAGCACTTTTAGTCCTACTTTCAGTTTTCGCTCCAAACTACTCAGAATTCATGCTAAACAAAAAAAAATTTTTTAGGAAAATTGGTCGTTTTTGCTAAATTTTCCCTATCAAAAATTTTTTTCCTCCTTAAAATATCACGATTGTACTTCCCGACCACTTTCAACCATCGAAAGCGCCGTAAAGGCAGTTTCTGCCAAACTATGGCCAAAAAAACCCTTACTCCCCTACAAAACCGAAATGTTTGTATTACAGCAATAGGTATTGGCCCGTTATGTCCAAAACTACTCTTACCCAAAATTGGTCGATTTCAGCTACTTTTGCCCTAAAAACTTTTTGAATATTTGAATAAAATACTTGCAAGTTCCGAAAATACTCGCAAGTACGAAAATACTCGGTACTTGATCTGCTTTCAAACTACACTATCTAAAAGCAGATTTTATTTTAACATACTTGAAAGGGTGACAAAATTCAGCTTTATATAATATTTGATCATACACTTTGATCAGACTTAATGGTTTTAGCAAAACTACCAGCGCAACCAACCAAGCTTTTGGAAACTTGAAAAAAAGTTAATACTTTTACTTATCTTTAATCACAAGACAACAATATATTCATAACGTAGTCAACTAAATCTGTTCTCAAAAGTGAACGAGATATGGTGATTGAACTCAATCTAATGAGCTGTTTGATTTGGCATTGAACTAATGAACTAGTGAACTAGTGAACTGTTAAAGTGAAACATTTCACTAAAGTGAACGAGATCAGGTGAAACGTTTCACTTAACTGAACTGTTTTGCGCAAGCCTAGTTTGAATGGTTGATCTGTGCCTTTAAATGACCTAGAAAATCCCAAGGAAAAAGCTATTGTACAAAGCACAATGATGAACAGCTCAAGAGCTTATTTTTCCGGAGAAGATATTAAATCCACTCACTTCAACGATTCATTTAGTGCTTTTATAGGTACGATGCTAGTTGTATGTGCGTGCGATGTTGGGTTGCAGATTCATTCAACCCGATAGGGTAATAGATGCAAATGTGCATTGAGAAATTGTGATGTGATTGATGTACATATAATAATTCTGTTAATAGCGGTTCTTTGTGAGCTGCGTTTTCAAAATATCGGCACAGTTGGAAACAAGATTTGTATTTTGTTATTAATACCGCACATTATGAAAATGCTTTATCGACATAGAAATAAGCATTTGAATGGCCACCGGAGGGAAATCAATCATGGGCGCAGAAATTAATATAGTCAATAATATATATTTACAGCATTTAATTTGTTCGGCTACACTAAGAGAAATATCTATCCGCGAATCTAGGAAACTATTTACTTGTTTATTTGAGAATCCGAAAAACTATTTACTTGTGAATCCAAGAAACTATTAATTTTTTTTATTAATTAGTGTCGTATGAAAAAAGTATGTCAGACTGAAAATGTGTAAAACATACAAAACATGAAGAAGTTGTCGACTCCAACTGAGAAAGTGTCTTTGTTTGCTATATAGTTTTAAAATGAGGACAGATCTTTTCAATTTTTTTAAAAAGAAATAAATAGTGGATGTCGTGTCGGCAGATCGAAGAGTGACCATCAGACTTGTACCTGCGGATGTACTTTCATGCGCCTGCTACGTTTATTTATTTTTACAGCGGCATAAGACCAGTCTAACTGTGCGCAGCCAAGCCCTGTTGTGGCTCTAAAGAAATCACTAATATTGACTTGCCCCATGGCATTCAAAAGCCCGGCAATGTTCGTAATGACTCGCGCAGTACAACAGCATTTTGGGGGGCTACCTCGGAAGCAGATGTTCGATGATTTGCCGCAACCGATACGCAGCTTAAAGGTTACATGCAAATTCTAATTTTGCGCAGTGACACATAAACTATATGTAGATTTTTTCGTTCAACATTCGACTTATCTATATATATAAAAATCAATGTATGTTTATTTGTCTTTTATGCATTGCTGCACCATTCACCTGATCGATATGAAACATTACGAATTTCTTGCGTACACTCCCACGAAGGTTTCTGGCTAGGTTTCTGGTTTCATCAATCCACCACGACTTTGTAACGGTACAAGACTTAGGTGAAAAACACGATGAACAATATCATCGAAGCTACAATTTAGAATAGGAAATTCAAAGTACTTTTGCCACGTATTCCAATGATTCCAACAGATATGCTTTTCGAATTCAAACGTTTACAGTTTCCGGTCATAAACAAAGCACAAGGACAATCGCTACAAGTGTGTAGACTAGATATGGATAGTTCGTGCTTCTCAAATGGACAAATTTATGTAGCCAGCGCACGCGTCGGAAAACCTTCTGATTTATTCATGTACACACCAAACGGAAAAACAAAAAATATCGTATATCCACAAGCACTCATATAAATAATTAGAATTGAAACGATACTATTATTTAATAGCTAAATTGTTTGTTATCATAACGAGTTTCCTTGAATTTATTTTTTTCTGAGAGCGCAGCAAAGCACGATGGTCAGCTAGTATTTTATAAAAATAGAATTCGCCGTATAGCTGTGTAAATTAAATCTTTGATTGTGTGTTAAGTCACGGCAACCAAGGAAAAAAAATACACAAAAAATTCAGGATATTAAAATACTTTTTTAAAATGGTGTTGCCCTATTGTTTACCTGTTGAATTGTTAAAATTTAAATAACGTATAATATGTATGTATTCGTATTGTATACAGCGAATATATGTTCTGTGTTAAAATTCGATGGTATAAATGTACTTACTCTCGTCTCCATTGTTCTTGTCTATAATTGATTCTTTTTTAAAATCAGAACATGGGCAATTATCCTTTGAAGATATTCGTTCTAAGAACGGTATGTCTCTCGTAGGTAAATTAAATGGTTTTGTATCTAATATTTCTTGCACTTCAAGACTGGGACTTGAACTACTACTTCGAAATTCGTCGTAAACAGTTTGACGGGTTGCAATGTTATTCTCTGCAACTAAACAAACAAACGAAATGGCTGTTATATAAATAAAAATTATCAACTAAGTTCGTGCTAGCAGTCTACAGCTAGTATCAAATAAAATCAAATTAATCATGACTATTGGAATATTTTACTTGCTTTATAAAATGAAGACACTTTTGACCGACCTCTTATTTTGTTCAGATTATTTAGATACATAACGCGCAATATTTTTGGATACTTACGGCTCAATGAAATAAAAAAAAAAAGACAGAGTTACAAATTTCTTACTATTTTCTAAAATTTCATCTGGCTCCACATCCTGACTGTTTTCGTTCAATGTTTTGCTGATTGCACTTAACTCATTAACATCTTCATACATCGTGTTTCTTACTTGAGGAGAGTTTGTTACACTGGCAAGCATTAATATCGTTGACAGCACTTCAGAGTCGACAGGCTCTGAAGCTTTAGAATCTAAAATAGAGTATAAGTTTTAAAAGAAATTTAAAGTGTATAGTTTTACCAACCAGTTTTATCATTTTTCCCTCCCAATATTAACTGGGTTTTCTTGTGCAGGCTGTCCGTTTTCCGTGCGTCAAGTGAGATTTTATTTATCGATTGACCGAACTTAGAAGTGAAATTTTCAGTAGGGAATATATTGGCAGTTTCAATAGGGACTGCAGTGTTCCACTGCAAAGATATATCACTAGATATACTGCTCCGAACGTCTGTAATTTCAGGTACTGTTGGCTGATAAATAATATGACATTCTTGTACACTTTTAGGTTGAACAATGAACATTCGAATCACAACACAATAGGCAGCGTTGGTGTCGTCATCATACTCGTATAGGTCTTCAGTTAAAATACTTTCATCTTCTTGACATTTATATTTCCGTACCGTAGCGTCTACAGTGGAAAAACTTAAAATCGGAGCAGACAAGGGAAACTCTGATATTGACTTCATAATGACACAAGATTTTTCCAAGCGATCATCTTGCTTTATTGAATTGGCTCTTTTCTCGGGGTTCGCTTGATTCTCACTGGCATTGATCACATCATTTACCAGTTGCACAACATAAACCACTGAGCTTTCAATACTAGATGCAATTAAATAAGATGCGCTCTTGTCAATGTCAGCAATGAATGCTAAATTTTCAGTTTCACTCGAGCGTAATGATAAGCTCTGCAAACAATCCCATGTACCGCAATCCCAAATTTTGAACTCTGTATTTTTGCAGGCACCTGTTAAAGCATATTTCCAGTAAGCACTTGAAAAGAAATCAACAAAATAGTATTATTGTTTTACTCTGTTACTACATTCAACAATATGAAATTATATAGCAATATAATTATATTGCTTATTAAAGATGAAATTTGTTTTGTTTGGGGTTATAGTAAAAAGTTCAGTTTTTTGTGAATAATATACGTTTGGTGATGTAGATCTGAAATACAATTTTTTCAATGACTTTAGAGCGAATGTTATTTGCAAATGAACCGGTTATTTGAGAAACCCTATAAGTCACATTTTTTCAAAATCGATTTTCCGTTACGAGAGCGCTAGTGAAGCGCATTCTTCAAAAACACTTTTTCTGATAAATGATGTTATTTGTTATCAAAAAGCTCTCTACGTTTTCTGTTAGTTATCTTTTTTTTATGTAATTTTGGAATATTTTTCTTGTTGTTTTGGCGTAATTTTTAAAAAAATGATTGAAAGTGAGACTGACAATGGGCATACCCCTAGACGAAAAATAGGAAGGTATTAAAAGGCCATATGAATACAAAAGTGAAGTGATTAAAAAAGCAAGAGTGAAGGGAGTTGAGTATGTTAATTGGAATGGAAAAAGTGTTTCTGCTGTATTACCACCATGGTCTAAAAATTGCAAGTAAGTATATACCTACCATTTATCTAAAATTATATTCTTTTAAAACCGGCCTATGCTAAAGTGATTATGCTTCTCTTTTAGAGCACGAAGAAATGCGTATCAATTTTAACAAATGACGAAGAAGATAAAATTTATCAACAATTTAAAGAACTGAATGCTAAAAACGAGCAAGATTGCTATCTACAAGGACTCATTTCTGTAACCAAGGTAAAAAAAACGGCGTATAAGAAAGTCAGTTGAAGAGGCCTCAAAGCTAAATAGAAGCAACACCTATATTTATTCTATTTCCACTCCGAATAAAAAAGTTATCGTTTGCAAAATAGCCTTCTAATATCTATATGGAATAACATTTGAGAGGGTTAGAATAGAAGGCATTGCTTTCTTTTAAGTGCTGAAAAGTCGCCCATTGACAAACGAGGTAAATACACACAGGGAAATTCCTGTGATTGTTACAGATGTTATTCGCGAGCATATCAAGACTTATCCTACTAAGTTGGCTCATTACAACACCAAAGAGAAACTTCACTTAAATGAGAAACTGATATAATCACTATGCACAATATGTTTCCACAGAAATATCCTAATTGTGGAATAGATAAGTATTCATATTATAGGAAGGTTTTTAAAGAAGATTACCACAGGTAGATACTTGTTGTACCTGTGAAGAGCTTTCCATAAAAATTTAAAGTAAAGTATTAAACGATACTCCAAAGAGAGAGGCAGCGGCCGAAAAATTGATCATTTACGCCTTGGAAAAAAAATTTCCGAACAAATGAAAGTTATTTCAGAAATGAACAAGTCAAATGAAGAAGTTGGAGCCATCACAATCGATTAAATGCAAAACTTATAATTATCTCAGATTCCGATGCAAGAGGTGTTTTATTTACATCAAATACAAGTAAACGTTTTTTGTATTCACGATCTCAAAAATGATCAGGCAACATTTTTCTTGTATCATGATGGTATCTGCACTAAGGGACCGAATGAGGTGTGCACATTTCTTATGCGGTATTTCATGGAAAACATGAAGTCGGTAAAATACCTTCATGTTTTTTCTAATGGGTGTGGTGCCCAAAACAAAAACCATACTATCTTGAGATTGTTCTCTGCTCTGATTTCTTTGGAAACGTTCAAGACTATTGACCATTACTTTCCTATCAGAGGACATTCGTTATATGCGATGGAGAGCTATGAACTTTTGATAAAATCATGTAAAAATAACCGTTTTACTGAAGTAATGGTGAATGCTGAAGACTTGGTTGATTATAAAAATTGGTGGTCTAAGTACTACAAAAGGACCATGCTGTCTGTAGAATCCGGTGGTAGAAATACTCCAAGGGAGCAAAAAATTCAGCTAAAAATTAGTCAATCTATGCACTTTGAACACTCATATAAGAATAAAAACTTGGATATAGCACGCCTGTTTATCAAGTGCGTAACACCACACACTTTCAGGCTAAACAATAACAACAGAAACCCACTAAAACTGCTTGAATCACTGTCGTATCCCATTGGTAAAATAGCAAAAAATTACAAAAAAATTGCCGATGTACGAAAGTTACAAAGTTATACACCGGATGATGATAAAATTCAGTCATTTTACAATCAAATATTTAGATGGCCTACAACCAACGAGTGACGATGAAGATAATTGATATTATGACGTTGTTTACCTTTTTTTTTCCTTTTATGAGGATTTTACATTTTGTGCTGACTTTTAAGTTTTATGCTGTTTTTACCGTTAAAAAAATAATACATGTAAAATAAATACATCATTTCTATAATAAATTTGTTTTTTACATTGCCCTATACCTACAAATTAACATATGTATTTGGAAAAACCCATAAGACATGGCGCTAAAAAAAAAGGCAGAAAAATGTATCAACGATATATTCCATTTAAAAAGTAGGAAGTAGACAATTTGTGCTGAAACAGTTTTTTTTTAATTTGCCAAAACTTAAGATCAGTTGACTAATGGGGTTTCTCAAATAAACGGTTCAAATGCTAGCTTGACCAACAAATATAGAGCCATAGGAGCTCTACGTGTGCCTGCGAAAAAGACACACGCATAAGATTTTTTGCGTTTCACTCGTTCCTTTCTTAAATGCATTTTATTTTAACGTTTACACTTTAATACGCAAAGTGACCTTTCTTCCAAGTTGCTCAGCTACTATGGAGATAGAGATGGAAAGCAAAATAGCCGTTCTTTACACATGGGCCAAAGATTCCTCGCTAAACTTTCGTTTCGAGTGCGGCTACGAGGTCAGAGTGCTTTTTCTAAGCACTCAAGTCCCGTGTCTATACATGAGAACTGGCAGAACTATGGCAGCAGTAGCTTCGAAGTTCTAGTTAAATCTCGCGATTTGAAGAGCTACCGGCTGCTGACTCAAGGTAGCTGAAGGAATGCATTTTTTTTTAAATTCAAATGGCCAGTTTCAGATTGTTTCACTTGTTGGGTTAAAACTGTTAGGTAGATGAAATCCGAGAAATCCCCCTATTAAGCTCAAAATGAAATAAAGTGTTGCCACTGTCCGAGTTCTTTTTTGACATAGATTTTGGCTATATTTTCACTTTTTTTTATAATTCTGAGACTGAGTTTTGCTATCGATGTTTCTATTTTTCATAAGTAATATAGAGTTAGGAAAACATATTTTCTTTTCTCTGAAGTGTACTCCTGGAATGAGTAAGTGATTTATTGTGTCACTGTATATATGCCCTTCTTTTTGAATAAGACTATTAGGCGTGTTTTTTGTGAATCTACAGAGTTCTAATTGGGTTAGTAGCATTGAAAACAACAACAAAATCCGGTTATCTCAGTGAGGCGGATTTTGGGTTCACAATAGAGTGGGAATTTATTTAAAGTTGTTGTTGCAGCCGATACAGGTTTACGGGTACGCTGACAGTTTAATGAAATTTAAACATAAATTTGAAATAATTTGACTCACAAAGTTAGACAAATACCTGCTGAATTACATGTTATGAAAATATTTTAATAACATTGAATTGTAAAAAAAATTACTGTAAAATCAGCAACTTCAGTGAATACAGCAACCTACTTAGTGTGAATTGTTTTTTTTTTGCGAGCCGATAGCTCTGATCTGATCTAAAGTGCAAAAACGCACCTATTATCATCTAAGTAATCCACTTTATGTAAGCACCTATTTGGGTATTTTTTTTGTCAGAAGAAGATATAGTAATTTAAGTCTAATTTAATCTTATTTTACGTCTTACTTACTCTTCGGAAGTTTTGACTAAGTTATCCAAAAAGAAGAACGAAGATATAGATTTTCCGTTATGAGGATTCCACTGATGTAAGCACCGCGGTTCTTTTTCATGGAAGTAAACCTAGAAAATGTTTAGTCTTTACAAAACAACGTAACACAAAGATCATATACATATAAGTAAATTTAATATATGAAACCATCGAACTTTTTAAAAATTAAATATATTTTACGATTGCAATTATTAAAGTTATTACAGATAAGAAATATAACCTAGAATAAAAATGTAAACTACAAAATAGATACAGCATATTTTTATATATTTTATAAAAATGTTCTTTGGCTTTTGCGCTAACTGCAAGTTCGTAGTATTATTTTAATATTGTCATTTCACGCGTCATTTTGTAAAATATATTGCAGCCCTCGGTCATCACCCCAACAAACTGGCAAAAACTACTAGCCCATCGTAAATTTCAGCGATTGAAAAGAACTGACCCGCTAGATCTTCCATCAAATACATCAGTTCCCACTGCCAAAAACTGGCTTTTTAAAGCTGCAGCTTATCGAGTTTATTTTTGCGTATCAAAGTAATACGGCATTAAATGTGAACAAGAATGAAACGCCACTGTTGAGGATGCAAACGACCCAATCCAAAGTATAACTGCATTGGTGAAATCAACGCCACCAATTCGTTTCGCGAAGAGTATAGTACTAGGCATAACCTAGAATAACACTCAAGTTCACGAAGAAAATACGATTTCAAATAACCACACTCGCCCTACAATCGCAACACTATTCATAAACATTCGTCTGTGGGACGAAGTACTCACTATACCTCCATTAGCATGAGCCCACTTTGACATACGACGGGTGCAATACTAATTATTGAACGTTCTAGGAAGGTATCCAGAAGATCATCTTTCTGTTTCTTTCATTTTAAAAGTTACAAGGGCTTACGTTTTTTGCGCAGTCTCTGAGACGAAAGTTTATGAATCTAGGGTTAATATACACATACACGTATCGGTGGAAACCAAACAGTTAGAGTGGAAATGAGGTGCACTGCGGTATTGTTAGCTGCCGAAACAGTTATGTGTCATTATAACGTAGTAAGGGCCTGCTCGGCCACATCTACAGTGGGCAAGTCAAAGATAAAGCGATAAAGAACGGCAGATATACTCAAACGACCTGACGCCAGGTTGAATCGAGTACTGAGTGCTTACACCAAGGGGACTGAATAATTTAGGCCCAGTGTGGGGTATTTCACTCAAATGGTTTGAGTATCCACACGATACTTTGGCGTCGGAAACATCGTCGGTGAATTCCAAGACACCATCATGTCACCAGTTATGGATCAGGATAACCCATCTCAGTCATCCGACGTAGATTTAGACAACAATCACATTGTTTCGTTGCTTAAATCCAACAGTAGCGGCAGCAGTAAAAACAACTAAACAGGTTTACCCGCACATGCGCTTACCCTTCGTAAGGTCGCATTGCTAGATTTGCTTAAAATATGAAAAATAACATAACTGGCATATATAAAATTAATCGCAGATTACTTTGGAAGACATTGATGAACTAACAATAATATAATGTTAGTAACCAAATAACCTAAAACAACACTGTTACTTCTTTGATACGAGTTTTGCGGAATAGAATGTTAAAATTGTTACAAGAGCTTCCAGGAAACAGATAAACATGTTGTAAAATCAAAGAACATAAGCTTGACTTGCATTCGTTCATGGTGAAAAATGTATATAAACACAACCAAAGAAATGAAAAGAAAAAGGCAAAAGAAAAGCAATCCTTAAGATAGCCTAAAAAGTTCAAAGTTCGACCTAAAAAGGAATGATGTGGAATGACAATTTAAAATCAGTAACATATTATTGATCGTCTCGTGATTTTATTTTTGTTTTCTAACAATATCAGTTCAATAAAAAAAGAGAATCATTATATTGCTATATACTCCATGCCTTGACACGTTAGGCTGGCGATTAAACACGAAAATCTGTATAAGAATTTAACAAAGACGTTGTTTCATAAATCTTACTCAAAGAATATTTTCTTTTGCTAAAATTTAGAGAACTTAAGTACATTATAACGTAGTAAGGCCTGCTCGTCCACATCTACAGTGGGCAAGTCAAAGATAAAGCGATATTCAAATCATATGCACATAGCTAAGGCATTAAAGCAAAAGGGTTTAGTAATGTTGCAGCATAGAAATATTGGATAAACCTACTTAGTAGCAGGCCTAAAACGACGAAGTTTGCCTTATGTGGGAGATTTACAAGCTATGTCTAAACATACAAGATTTCTCGGTCAAAGCATACTTCGATGAAAAGCGTTATGTACTTTTGCCCATATCATAAACTAACATGCAGGCACGAGTAAGTTTTTATTTTTGAAAAATAGTTTGCACATTTATAATATATCTATTCCTAAATAATTTCCATGTGTATGACCAGGGAAAGCTCTAGGGAAAAAGCGGTTTGCTTCACAGTTACAGAAATATGTGTGCTCCTCTCAGAACCATAATAAATTTTAGTCAGAAAAGGTAGAATAATAGAGTACAAGTAAAACCATCTGCAGTAAATATCATTGTTATCTTTTATAATGATATATGAGATACAGTTACGGCATAAGACTAAGAAAAACGATAATATAATGAATTGTTATATTTTGAAACCGAGGTCTTCTTATTAGGCGAAATGCGGCTAGTATATATTCATTGTTGACGGATGAAATATACATAGCGATCTCTTTTGTTTTCTGGGAGCGAATCCACCCCATTTTGAAGTGACCCACCCCACCCGCGTAGAACTAGCAAAGCGGCTTACCAGCATCCGTCGGGATTGAATTAAAGGGTGCCCCGCTTATGCGGACAAGGGGCCTTCACGGCCATTTCTAGGGTACCCTGCTCCCGGGGCATTTCTCTTTTTTATTGGTTTGCCCCTGTTGATGGTTCGCCATCACTTTGCGTTGCCTTGTAGGCCCTTTTCTGGACTTCGGTTCAGTTGAGGTGCCTCCTAGCAATCCTCAATTTTTAAAATTGCTACAACGTCCTCAACTGTGATTGGTGTACATCACTTGTCCCAAAATTTGTAAAATTTTGGGCATATATAAAATTTTTAAAATTATTTGTAAAATTTGAAAACAAACTGAAGCTACTTATACGAAGGTAGCAGTTTAATAAAGCTATTACAAAAAAAATGTACGCTATTTAAGCAATTCCAACGCTTATATTGGATAGATAGTGATAATTTACCTGATAGAAGCGAATAAATCCATCTTCGCTCCCAACACTTAAAGTTGTCCCATCAGGAGATAAACCGACCCATGTTATGATGATTGCACTATCGAAAAAACGTAAGTATCCTTCCGATAAATTGCTAGCTGAGCGAATACCAGTCTAAAAAAAGTGTCAAATCACTATTGATTACATTGGTGACAAAAATATACACTTACCCCACAACTATTTAATATTGTGTTTATATTCAAGCACTGAAAACAGCTTCCACGAGCCCAAACAAGCAATTGATTTGCGTCATCGTCATAGTTCAGATCGTCAGGAATAAATGGACACCAAGCAATTTTATCGTATTTAGGAGCATAATTTGGAAGCGTATCTTCTATTGTCAACAATAAGTTACACACAAGGTTTTCGGATGATATGTCGATCTTGTATACATGCAGTGCATGTGCTTCTGCACAAGCCAAGATTCGATGCTTTTCGTTATGCGCAAATTGCAAATCTAATACTTCAGTCATCCCTTTAATTAGGGAGCGCCTTCCAGAACTTATAACACGGACCATTCCTTCCATTTCGGGCATTTTTGTGTTCACTACAGAATTAAAGCGTGTAATTTGCCTTAAAGCGTAAGGTAGTGCCAGAAAAATTAACTTACCTTTGATAGCATATGCTATACAAAGTTCATCTTTGTGAATCGCGATTAAATGGCCAGAATAATACTTCTTTTCCCATTTATAATCAACAATGTTTTTCAACTTTACTCTAGAGCTTCCACGACCAGTGTGACCTGATCTTCCGTAGACCACAACATCTGTTTCAGTGATATCGAAGCACTGACCACCATCTTCCATAGTAAATATTCTGCAATGATAATAGAGTAATCCATGAATCATCTTTTCCTTACTTTCATTATTCATCCCGTATTGTAATATATAGGTTTTTCTAAATCATTCAACGATGTGTTAACAGGAAAATATATAATTGTTCTGAAAAGGACTATACAGCCACTTTTTCCATACTAAACTTTTAATTTGATCGTGTAAATTCAAATTCTGAATTTGGCTGGACCACTTTATCAGAGCCAAATTATTCGCAGAGTTACCAAGCGAATCTTTTGTTTTTCAAGCACATCGAGACTGGCTCAACACGCTAAAATAAATATCACTCATGACCGAACCCCACGGGGAATATTGACTAGAGTACGTGAACATGGTACACTTAACAAAGACGAATTTGAAATTGGTATGAAAATAATACCATTTTTTTGGCACTACATTGATGATATGAGTATACGTTCATGTGTTTCTAAATCAAAGATGATGAAACGGTAAGTTGGGAGAATTTGCCCTTCACCTAGCGACAACTGTCAACTATTCCCACGGGTTGTTACGAGACAACCATTTTTTCCGGAGTAAACAGGATACAACACGTAACTATTTATCTATACGATTTGAACAATCTTTGTCGGACCTAATAGGTTTCATTCAACCTCTTTGAGCCCAGTTCAGTTTTTGTCTTGCCACGTACGTCTTACAAGCTAGACAATTCTGATTGTTTTATTGTCGAAGACAATTTTTCGGTCATACCGTAAATTATTATCCAATAGTTTGTTTCTGTCACCTACGAATTCAAACTGACCCCTTGAAATGTGAAAAATGCACGCATCGAGCTGTATGACAGAGGATCATTCGTGCGTACCTTCAAATGTTATTTCGCACTGTAGACGTACGGAGGAAAAACTAGCTTCCTTATTCGAAAATGCTGCTTCTCTACGAGCATAATTAAACTAGTGATAATTTCGGGTTGATTCATGAGGTAAAAATATAAATTGATACGCTTTATCATACCGTTAACTATTAGATACATGTATATACAGCCATAACACTTGTCACCGGCAAAGCCCAACCTAACAATATTAATTTTGCCGCCATGAACTTTACATGAACAGGAGAGTGTAGTTAAAGCCGGTACTCCAAATACACAACAAATTTAGTAACGTCATTTCCAATCCGAACATTTCACTTACATTTCCTGCCCGCTCATTTCTAGTTTTTGCTGATAGGATATGACAAATAACGTATCGTTGACATAGCTCGTGTCAGTCTGAATGGTAGTACGAGCACCGAGATATGGAGTGGACGTCAACGATATGTCTGTTGGCGTCACTGAGTTAGTAGAAATGGAGTGGGCAGGGCATGCCCATAAGATATAAGAGGTCTGTTCGCGTACCTTCAGTTACTGGATTTGACTTAATTTTCCTGAATCACGTGGTGGGGGAAATTCATGAGAAGTACGAAAATGCTCTCATTGTATTTCCTGAAAATTGACAAATAAAAGTGTCAGTTTTCGGTTTTTGGGAGAACAATAGTGATTATAAAGTCATCCTAAGCGGTGATAAATTATCGCCACAAATATATTCAACCTTCATAGCAACATCGCGCAAGTAAATATGTTGCTTGCCGCACACATTTGAAAATATTTGCTCGCGTGGCACCTTTTGACAGTTTTCAGTATAGTTCAGTACCTCAGACCAATGGAGGTAGTAGACAATGGAGTGGCCCTTCACATTTGAAATGTATTGTAGGGGACGTAACGATGAGGTGAGGGAATACGATGTTATGTCTGCCTATTGCTGATGTTTCGTTTCCCTCTTGCACGTTTATATAATTTGGAATGATATGTCATATGATCACGACGTGGAAAATGTCTTGTCAAGTTGATAGATGAGACGTTTGGCGAAAGTCGCAGGGGTAAAGGCAAAGCAGTCATATCACATGGGCCACTCTACTATTTTATCTCTATGCTCAGACCCGACTAGACCTGTGACTAGCTATATGCACATCCTATTATGTTACATCAATGAACTAGGCGTACTCATGTTTACGTTAATTTCTGTAGGATTTTTATATCTGATTAAAACGACAGATTGAGTTGCGTTCCGTCACTGAGTAAGTAAAACTTTATTCGGGGAGTTTGGGTCATAAGCCTTCCGCAATTAATTTCGAATGTATTTTAGGCAAGACCGCTTGTTAGTGGAATTAAATATCAGTTTCCCCCCATTGCCAAACAGTTAATCCCACTTCATATAAACTTATTTCATAGTATGTGAAAAATAAGTGGGAAAACTGCTTTATATTGGAATAAGAAGCGATTTGACCCAAAGTTCAGCATAATCAGGTAGTTATCAGTAATGTAATACGCGTCTCATATCGTGTGCATATAACCGGTCTGAATTAGTGTGAGTTATTCCCGTCATATGCTAAACAACCCAACGGGAAACGCTGCAATGCATTGTGGCAAAATTCACGAAGCAAACATTCTTAGCAATGCAAATGTAATCTGCTTGCAAGGGGTTTTCCAAAAGTCCTTGAGTGGCCAATGAACATCACTCCCAAAAATAAGGGGAAAATGGTTCCATGCATTACGCGAAGAACTCATCGAATAGATGCCGACGCATTACTTTGCCCGTTGGGATTGGAATCGCACGAATACATTGCCAGACAAATATATCCCAACGGGAAAAATAATGTGTAAACTCCAGAACAGAGAGATGTAAGGAAATGAAGTAAGCGTATACATATACGCCAATTGCTACAGAGGTAAAATCTATAATTAGAACTAATCGATAGAATTACTACCTCAGATATTCCCGTTGGTGTCTCCGACATCTAAGATGTACGAGCTTTTAATTATAACGTGTCAAATGACCTACTATCTCTATCGTATACATGGCCAACTTTGTTGGGGCAGGGGAAGTTTGTCAAAGTTGCCCATGGTTCCAAAGTTTTCCTTCACTACTAATAACGCTCAGATTCAGACAAATTGCTTCACTTCGCACTACTGATTGCATTTCCTCATATCTCTCTCTTCTGAAGTGTAAACATACTCCGTAAACATTACGTATACTGCATGTCAGCATTACAGATCCATATCCGGTTCATTTATTTTTAACTTGGATGTCCTAGGCTGGCAAGATATATACAAGGAGAACTTTGAGCTTGCAGTTTTATAGCTTTATAAAAAGAGCTTGTTGGAAAGCCTGACATCGTATTCTTGAGGAATGAAAAATTCTAGGGGGAATGCGTATTTAAGCTTGAACCGGCAGACGATCATACCTCTGCATGACCCGCAATGTGTAGATAATACTTGCTGAGTGGTTGCGACGCTCATTGGAAATTGCAACTGGGTATTCTCGCATTGCACGTTACTTGGGGGAATTTGTGCCGCTGCTTGGATCAGCGACCAAACTTGTCCCTGCATGACTAAATGAATAGTATCCTATATATTTTACTTAACCGTGATGTTTGGAAATGCTCTGAAAGTTTCATCTCTTCGTTTCATATAGAACACATTACCCATAGCCAATGTATGCTCGAAGTTCTCCCCTTATTTTTGCGAGTAATGTCCATGGCCCAATGACAACTGAAACTAGCACTGCATTCAAACTAGAACGCATGCAAATATAATGGGAAACGACACAACTGCAACTAAACGGTATAGGATTAGGTCTATCCCAACTGAAACTGAAAAGTGGCAGTTGCCATTGTACCTTCAGCCATATATTTGCATGTGTTCTAACTGAACTGCAGTACTAGCTTCAGTTGCAATTGTTATTGGGCAATGGGCATAATGCTCATAGATAAATCATGGACTTTTGGAAACAGCTTTGTAGCGTTACATCTGCATTGCTGCTTTAATGCAATAGAGTGATTCCTTTTGGGATCTTCTCTCTCCACGTACGACTCGCCACTAGAACAAAGCCGCAATACAAACTGGCTGTTTGATAAATTTATGTCGCTGAGTTTTAATAGCAATAATAGCAATATAATATTAATTCTTCGATTATTAAATTCGTATATTTTTCCTAATTTTAGCTGGATTGACACCATGACTAACCACGCCGTTCGTTTATTACTACAAAGGGTTTTTTGGCCTGCTGCTATCATCATATGTAAGTAAAGACATCTTTTTGCAATAAAAAATCATAAATAGAGCACCTACGAAATCGAAGCATGTTACAGTAAACAAAGATTTATAGAGATGGACTTGCATTGGTTGTTATGTCACAAATAACATAATGTCGCTGACAATACCATAAAAATGTGTTTTCTTTGTTGTAAGTGGTGACCTAGCTAGTGCCATCTATATCCTATTCTCTGTCCAAATCCTGTGGCCATAACTTACAACCACATCCTCTATTCATAGTCTGTACCCATATTCTATTTTTACCATATTTAGAATATCCGAATCTAGTACAAATTTATAATACTAGTGATGGGCGTTTCTGTTGTTTCCAAAAAACGAAAACGAACTGTTTATTTTTTTTTGAAAAGAAAATAACTTTTTTAAAACTTAAAAAAAAACAGTTTGTTAACGACAAGAAAAAATGTTATGCTGTGCGACAAAATAAATATTTGAAATGTATGTAGTTCAATTCAGAAACATCGTTCATAGTTTGAATAATCTTCAATTAATTCAGTACAATGAATTTTTACGTATTATGTTTTTCTAATATATATTTTATGTATTATGTCTTCGAGCATCGTATCGTAAACATTAGAGATGTTCTAAACTGTTCTTTTTACTGAGCAGTGATCGCAGAGAGCAGTTTAGAGTAGCAGCTATTTCAATCGCAATTGCGATCGCAGTTTCGTGCGTAGAAAAAACTGCTCGCTACTTTTGATTGCTCATTGCCAGTGTTTGCTCGTTATCTGTTCATCGCTTTCGATTATTATTGTCCCCTGCCTCTGTCTCTGTTGATGCATCGATTTCTAGGTGGAGATTGCAATCGCATTGTATGCTCACAATGCAACCAGTATATTTCTCCACTTTAGTCGATAATGTTGTAGTCGTTCTGATATAATTTCATCGAATTCTGGCCAGTAAAAAAGTAATCCAGCGTCATCATATCGTCGCTGTGAAATCAAACCGGTATATCTGCAAAATACACATTTTTCACTAGAGCGCTTTAAAGTTTTCGCCTGTGGGCTATTTCCGCGTGAATGCAAAGCGGCAAAACAACATTCGACGGGTTTTTATTGAACTATACGATATGCCGGTGCGACATAAAAATAGACGGTAAAATAAGGAATTTTTTTAAAACCAAAAACTCAAAACTCAATTTTTGCACATATGCCGGTTTGATTTAACAGCGACGATATGGTTCGCTTTGTTGAGCATATACAGGTTCTACTACTTTATTTCGAATGTTATTGGATATCCAACGTTAATTTCTTGTTGTAATGTGTATCCAACGTTAATTTGAAACACATGCTGCATAAACCTCGAATTTAAGAAAGCGCACAATGCAACTTTTTCGTTGGTTTCAAGATTACTAAAACGTATTTACAGCTGCTGCAATAATTGTTCGGTAAAAGTTTGTATATTTCTTGTTTTTCCTCCAAGAATTGCCTTTTGCAGAACGTTTTTTTTAGGACGGCAGATGCAGGGATGATTTTTCTTGCAGATAGATGGCCTCAACGATTGAGAAGGGTTGATAATTTTTAATGAATAAATTCATTAGAAATTTCTTTACTCGGTCTTTTTGCTCTGTCGAAAGAATTCGCGGTGTAAAATGTTACTAATCCTTACACTTGACGGCGAAACCTCGACTGCACTTGCGATCGGTACCTGATTCACAATTCGTGCGACCGAATCTTGCGTTGAAGTAACTTCAACCACCTCCGACTGAATGGATGTACCCGTGCTTGTAAAAGCAACAGGATTGCAAATTTCTCTTCTGCATCGAACTACAACTTCATGATGTCTTACAGAAAGGTGACGATTCAAGTTGGTTATTGAAGTTTTGTAAGACAAAGTATGTTTATAAAAATTACAGCGAGCCACTTTACTGTCCACTTTTTCAAAATGTGACCACACATTATTAGTTGCCTTACGATCCATTTTCAACTATTTTCATAAGTAACTTCCGATGTCCTCACAAAAAACCCTCAACGATAACTAATAACCGAAAAATGTAAATTATTTTCCGACTCGTTTATGTATCATTATCCTACGTATAATGTAAGTAATGGAATATTCAGACTTTTGAGCTAAAGGAGTTAAACAATTTACTGCCGCAATAAAAATTCATACCTTAGAATCGCATAAAAAAATTCTTTGCTATCATATCTTTTACCCTTTTTGTGTACTTATTATGTATTTAGATGCGAAAATAAAGAAAATGTATGTAGAAATATCAACCCAAAACCATCAGAGCAATAAAAAGATCAAAGCTCTCAAAAAACCCAAAAGTACATTCTTTATTATCATACCCACATGTATGTCCACCTTAGTGTCATTAATGTATTCCCAAACCATTGGAGCAATCAAAGATTAAACCTCTAAAAAAAACCCAAAAATAATTTCTTTATTACTACACCCTTGTACAGATGCATGCACAGAACACAAATACGCATCTTATCAACAGTCTCATTTAAACAATTCATTTTCTATGGTATTAAATGACTTTCCTCGACTAAATAAAACACGCGCACCGAATTTACGATACCAGCGGTCAGCGCGACCGTAGTGTATTGCATCTGTGTACATGCAAAACCGGCAGCATGGGGTAGCAAGAAAAGAAACTGAATAGATGAACAATGAAAATTTTCTGTTCTGCAAAAGAGCAATGAGCAGGTGAACAGCATGAGCAGAAAACAATTAAATTGTTCACTGTTCTCCACAAAACTTTCTGCTCTGCATAAGAGCAGTGAGCAGTTGAACAGCATGAGCAGAGAGCAATCGCACTGCTGACTCTTTTCAAAGAACAGTGCGATTAGTAGCAGTGATCGCAGGAGTAGTCCCATCTCTAGTAAACATTCATTGCTAGGACTAAGCGCTTTCAAACTGAATTGATACTTGTATTATCCCAATCTTCCAACATATTATCTACTTAATCAACCGCATAATCGTTGGTTCTTTACCAAACGCAATTATTCTGTTCAAATCTCTCTCTTTATTCTTAATTAATCGAGTAACAAAACTAACCATAACTACTTTAATTCAAAATCAAGACCGACAATTACAAGTGCTTAGCGCGACGGTCAACAATCAAGTGCCACGCACCTTCACAGTACCAGCTTTCACAACTCGTGTTAATCGTTGTGGCGTAGCTAACATCTCCCTTTTTTTAAGCCTGATAGAACTGCGCTTTCTTAAGTTCTCGGCCGTATCGACTTTTCAACATCGGCTCCGCTAGAAAAGAAAATAGAGAGCAATGGCTTATGATCAGTTAGCAAAGTAAACTTTCGACCATACATGTATTTGTGGAACTTTTTTACAGCAAAAATTAGCCCAAGACCTTTTTCGATTTGACTATAGTTACGTTCCGTCTCTGTCAGTGTTCTTAAAGCGTGCATCATAGCTTTTTCAGTGCCATCTGGAAAAAGGTGTGCTATGTGCGCCCCAAGACCATCATTAGATGCATCCGCTGATACTTTGATTGGTCGCCTTGGGTCGCAGTGTGTCAGCAGTAGATCAAACGAGAGGAGC
The DNA here is from genome assembly GCA_947369275.1 of Nemotelus nigrinus. Classification (NCBI taxonomy): domain Eukaryota; kingdom Metazoa; phylum Arthropoda; class Insecta; order Diptera; family Stratiomyidae; genus Nemotelus; species Nemotelus nigrinus. The sequence continues at coordinate 37,916,605 of OX376375.1, forward strand.
TGCTTGAAAGTAGTGAATGCATCTTGACATTTGGTAGCCAATTCCAAGTTGAATGCTGTTTTAACAGTTGATCTAAAGGTGCTCGGAGTGTGCGCATCTGCTTTACAAACCGTCCGTAGTATGAAATTGCTCCAAAAAACAATTTCAGCTAGGACACATTTTGGGGGGCTGGCATTGTCAATATTTTTTCGATGTTTACTGGATCTGGTCGAATGCCTTCTGATGAGATCACAAGTCCCAAGTATTTCACTTGATCCGCAAAAAAATCGCACTTTTCAATCTTGACGCGAAATCCCTGGTTTTACAGTCATCGAAGTAAGTACTTTTCGCAATCGCTCCAAATGTTCCTCTAAATTGTAGCCCCCCACGATTTTGTCGCCTATGTACACTACAGTTCCTCCAATGCCTGACAGCAACGATTCCATTTGTTCCTGAAAAAATTATGGTGCTGATTTTATTCCTGGCTGCAGCCGATTGACAGCAAAAAAACCTCGGTGTGTATTAATTGGCAACGGTTTCCGCGAATCTTTATCGACTGGCGCCTCCTTTGAGAACTAATTAGGACAAACCAATCGCAACCAACGAAAATCCCACGAAATAGCTAGAAGTAATAGTTTCCGCTGCTCAAATGTCCTCGGCTTGATTCGACGTTTTCGAGAGCCTGTCTTGGTTAGAGTTGAAAGTTTGTTATCACGAATTGAATTGCATAATATAAAAGAACATATATTTTTGTTGATAAGTGTTTATTATTTGAAATAATTCGAACAGGATATTGACTATTGCTTTTCATCTTCCATAGGTTCTTTGATGCGGCCAGTTGGCATATCCCTTATATACTTATTGATGTTCTTCATTCTACCTTATGTTCCCGTAGCTAATTCAAAAAATATGAAAGGCAATTATTTCCCTCGGAAGATATCAATATATCATTAACTGATTATTTCAGGAATTACTGGAGGATACTTCATTGTGTGGATGACACTATGTGCAATTATTTTACTTCTGCACTTGGGATTTCAGATTGCAATTATAATTCTAGGAATGGAAAATATTGCAGAGAAATGCTCAATAACAGAAATTTTACTCAGACATATTGGTTTCATAAATTTGGTGAATTTGAAGTCAGTAAACAGGCTACGTACTATGCATATACTCTTCTATAACTTCTGCTTTTAGATCTTCAGCAATCATTGAATGGATTTTACCTGAAATTCTCGCTTTTGGTGTTTCAATAATTTTATATTTCATTCTCAAAAAGCTGGCGATTGTACCGAAAATCGAAAATGATCAGGATAGCATTGTCGAAAGCGAAATAGAGAAGACTAAAGTAGGCGAAACTAGATCGGCGCATTTTTCAGATAACCTACGGATGATAAGTTTGTATTTTTAATGTGTTTTAAAATAATACAATTAGAGAATATTGTATTGTCAGGTCCTTTTGCGGTACTAAGTGCACTTTTTGTTACTGGTGTTATACGTCCATCGATACCAGGCGGAATTTATTTCATGGCTTTTTTATTTGGTGGAACTTGTTGGGCCTGTTGTAAGAAACTAAGCGGGTTCGTATCTAAGTTGCCAAAATATCAGTTGCTAACATTTTTTTTTTGCAGTGCATTTCGGATCATATTAAAAATAGTGCTGGCTGTTCTTATTGTGCACTTAATTACGATTCTTACATACCAAACCCCTTGGCCTCAAGAGTTTTTGCGTAACTCAAGTCTTCCTGCCAGGTATGTTTTGTGTTTTTTGTTGTGAAATATTTTTCAAACTATGAGTATGTAAAATTATTTACTTAAAATAAGATTCGTCCTAAGCACAAAACTGCAGTAATGTTGTTCCGAATGATTTCTTTTTGCAACAATGTAACATTCGAACGTATTTCGTACGCGGTTGTTAATTTTTGAAGTGAAAGTTTTTTTTCAAATTACTATGCATTAATGCCGAGAGCCATTTGTAGCAGTTAATACTTGTTTCACAGCCGCACATATGTACATTGGGTTGGTTCTTGGACAACATTGGAAAAACGGCCTGGGCTTCAGAGAACACATAAGCTTAGCTAGTAGGAAGGTCGAAAAGATTCAGGCAACACTCGCTAGGATATTAAAATATAGCTTCCGATACTTCCTTAAGTTTCAGTAACTACATTGTTGTAAACTCGTTGATATTAAAATTATATCTGCAAATTCGTTATGATGATAGTTACTAGCTTGTTGAGAGTAAACTTACCAGAAATTATTTACGAACAAATTTGAGAGAGATTGCAATCACTTCAGCTAAATTTTGTTTAGGTACGTCCATTTAATCGAGATAATCAACAGTTAATCAAGAGTCCAGATATATTTTATTTAGCTCGTAAAACCATCTGTGTGTTCGCGATAATTGTTATTATTAATTTTGTTCGGGCAATCTTAGTTGAAATAAAGAGTTGTTTAATGTTTTTGTGAATTCCTGTTAGTTGTATCATTTATCGCTATTAGTACTCTGCTGTCGCGTATTTTTGTATAAAATCAACTATTGCGTAATTTTTTGTTAAGCAGGTTTTGGGTATCTCCAAGCACTCAGACCAAAAAAGACCCAATGTACTCATACTCTTATCCTAATATAGTATAACGACTGGCCGCCCCTGTGTGCAACACTTCTTCGGTAGAGGCAGCTGTGTCCAATCAGTACAGCAGTCATGGCTTTGAAAACTTTCCTAATCATGTTCAGGAAGAATCTCGCTGTCTAGTGAGTGGGCGCTAAAAAGAATATCTTATTGTGCTTAGCCACATCAGAAGATATCCTACCCACCGGTCAGACGTCAACTACCCATTTTTGAAATGCGATCAGCACACGGACTCAGGACATTCCAGTGGAAGCGCTGAACCTTGCTTCGTAATGGCATCAGCAATTTCACTTCCTTCAACACCACAGTGCCCCGCGTACCCGGCACGGTAGAGTTGAGTCGTGTCCTGCACTTTTGTGCAATTTTCGAAATAGTCAGAGGTATATTCAAAGGAAAGGGGTACTCAAAGGAAAGGCTATTCAAAGCAAAGTAACAAAGTTAATCTGCTTCACCCCATTTGGATTCTTATAGATTCCATTTCCATAATCGAAATTTTTACGAGTGAAATTATTTGTTTAAGGACTCACTTTGCTCCTGATTTAGCTCACCTACCTAATCAGAGCTAGATTAACTGAAATCTTGGTAGGCGGTTTCTTGTCTCCACTTTTATCCGAACTAGGGACTCCACATGCTAGTCCCAATCCTCTACTAAGGCTACACAAGTGTTGTTTTGCTTTTTAATTTAGAAGAAAGAAGCAACATCACTTATTTATCTCAATATCTTAGTCCTTGTATTCTCATTATTTTTGCAAATAAGCATATTGAATTGAATTTTTATACCGCGAAGGAGGTAAGCTAACAGAAATAGGTCTCACAATTGTACATTTTTTCTATAATTGAAATATATTATTGATGGAGAGATCGTGGTGATAGCGTGGTGATAATAAGCATAATTACAAATGCCGAAGTGGAAATAACAGAAGCGGTTGTGCTTTCAGGCAGTAAGTACATAGGCTTAGATATTGGACCAAATATAGTCTGCGGTGGGTTAAAATTATGTATATATATATATATATATATATATATATATATATATATATATATATATATATATATATATATATATATATATATATATAATATATAGCTGGTTTGCTTTGGGCAAAGGGTGTTTATTTACGTTAATACAACGTGTTTTGCCAGGCCGAGCGTGGACTTAATAGTGCGCCTCAAATTTGCGCACCAGTTTGAGGCTTGTGAAGTGCACTACAGTGAACTAAAGGCTTTGACGTCAGCTCCTTGATGGACTGTTGCACTTTTCAATTGTTAACAAAAGTATCCATATATTCGGTATTATGGTGAACCGCTTCAAAAGACTTACTAATTAGCATTGCCTTAGCTGGATTATCAAGAACAAGCTGACCATTTTTGCGTTGAATTTGTTGTAAAGTGCATCTTTATCCTTTTCGAAAGATTTTGTTTACTCTCCACATAGGTTTTGCTCTTGGTTGTAGATCAGAAAGCACAGAGTTCCACTTCGTATGTTTTAGGATTTTAATTTTCGTTTGAATGGCTGCTGTTATCAAATGCGTTTGCAGCCAAATCTTTTATTTCACTATTCACCAATTTATTCAAAAAATAACTTGGTTTTTAATTGATAAGTAGAAACGAATGCACATTACTTAGAAATGACATAGTTTGCTAATGATTTTTTCAAACACTTTTACTTCTCAGATTAACAGGTCTGGAACCTTTGCTTATATCAACATGCGATAATGATGATATTCGTATAATATCATTTAATAAGTCAGTTAACTTCGACTCATATTTGAATCCTGTAACGCTTTTTATATGCTACTATATTACGGCATTATTTTGTACAAATTCAAAAACCAAAGTAAGTATTGATTTTTATTTGGTTTCGTTACCAAAAATAAAATAAAAAAATTTTGACACGCAAATTCGGAAAGTAAAGAAGTTATTGATAAGTTTTAAGCGACGCTTTCTTGGTAATCTGTTTGTTGCTTCAAATGAATTAGTTTTTGGATTGACTGAATTTGGCAATGTTAATTTTTGATTTAATTTTTTTAACATAAAATTGATTTTGACGATCTTTAATGTACAATTTCAGTCTACAAATAAGTCTAAACAAAATGATAGATCTTCGAAAGAAGTAAACATTGAACTCGAATATGTACCTGAAGAAACTGTGGCTTCAACTCAACCTACACTTCGCGAAGAATTCTTACTAGCATTTAGAAAATGTCGAAATTTTTTGTACCTGAATAGTTACATATTTACAAGCATCATCATGATGGTAAGTATGATTTTTGAAACCAGCAAATAATTATTTGGACTGTATATCAGGCATGGAGTATAATATATCATAGCTGGCTGACATTTGTTTTATTACTTTGGGCTAATATACTTTGGATGTTTCCCAATCAAAGAAAAGCGATGCTGAAATCTTCTCCATTCATCGTTCTGTATGCTGAGTTGCTTCTAATTGCCCAATACATATATGGTATCGACTTAACGGACGATGAACTGCCGTCATCAATTGAGGTATAAATTTCTACTTGATATATCCTTAATTTGAATAAAAATGATATTTTATTAAATGTATCTAGTCTAGTCATAAATTGTAGTAAAAGAAAATTGTGATACTAAATGAGAACGAGATAATATTTTTCAAAGATTTTTTGCATTATTTTTAATTTTTGGCTTTGTTTTGACCACACAAAGATTTTTTTAACTATGAAACTGTTTTTTCCCGTCATTTAACAATATTTTTATATATACATTGTTCTCGTAAAACAAAAAAAAACTTACAACACCAAAAAACTATAGGAAGTAGTCAGTAAAACGACAAATAGTGAAGTAGATAAAAATTCTATTCGCGAAATGTAACCAAAATGCCTTGTTTTCTTTCTAAAATTTCCTTTTATTTTAGTAAGAAAAGAAACAAATGCACTTCACTTCAACACTAAAACTAGAATAATAGCTTTTGAAATATAGTAGAAAAGGTAATTAGGAAAAAAATATGCAAATCGACATAACTATGTAAACCGCTGTAATCTTTTAAAAGTAAAAGGGATGAAGAGTTTTGCCTATTTCGCACTCAGCACATATTGTGGATGTGCTTATGAGGAGGCATGCTACATTTTTCTGTATTTTAATCAAACTAATTTACCCAACACGTCCTTTAAAAAATGAGTCTCCGGTATGTGTGTCAGAAGAGACGAACCACGATTTTACCAAAAAGTATTAAATATATTCACTTTTATTTTTACATTGATGTATATTCCGAATGATAAGTAGCCTGTCTTTAATACGTCGTACAATCTCCATCGCCGTCAAGTGAAACTTAGCATCTTCTTGGCATGCTCACAGCCAGCCTTTCCGCGTAGTCCGGGGACAAAGAGGACCAAATTTTGCGAACAGCGAGCAATAGTTGATTTGAATTATGGAGAGGCTATCTGGCAAGACGGTGGAGATAGGGAAGCCCAGTCCAAGGCCAGGTATTCAAGATCCAATCTTAGTTTTTCCATGGAAACATCTTCTTTGTCGATTTTAAGAGTCCGCGCCTGAATATCCAACCTGGACTATTTTTTCGGCGTAGAAATTTGGAATGAAGATCTCCGAATATCCGAAACCGCGCTCGAAGAAGTATCTCCAAATATTTAATTAATTTCACTGAATGTTTAACAGTGTGATGGATAATATTTGTATTGCGAATGAACCAAGCTCACTTCAGCCGAACCCGTGCCTAAAAATATGTTTCGTCAGAAAAAACAACCTGGGTTCAATACCAACCTTCGTTAAACCTATTAGGATTTAACATCTCCAGCAAACTAAGCTGGACCAGCCACATTTTTCAAATTGCGAAAAATGCCATGAAATGCCTAGGTTTTCTTTAGAGAGGCAAGACTGGAGCAGGCCGCACTGCTTTAGCGGAACTAGACAAAGTTCAAAGCAAAGCTTTCAAGCTTATTGGCGATGAAACTATTGCCTCACTTATTGAATCCCTTGAGCACCGACGTAATGTGGGCTGCCTTTCTCTTGTTTTTCGGTATTATTATGGTCTTTGCTCTAATGAACTATCAAGTCCTCCTCCTACGCGCAACACTCGAGCTTCCCAACGCGCTCACTCTCATATACTTTCGATCACTGCCAGTCGTATCGTCAAATCTCACGATTCTTTCTTATCTAGGTCAATACGCTTATGGAACAGCCTACCATCTACTGTTTTTCTCGCTGACAATGAGCCACAATTGTTCAAGCGAATTGTGCATCTCCAGCAAACTCAAATCTCCAGCAAAATTAACCCTTCCTCTCTCTCTTTTGTTAAATTCCCTTCCGCCAAGGCTGTACTATAATATAATAGGGCATCCCCGGAGCCTTGGCATCATCATAGGAAAAAAAAATCGGGATTGGTAACCCAATCCTTGCGTTTTTCGATGTGTTCCTCACTCAGAGAGCACAGGTTTCGACGTTATGGGACGGTACGATTCATTTGCCTTGTTCAAACGCCGTTCAATCTTCTTGGTGCTCACATCTAGTCTCCTCTTAGCGAGAAAAGCTTGAGCCTGGCGTAGCCGGAAAGAATTATTCAGCTTAAACAGCTAGAGAATCGGCTTATCGTAATTACTCGTAGCTAGCTTCAAATGCCGTTCGAAAAAGTCACCATTTCTGTACACTATACCAATGGTTCCACATTACAAAAAAAATTAATTTGGTTTTTTTAATACCTTTTACTACCGCCGAGTACGATAATTTGAAATTCTCAAAGGTGAACATAAAAATTGTATGATTTTCGATCATTTTGGTTTAGTTGTGTTTACAAAGTTTCGAGCAACACTAAAAGGAATAAGCATTTGTGCCATAGCCCTCTGGTGGGCCAATCACGCCGCGAAAAACAAACAAAAATATATTTTTTACTTAAAAAAACGTTATTCCTTTCTTCTGACAGGTACTGTGTCTCCCTTAACACGCCCTTTAAAAAATGGGTCGATTTGTCTCAGTAAAAATAAATGAAAGGCGTCCGGCTGAGAGGATATTATGAGATCACCAAATTGCTCACGCAGCATCTGCAACATATTTCTCCATTTACCTTTTTTAATGAACATTATTGCCTCTACTGCTCCGTTTAGAGGTCTTCGTATGCGGGGTCGTCGTTGTGGCATTAGCTCAGTTCCGAGGTTTCGTTGTTGTAAAGGGTCGTGATAGAAGGGCTGTGTAGCGGTATTTTATATACACTTTACAATTTTTGCTTTCCATCTGTTTTTTCCTTTGCCTGATAGTTGATAATATGTGAATAAATGAGCTTTGCAGAAAGAAACTTAGTCTGTAATTTGATGTATTCTTCTAAACTAAGAATAGATAAACCGATTATGTCAAGTTTCCGTCCGAATGGCAATGAAATGAAGTTCAGTATGCATTTTATATGTTTTGATATGTTTGTGCAATATAATAACTCTTATGATAATATTAGACCCTCGTCACTCAGCAACCTAAATTACACTTTGGTCTTACAAAACAAATAAGCATATTTTAATTTGTGTGGCAAGTGGGTAGTTTAGGTGGCTGTGTGTCTAGGTCTTAATGTATGTCTTTAATAATTGCAGCCTTATTACCGTACACAATTTATATATTTTCAGATGATGGGAATAAATTTGCAGCAGATTGGGCTCATAAAACCCGCAAGATATCCATCGGCGCCATTAATTTTAAAGACTATTTTCACAGCTGTGTTTTGGACAACAACGCGGCAGCTATATAAGGAACAAAAAGATCTGAAACAGAGCTTGGAAACAAGGGTCTCAAACATAATGATTGGTGAAGGGATCACAAGAGGTAATTTCTATTTTGATGGTTTTTTTTTTTGCAATAGCTTATTTTGGTCAATAATTGTATTATTGGAATTGTTTTAATAATTGCCTTGTTGCCGATCTTTGAATAACTTCAGGTCATGTTAGAATATTTTTAATTTTCAACCGGCCTCAAAAGCTAATCAAATCATCAAGAAAATTTGTTTTATTTTCTTACTTTTCCAAACCATTATTTATGTATGATTATTTTTAGCAATTGGTTCTTAATTATCTTAGATTCCATTTTATTAATGAATCGCAATAATATTTAGAGTTTAGAAAAAGTATATCAGTTTGGTTTCACTCAACCAGCGTTAATGCACCATCAATTTTCAGAATTTTATATTCGTTTATTCATTTATAGATGTTCCAACTAGATCTTTTAAAAGAACGGATACGATTTCTATGGACAAAATAGGCGAATTTTTCAAATCCTCTTTGATGAAGCTATGGATTTGGCTACTCCTTCTATTTATTTTTCTTTGTGGCATAGCGGGACAACGAATGACTGGATTTCGTATCTGCTATATGGCATTGTTTTTATTTTTTGTTCTTGCATTCCAATTATCATGGCGCTTATGGGCAAAAATCATGTACGGTTACTGGATTGTTGTTGTACTTTATGCTACGATAATTCTTATTTTAATTTATACGTATCAATTTGATCAATTCGATTCTCACTGGAAAAACTTCTTTGGAATAAGTATCACATTGTAAGTCGTTTATGAACACAACACAGCTCATTCTATTCAATCAAACAATCTGTTTCAGGCAAAAAGATATTGGATTAGAAAAGTATAAAACGAAGGATTTGTTTTTGCACTTGGTAAATCCAACAGTAATTGTTGTAATGACTGCAATTCAAGTTCATTACCTTCATGATAAATTTATTAAGTCACTTACACTGCCAAAATATATGGAAAAAATATCGCGGGAGCTTTCCGAAACGGATGATGTCGAGGGGGAAGATGTTGAGGATTCAAAAATGGAGCCTGGAAATAATCGTGCATTTTTCTCGAAAATTTCTCGGCGTCAAGTTATTAATGCTTTTAAAACCATTACTACCTCAGGAAAAGAGATTCTCGAATATGTTTGGATTTTTTCGGAAATTCATCTAATGAAACTTATTCTAATTGTGACGTTCTGGTGCTGTTTAGAAAATGTATTTGCAGCATATTTCATAATATTTTAAGTAATTCTAATGATTTTAATTTTAGGTGTGCTTTCTTCATCTTATTTTTTCTTTGCTTGTAGTTATTTCTGTTGTCTGCAGGATACGGGTTCAAATCGTCATAAGTCGGATTATTGCTGTTTTAATGTCAGTTTTTCTTTTATCTAAAATGATTTACCAAGTGGATTATATAAATCATAAAAACTACGATGCAGCCTGTGACGTAAGTATTAAACTAGCTGTACAAGTGATGCATTCGTATCTTAGTTTATTAATCACAGTGAAAACAAAGAGATAGGTGACTGCTACATGTTTAAAGAGCATTATTATCTTAATTATATGTTTTAATAGAGAGGGTAGTTTGGGCAGATCATTTACCTTCATATAGGATTATCTCTCATTGCTTGCCTAAACTCGATTTCCCTAGATGACTTTCTGATCCAATAAGTTTCTACTGATTCAATCAGGAGCAACCCTGACCCTGCTAGATTTATGATAAGTTAGAGTTGGCAATATCGATATTTTTTAGTAACAGTTCAAATTGTTACCGTGACTGGGATGGAACAGTAACAAAGTAGCAGTTCCTGTCCGTAATGTATATATGTAGGTACACTAAGCCTCGATTGGTGCCATTGAAGCAATGCTGTACAAAACTCAACTGTGTGTTATGCATAATTTTAATTGAAACTGCACACCCGAGCAGATCAAAATTTGGTAAGTATATTGAATACAGCAACAATGTCGTTGTTGTATTCAATATACTTAACAAAATTTGATCTGCTCGGGTGTGTAAAAAAACGCATCTATTGTAAAAACTGCTGATTGACAGATTGCAAAAAAATGCTTACAAAGAATGTATTACAAAGAATTTTGACTAACTTGTCCCACTTGGAATAATTCACAGTTCCATAAAAAATGCTGATTACAATAGCAAATAATGATTAATGAAATTTACATGAATGAACGAATTTAGAGTTGTTATTATTGTGAATGTGGTTCAGAATACTTTGTTTCGATTAAAACAGAAGCTAAAAATCTAAACGTGTTTCTAAAGGTTGAAGTGACTCAATCATAAGAGTATAATCATATCTAAGAGCTGCAAACATACTTATATTTTTTCCTACATTTTATACAAGCACCATTTTCAAACACAAACTCAATTGACGGGCTAAAATCACTTCCTCCAATGATGATCGAATCAAACAAATCAATTCCATCTATATATCCTACCGCAGCTACGTATCACAATCACGTTTCTAGCAATAAATAAACATATAATTTTCTCCCTAGTATAAAAAGTTGTAGCTAAAAATTCATATTTACAATACGTATAGATGAAAGTATTTTACTAAAGTTCGTATTGTGTTTTAGGAAAACTCGACTATTTCTTTAATTGACGTAAATAACGCTCTTTGGTTCGGCCTATCAAAAATAACGGAAGCTACCACTTTAGCAAAACTACTCAGAAGCTATATATTGAACTTATTCATAATAACTTTGCATGCGGTTGTCATATTTCGTCAAGGCTACAAAAGAACTTTAGCGGGTATGGAAAACAAAACCCCAAATGTTATTTTCGAAGGTGTGACAAGAGATGATGCGGAAAAAAACACGATTGGACTTGTCAAATTTCTGTTCAATTACGGATATTACAAATTTGGATATGAGGTGAACTGTTGTTTTATCCGTATATTCATTTTTAACTCCTTTATTTTAGTTATCCTTGATCATGCTGGTTGTAGTTATAAGTCTTCGGCAGGATATTTTAGCTATATTTTATGTTATGTGGCTATGCGCACTATTTAAATTAAATCGTTCATCCTGTTCAAAGTTGTGGCTGTCATTTCAAACATTTGTTGCAGTTATGATAATACTGCAGTATATATTATTTGTCGGATTACCACCAGGGCTATGCATAGGTAATATATATTGTTTTAACTGATACTTTGAAAACCTGTGTATTCTTAGAATGGCCGTGGTATAATTCGCCTTACATAAACGGGCTACAATCTTGGGCGTTGATTCCGGGTCCTCATTTACATAAGCAAACAACCAAACTCATGTACGATTTCCTTTTACTAATATTTGTATACAGACAGCATCGCGTTTTCGTATTGGAAAAAAAATTTGCTGATTTAAATTTAGAACATCCGGCTGGGCTAAATAAAACGCTCATTGATGACGCTGATGGTCTGGATATTGGGCCATTAGATAATCCAGTCCCGGACTTTGTATCCAATACAAGGCAAGAATTGAAAACACTGTGAATTATAGTGGTGCGGAAAATTTAGTAATCTCTTTTATATCTTTTATTTTCAGAAATTGGCTGGATATTTTAAAGAAAACAGTTCTAAATGGATGTTTTTGGTTTGCCCTAGCATTTGTTTTTTTGGCAGGAACAAGTGTTATTAGCCTGTTCTCGATTGGTTACTTAATAGGTTCTTTTGTATTTTTATGGCAAGGAACAGACTTTTATTTGAGACCAATGAAAAGTATAATCAAATGGTAATTAGTTTTATATTAATAAATATAAATATTTACTCCTGTGTTTTGTTTTAGGTGGCTATCGTTGATTGCGTACAATATATTTGTTATTTCATTGAAAACTGCACTACAAATTGGTGGTTGTTTATTTTTAAACTCATTGGAGCATCACGCCTGTTGGTTTGTACATTTATTCAGTGTGACATGTATTCAGGATACCATTGCTGAAAGCTTAGGAGGAATAACTACTCCAACCAACGAATGTCCAGAGATTTTAGATGAAATTGGCTTAACATGGGATGTGGTTTGTTTCACATTTTTGATATTCCAGTTGCGGATTTTCAAAAGCAATTACTTTCATCATATCGTTAATGATACGAAAGCCACAGCGACTTTAGCTTCACGGTAAGTACTTGCTAACTTTTCAATATTAAAAATACGATAAAAATATCAATAATAGATTATTCAAAATTGCATATCCTACATTTATTTATAGTTCTATAAGCTGCTACATTATTCACTGATAAAAATAGCGTATATATTACTAGCATGTTTTAAAGTGCTATTCAGCTCCTGTTATATACTGCCTTTTCTGACTGTACTTTGTCCCATCAGACGCATTTGCATTTAGAAAATAAATAAAAGGAATATTGCATATAACATATAAATAAAAGGAATATAGCATAAATAATAAAATAGTGCTTGATCATACTTGCATTTTTTTGGTACAAGTCACTAATGTTTAGAACCGAAAAAAAATTAATTTTACTTATAATTAACTTTTATTTTTAATAAGGTCGCCATGAAGCAGGCGTTTGAGAGCAAGTTTAAATGAATTCCTTTTTCTTTAAATTTTTCAATGAATCCCTTTTTCTTTATTTACAGTGGAGCGGAACTGATAGAAGAATTAAGAAACAATCAAATAGAGCAGAAAAGGCGTCGCGAGAAATACATTTTACGCAAAATTAAGGAAAAAATGGAGAAAATACGATCAAAACAAGAAAAGCTCCAATATTCTGCGGACCAAACTCATTATTCAGGTAACTGCTACTAAGTATATCTTGTATTTTAGTGGGGAAGCGTACTACATACTCTAATTACATTTGGCGAATAAACATATGTAACTACAAATAAAATATATATAATTACAAATATTTACAACATTAATATATATAATTACATTTGGCGAAAAGAAAGCTTCAGAAAGAAAGAATCTTATTCTATTTTATATCTACAATAGATATGTATCAAATATTCTAGTTTCTGTTGCAGCTATGATTTAGTGTAGTTATTTGATATTTTCAAACATATATTTTACTATATTTCAGCTATACGTGCGGGAGATTACTATATGTTTGATGATATGGACGAGCGTATTGAACTTGAGATTGTAGAAAGTGATGATGACTATGCTGTGGAGGTAGATAAAGCGAAACGGAAATTACTCGGGCCATGCGCATTGGTAATTATCTACTTTTACGATATAAACAATTTAATTCTATTGATTAAGTGATGGTACGTCTCTCTTGATTAAGCAATGCGGGTCAATTTGACTTCTAACTGTTAAATATGCCGTCGTTTCCAATTTAACTAACACCCCTCGAATGATTCGGTCGGTTTGGATGAACTTAGAGTCGGCTCTAGCTATGGGGTTAGTAGAAATTATATTGTCATAGGTCATCGTACTATCACTTGTACTGAGCTGAAGTGCGGTGAGTGAAATGTGCGGGCACTGTGTGGCGTTCACCCATCACTAGTGTCTACCTGGATTCACTGAATTGCTTTTTTTTCTCTCGGAGACAATGTGTCTTTTTTCCAAGAAGAAATATTCGCTATACTGAGAGTTGCTTGCTGGGTGATTGATGACAAAAACAAAAGAAAAGCATGGCCTTAACTTCTGTTAGAGTCAAGCTGCATTGCTGGCCCTAAAAGGAGTCTAGGCTCCCTCAAAAGTTGCCGAGAATGCAGGGTACGAATTATGTCGCTGGGTTCAGTAAAGTGTATGTACTCTGGGTGCTGGGACACTATCGTGTGGAGCCATGAAAAGAGATGGCTATCTTCTGATGTGGCTAGTGATGACTAGCTGTTGAACATCGTGGGATGCCTCCTCAATAAGAGTAGAAAAAATTGTAGAGTCACGATAAGCATACTAACTCCACACAACCTCCTAGGAGGCCATATATACGTCTTAGTTGTTGCACAGGTTGCGTCTGCCCATTTTTCCCAGAGTAGACTGACCCTTGGAACATTTACTTCGAACTAGTTAATATAACGCAAGCGACCTTCCGACCAAAAACAGACGCCTGTCTTGAAATAACCATCGAGGTGGAGGTACTTACCATATTTGATATAACCAATATAATATTTAATTATTTTCATAAGCTAATCAAAGAATTTGAATAAAAATCGTGTTTTTTCAGGTGGAAACACAAAAAACAAAAGATATTGAAACGGATGACACTGAGACATCTGAAAATAATAAAAAATGTATTATTATTATCATCCAGCTTTATTTGCTATTAATCAGTGTTTTTATCAGGTGCTGAACGCAGCCTTCCTCGAAAAATATTGGATACTTTGTTAATATCTCTACTGGCTCGATTAAATCGGACTTCGAAAAATTATCGATATGTCTCCAAAATACTAGAAAAAGAAAAGAACACTTTGAAGGTATGCTTTAGCGGTCATTCATGCTTCCAAATTATGATGTTTTGCAGTCGAGTGCAAATAATGTGAATTTTTCGTTAATATCTCGTTTTACTTGTACTGTCCAAACATACTAGCAATGGTCAAAATATATTTGAAAAGATGTACTTATTGATATTATTGCAAATGCGCTAAAATTAGAATGCACTTTCGGTCGAATCAGTGTAATCAAATTTTCTGACGGCAAGTTCTTTCGGATCGCTGCCACCATCCGTCCCAATATTATTCGTAGCATTATTAAAACGCACAATGACACAATGCTTTCATGTACCGCATCTTACAAATGATTTACTTATGTATTCCTTTTGTACACTTTTTTGTGCGGTATTTTTTAGGGAACAAAAGGCCTTGGCTATGGTGCAAGATCACGAGAAGGTTATACATGGACACCGTTTAAACGCAAGCAAATCGTGGATACAAAGTGAGTATTGAATGATGATAACATAGTAAGTAACTGAAATATAACATTACCAATAAGCATATTAAAAAAATTGTATTGTCGAAAATGTGCATTATAAAGTGAAAATCTGTAAATTTTCAAAAGGTGAAAAACAATTGAATTTAACCCTTTCACTGCGACATACGAATTTAATTACAGAAATGCCAATCCTGTTTACTGCGACATTCAACTGTAATTCACTTTGTACAAAACACATTCCCCTATGTTATAAGTGAGCTCTGGCAATCGTACAGTATTTTAACTGCGCGTTATGTGTTATATCACATATTAGTGCTGAATGAGGTGTCTATATGATGCAGTGAAAGGATTAAGTAATAAAAATGCCCTAAGTCATGGAAATTTTATGACCTTACCTCGACTAATAGCATTTTTGTTTTGCACTTAAGTCGTTTCAAAAAGTAGCCGCATTCAGATTTGTAGGCTCCTATGCATATTTTCTATTTCAAATTCGCAGTTTCCCATGTATGTGTTCGTTTGGCTGGCCAGTGTAAAAAAAAACTTGGAAAATTCCCCAATCCTACTGTATGTGCTTGGTAAAGTTGACTCCTACTTATAATTATGCTACAAAAAGTAACCTGAATATATTACATATTCTTGTTAGCTGGTCGGCTTATCAACAATCATAGATTGTGTGTGCATTCTAAGACCCCGTGCCATACGGCAAGGAAACTTACAGAATTTCTTAGGAGCAGCAACACCAAAGTCTAAGTCCTTGACTGTCCAGTAAATAGTCCAGAGATGAATCGCATTGACAATAAATGAACACTTTTTGAATAAAGTAGCAGAAATTTTTTTTCTTTTCTACAATTCTCCATTTTTTTCTACATTTATTCTATACATTTTCTACAATTGTTCTCCATTTAATTAGTGCCGCATGAAGCTGTGCTATTCGATATTACTGCTCTTTTTTAACTAAGCCTTTAATCCGAAACAAGTCTCCTGCGAGCTCACCATCAATACACTACTACATGATTACAAATCTTCCGCTTTGCTCCATCAGTAAGAACGGAAAATGCTTTAAAGTATTACATGGTGGCCAAAGCCAAAGGGTCCAAATTATTCATTTCATTGACTGAGTGGTATCGCTGAAAAGTAATATATTTCGAAAAATCAAAAATACAGACGGAACAAATTTATGTTATTCTAATAAAATAATTTACAAGTACTGGTGCTGGTAGTTTACAAGTACCTGTTATTATGATGTTTAGAATTGATTAGTGAAATGTTTTGAATTTATAAATGAGATATTTTAACTTAATGTTTCAGAAGTGATGATGCCCTGGTTGAAGGCGAGACCTTCACTTCGAAAAATCATCACATAATTATAGAAATACTTATAGCGGTATGGTATGCAATTTTAGCAAATACTGATATATTATGTTACATCGCTGCATTATTCAATCAGGTACATTGACATTTTTCTGGAAAGAAGTATTTATATTCGATTTATTTCTAGATAAATTCGGCAAGCTTATTATCTTTGATTATACCTTTGATGATATTTCTCTGGGGAACGCTATCAATTCCAAGGCCTACAAAAACATTTTGGATAACGCTTATTGCATATACACAAACAGTGGTTCTAATAAAATGCGTTTTTCAGTTTAAAATGATATGGTTTAATCAATCACCGGATGCGATGACAACTGCGAAAATAATTGGAGTTCAGTCTACGGATGGAGCTGCTGGATATGACTTGGTGTTACTTCTTACATTATTTTTCCACAGGTGCGTATGCTGCATAAACTAACGAATAATAAGTAGCAAGGTACAAGCCTTTTAATGAATAAACTTCTGAATATCTCATTAGCTCATTAATAAGTAAGGTTTATGCGCGGAAAATATTGATGATGACTTTTTTTTAGCCGTAATAACACTCTTACTGCAAAAACTAATCATTGAGTAATGAAAGTACGAGAATGTCGCGTAAAAATTATAT
This sequence comes from Nemotelus nigrinus, assembly GCA_947369275.1. Classification (NCBI taxonomy): domain Eukaryota; kingdom Metazoa; phylum Arthropoda; class Insecta; order Diptera; family Stratiomyidae; genus Nemotelus; species Nemotelus nigrinus. The sequence continues at coordinate 37,933,780 of OX376375.1, forward strand.
TATTATTGTCTATATTTTGCTTTCCAAATCGAAACTATTGATTGCTTTCTTTCATTCAATGATTTGCTTTTGAAGTATTCTTGAAAAGCTTTAAGGGAATTTAGTTTTATGCCATCCATTGAATACTACTATCGATTTACTTCTAAGGTTAATTTTAGCAGTGCACCAATAATTGTTATTTAGATGTAATGATATTAGTATTATGTCGTATGCAACGACATACATTTTTTCGATCCCCCTGTAAACAGCATTGTATCAGTTGTTGCGAAACAGCCTCGCCGCAACTAACACACACACAAACGCACACACATTGCGAATGCAATGCTGCATGCTATGGCCAAATGTATTGCAGTGCCACCCGAAAACAGGCTTTGTATATGCATTTTATTGTCGCATGTGTCATTCCATTGCATCGGGTTTGCTGCGCTGAACGCAACTGATTTGCAACAACACTTGCATCAGCTGCGTCATCGCGCCAGTGAAATGAGGAATTTTTTGCGTGCTGGTTGTGCTAAAATGATTGTTACACGGCTGAGCAACGATGGGTGATGGAAAAACGGGACATGGCGGCAAATTCGACAGGGCTTTGGAGAGGCTGACTGCTCGGAAGGGGCAGTTAGAATTTAACTTGCGGACGGAAGTGATGGTGAATGAAGTTGGTTACGGCAGGGTAACGAAAGTGAAAATGATCAGATTGAGATGACGGTTTCGGTAACGGGTGATGGAAAAATCTTTGGGCAGTCAGACAAAGGGACTAGACAAAAGTAGAAAATTTTTGGTTAGATGAAAGTTGATTCTAAGAGAAAGGTGGTGAAATGAATTTCTAGAAGAAGTTGAAAAGTTTTCTTTTAAAACTGGATGAATAATGGTGATTTGTTGGAGTCGTAAAAGTGATAGCTGGTGTTTACGTATTTAAAATTCGACTGCAGTACCGAGTTCGACGGAAGCGTTTAAACGTGAGATTCTCAAGGATTTTAACGACTGACGAATCAGAAGAAAGAGAGGATATCAAATCAGAATCAGAAGAAAGAGAGGATATCAAATATTTGTATTATTGGCAGTCTTGCAGAAATAAATAAAATATATTGTTGTTTGGATAAATAGGTTTTTTAATGATAATTCTCACATGAGTTTTTTCCACCTTCCTATTCCTTTGTGTGTATTGTTTCTCTTTGTGTGTGTATTGTTTCTTGTTGTTAGCGTCTGTTTTATGTGCCTAAGCTAAAATATTGCACTAACGGCGACTAGGCTGCTTTCAGGTTCCACAATACAGTCCGGAAACAGGCATATGATGAAGAAAATATTAGTTTTAAATAAATATTTATTATTTAAGAGGTAATGTAATATCGGTGCTACCTTCATTTTGTAACTTTCGATCGCATGAACGAATGTATGTAATTCGCAGCTTCATGTAACATTCACAAGTAACTATCAACTGCCTGCTTAGTTCTTAACTAGAAAGTAGATTTTTCGAATCATTGCATTCTAAGGTATCCGGAAGCCAGAATTCGATACCTTCCAATTAACATTTACCACAAAATCATTGGTTTTTTTGATAGTAACCAATAATACATACATCGTCTATATTATAAGGTAAATATTATTATATTTTAACCTCTTGACCGATCTTTATCTGTAGATTCCTCCTGAAATCCCAAGGCCTTTGGAAATCTGAATACAAGCCCGACACTGTTGACGATGGAGCCTATACACTACTTGGCGAAACTGCTGTTCTTGATGAGAATGAAAGTACGGATTCCCATTTGACGTAAGTTGCTTACTTTAATAGTGATAATATCTAATTAACTATTTTCATATATCCCTAAGAGAGAAAAGTATGCCAAGAATAAATCAAATAATGGCTGGTATTCAATGAAAATTCAATGTATTTTACTTCGCAATTTATTTTACTGTACACATAGCTAAAGTTGAGCTTTCAAAATGGAAGCAGTTCAAAGTTAAAAACTTAACTACTGAAGAAATAATATTAGAAAGCTTCCGAAGAGAACCTGACTTAAGTATTGCAAAAGTGATAATTTTTGATAAAGCAGGGTAAACTTATGTGAAACAGGCTCATTATATATTTCTGAATTTCATTTTAAGGAAAGAAATTGCGGTCATTAAGAAAGATGATGAAGTAATAATCCTCTCGCGCCAAAATCCTGAAGATGCAATCACAGATGAGAACGAATGTGTACATGTGTCTACCTTCATCGAAGAACCTGGAAGCTATTTGCCGGAAGTGATTAAAACTACGTAAGAAATTTCTTGAATATTTATGGGGTACGAAATATTGTTTGTTCTTGTTTTTGAAAAGGAGTATGAAATACTGTTCGCCAATTGCCATATTCTTGCAAGATTTACTGCATAAAGCTAGGCTACCTACAGATGTATATGCATTTATGTTTCTCTGCGATTTTATCAATTTCTTTGTTCTCCTGTTTGGTTTCTCAGCATTTGACGTAAGTAACTCAAACATTTACTATCCTGTTAAACAAATTTTATTCATTTTAGTATGAATGGTATTTTCCAAATGGAAATAGATTTACTTCATCGATTTCGCTAAGTTTATTGCCATAAATTACTTAGTTTTAAGTTTCCTTGTTTTGTAAACTTAAGGCTTAAAAAATTTGTGTCAGTGAGTTTATTGTTTGCCTCATCTTTAGTTTGTTTCCTTTACTTTATTTTGTGTTCCATTTGATTTCGAATTCCAATATAGGACCACAAGAACACTTAAAATTAATAACACAACATTGCCATACTTTTTAAAAATTAACAAAAATGTTTTTTAAACCCCTTACTATTTCGTTTTAGAATCAACGTGCTGATGGAGGTGTCCAAACTTATCTAGAAGAAAACCGAGTCCCAATATCGTTTTTGATTATGCTAGTTCTGCACTTTGTGCTGATATTAATAGACCGTGCTATATACTTAAGGAAAGCAGTAAAATTTCGTCTGGGATATCATTTATTTCTGATTTTAGGAATTCATATTTGGATGTTTTTTGTCATCCCTTCGCTACAAGGTCGAGCCTTTAATTCACAGACTCCAACGGTCATATTTTACCTGGTGAAATGTTTATATTTCTTTCTTTCGTCGTATCAACTTCGCTGTGGCTATCCGAATCGGATCGCTGGCAATTTTTTTGCAAAAGGTTATTCTATTGCTCATATGATTGCCTTCAGAATGTAAGCATTTGATCATTTTACAGGAAAACTATACACAATGTATTTACATTACAGATACATGGCTATACCCTTACTTTATGAATTGCGTACGGTTTTAGATTGGGTCTGTACTGAAACTACTATGACTCTTTTCGAATGGCTTAAAATGGAGGATATGTTTGCTGAGATATTTGTCATGAAATGTGCACGACAAATGGAGTCTGATTTACCGGTGGCACGTGGGGAAAAAAAGCCATTGCTAACTAAAGTGATTATGGGTGGCACTTTCATATTTCTACTATCATTTTTGATCTGGGGTCCTTTTCTGATATTTGCCCTGAGCAGTGCTGTGGGCATATCTAATGTCCCGTACGATGTTTCTATATCGTTGCGCGTAGGACCATACGAACCAGTTTATGAAATGAGTGCTCAAGATACTGGGATACATACGTAAGTAGTTATGGCAGTTTTTAGTTAGTTTACTAAGTAACTCTTAGCAGTATCCCTGAAAGATCAGTATCCGATGTTTTGATGTAGGCCAACCAATTTGCTATTTCGACATTTTTATATGGTGGACCTACCTACGCTATTGCACCTACAAATTCAGAATAGCAGATATATTTTTTTCTTTATTCAATATGGAAACCAAACCTATGCCTTAATGATAGATGGAGCAGTGAAATCTGCATGCGCCTCGGATCGCGTGGAGGTTAAGATTTTTTTTTTAAAATAATTTTTACATGAAAATATCTATTTAGTAAAGTCTGAATCGACTCAAACCTTCCTTCTATTGAAATTTTTCAATTCGCCAATCAATTACTTTTAATGCACTGAAGTTTATATTTGTCATAATACATTTGATTTTTAGTGATTTTTTAATTTAACATTTCTATTGTGTTGATTACTTTAGCTTTGACGCGTCCATGATGAATGCGTTTGAAACAACCTACGGCAAAAACAAAGCAGCGACGACGTTTTTATCCGACTATGATCATCAAGATGTGGCGGCAATAGTTTTGGGTGCAAGTTCTGCTTCTCTTTGGAATATATCCCCTCCAGATAGCAAGAGATTTCTAGAAGATTTAGAACAAAGTAGTCACTAAATTTTTATTTACCACTCAATTTTAATTTTATGCTTTTCAGATCGCACACTTACTTGTAGGCTTAGATATACAATCTCTCGAAAATCATTTGAAAAAGAACATCCTGCTACAACTTCCGAAGAAACAATATTCGAACTAACAGGTGACCATCCGGGTAGAATAGGCCTTATGGAAATGATACAAGGCAAAGAACCAACTTATGAAGTGAAACTGCCTGGACTATTGCCGAAGTTCCTAAAAGTGATATTACAATTCAAACAAAGATTATCTATTGTAAACTATATTTTATAGGTGAAAAGTAATGGAAACCTGAAGACGGTGCCACAACTAATGCCGGTTAACATTGGTAATTATAAAAATACATAAATTGTGTTTTTTTTTTACTATTAAGAAATATTGACTGTTTAGTTACTGTCAACTTTTATAAACTATATAAAAGTAATCAATATAATCCAAAATTATTCGACTATGCCCTCACGCCCAACACATGCATATGTTATATGTCTATGGAATTTGCCATTAGAAGTTCGCTTATTATAGTTCCTTGGAAAAAACAGGGATAAATTGAGTTCCTATAATTGAATTCATTAGGAGCAAATTTTTATAAACTATTATTATCTATTATATAAACATTCTTGTTTTCTTTTTTAAATATTTCGCAGAACTTTGAAAGAACTGTTGAGCAACAGTTAAATTAAACGAAATTTTGTATCTCAGTTTAAGCATAGTATGGAACTATCAGCAAATTATTGCATGTACACCAACATGAATAGTATTTCCCGCCATCAGTGTCAGAAGTAATCGTCGCGAACTAACTCGCGAAATATCGTCGCGAACTAACTCGCGAAATAACTAACGCGAACTATACCATAGAACGGAAATTTCTATATAAAGGGTGTTTTTTTAGAGGTATAGAGCTTTAAGTTGGCAACACTTTTGAATGCTACGTAAGGTGTGACAGTTGCTATGCGTTTTATGGTTAGTTTGGTTTGCCCTTTTATCATGAATAGGTTGACGCCTGAGCAACGTCTGCACATTGTGTAGATTTATTTCGAAAAAACGGTTCTGTTCGAGAAACTCATTTTTGTCATTTTTGTCAAAATTTTGTTTAGCAATGAGGCTCGTTTCTGGTTGAATGGCTACGTCAATAAACAAAACTGCCATATTTGGAGTGATGAGCAACCACAGGCGGTTGTCCAAGTACTGTTATATCCGGAGAAAGTGGGCCGGTGGAATAATTGGTCTATATGTCTTCAAAAGTGCTGCTGGTAATACCATTAGAATCAATGGTGACCGCTATAGAGCCATGATCAATGACTTTCTCGTTCCGGAGTTGACTCGCCGTATTGCAGGGGACCTCTGATTTCAACAGGATGGCGCGACATGCCATACAGCTCGTGCAACCATCGACTTATTGAAAGAAGCATTTGATGAGCGTATGATTTCTCGTTTTGGACCTGTTAACTGGCCTCCAAGATCTGGTGATTTAACACCGCTGGATTATTTCTTGTTGCGATACATCAAATCACTCGTATATGCCGACAAGCCCAAAACACTTGACCATTTGGAAGGCAACATTCGCCGCGTTATTGGCGCGATACGGCCCCAATTATTGGTAAAAGTAGTCGAAAATTGGAACCCTCGTTTGGACTCCCTCCGCCCCAGTCGTGGCGCTCACATTCCCGAAATTATATTCAAATAAAATGGCAAAAAATTATCTGTCCAATGAAACCAATAAATGGCAATCAAAACAATTTATATGTATTTTATTTTATTTCAAAGCTCTATACCTCTAAAAAAAAAACACCCTACAAAAGCGCCTATAAGAACCCCTAGTAGTCGAGATACATATAAGAATAGACAAATTTCCATAGGATGAGAGAATAGCCTAGAAGCATGCAATCGACGATTCTGGCTATTTCTGAGGTAATATGGTGTGAGATTCGGCAAATAGTATTTTGAAGACGCGAATCGAGTTAATTTCTCGGTTAAGTAATTTCAAACCGAATGATAGTGATATTAACGCAACTGTATAAGTTTCTACGCGAGTTTAGTAAAATTTTCAATGCAAAGTGAAGTGATTTAGTTGTGAAAGTTATTTTATTTAAATAAAAGTATGTTTAGCAGTGATAAAAAAAAACTGTTTAGTTTCTTCTATGCAGAGAATCACAAATTGACGAAGAATTTTTTTAGAGGAAATTCACAAAAATATGATAAAATAGGTTCTAAAAGTAACAAGTTCACTTTAGACTTAGAAGGATATTTCGTTCTCCTGAAGAAAAATGAATGCCACTTCGAAAAAAAAATTTACACGGATATGGCAACATTTCACTATAAGTAAACCACTTTATATATTATAAATAATGCTTGAAATAAAAATAAATTTTAAGTTTAATAAACATTTTCCATTCATAAACTCTTATCTGCGCTTTGCGATTCTAATAGCTTGCGTCTTTTTCAGATTTCCGAGACATCACTGTCCGTTACTACGTTGACAATGCTACAGAGTCATCTTGGTGGCAGATGAACGAATTTTGCCAAGATCCATACTATGAGCACGTATTAACTAATCTACCTCTATCCAATTGTAAATCGAAAATAGTCATATATACATTTAGTGATAAGCTATTTCCCTCGTATTTGAGTGTTTTCACAGCCGGCGGGTATATTATTTACTGCTATAATTTTTCTTTTGGTTTAATGTATTTGCTTGTAGAATTATCGGTATGTATACTACCATCGTTTTAGTCGGATCAAAAATTTTACGAGGGATTATTATGGGAACTAGTCGTCGCATAATGTTTGAGGAACTACCTTACGTTGATCGTATGCTACAACTATGCTTAGACATATATTTGGTGGGTAAAATAAATCGTTATTTACGAAATTTCTTAAAATCTAGTCTAATTTTAGGTACGCGAAGCGATGGAGTTTTCACTAGAAGAAGATTTATTTGCCAAATTAGTGTTCCTGTATCGCTCACCTGAGACATTGATTAAATGGACTAGACCAAATCAGCAGGCAGTTAGTAATGAATTGGATGAAGCGGGTAGTTCTAGTGGGGCAAAAGCAAAAGAAGATTAAGAATGTTAAACCATCATTGTGTTGCAACATTTAGTGCTTTTTTTAAACGTGAGATACAATCCAATAAACACATTGTCTCAGGAATTTGACTTTTTCTGGACTTAATAGTAGGGTTCTAGACAATGCATGCATAATCATGCGAACGGCGAACCATAACTATACAAAATATGTTCGTGAGTACACTAACGGATGGCAATAGTGTTACGAAAAAATCTCAAATGTCTTTGTTCAGTTTAGTTTGTTTATTAAGTTACCATAGAAATTCATACATTAATCTAATGTTAATGTTCAAACTAATGCTATCTCACTTAAACCATAATTGACTTATATTCATGTATGCCACTTGTAAATTCATAATTGACTGTTATTTGTTTGTCATAAGTAAACATATAAGCGTATGTATGTAATATAGCTCTGAATGCTGTAGAAACTTAGATATGGTCCGCAACTTTGATTCAGTTATTCGTAGTCCAAAGTTTTCTCATTTTTAGTTGGATACCCATCTTGTGAAATAATGCTTGCGCTTGGCTAAAAATAAAAGTATAACAAAATCAAATTCTAGAAGAAAAGAATAATTAACATACCTTTGGATGCATCAAAACGAATGGTAGCTCTGCACAAAGCTCACCTCCTAATGCACCAAGAAATAGTTTCACTTTGACAGCGTAAGATACAATTATACCAAATGCATCCCGAGATTCCGGAGTTGAAAGTCTGAAATAGTCAATTCGTCAAATACGTAACTAGTTTTATAAGACTATCTTACAAAGTCGTTGATGCCAGTTGAGTTTCACGTCGTCTGGCATTGCCTTCAACGGCAATCCCGAAACGATTTTGATTAGTTATCAAATTCGGTTGCAAATATATAACTTTTTGGACGCTTGATCCCGGCTGAATCGGACATCCTTCAGTTGTTTCCATCGATGCAATCGTATGACGAAACTGGCCACTTTGAAAAAGCACAACATCAACTCCTTGTTGAACCATAGCTTTAATTTTTTTGACAATTTTATTCGAATTGTTTCGAACACAAACATTAATTGCAAGTTTGTCTCCATGCTGGTATAACTGCTTATCCAAAGTAACTTCTAGTTCTAGTTCACCAGGCGATAATAGAAAATCTTTTCGCACAATAGTGCATGGTTGAATCCCTTGTTTAGCTGGAGCATATTGTATTTTATGAATACATAAAGATACTGAGCTTCTACGATGTGTTCGATCAATTTCTGATTCTCCCGCGAAAACCTTGATTCGAAATACGAATAAACTTAAACACTGGATTTGTTTGTTCTTACCTTGACAAAATATTGTATTCCGCATGGCTGGCTCTCATCTCCTGCTTTTTGCTGCAAAGTAACTGAGGCTGGCGAGCAGGAAGGCATATTCAAAATAAATGGAAATGAATTTGGGCCTGTTTTTTTGGAGAGTCTGTCCTGCATTTTAGTTAAAGTCATATCAACTTTTTGCTGGGGATAAATTTGTTGCGACGCAAGAGTGAGCTCCTTTTGAAAGTTGAGTCCCATGGTTTCATCCTCTTCCCGGCCATATCGAAAATGACATATAAGCTGGCCATAAATTTTCCTATTTTCTTGCACATAATCGTCACTTAACACAACAAGCCCATCTGTAGATAAGAAAATAATTTTAAAAGTACATCAGAGCGAAGTTATCTGATATCAGCATACCTATGGGCTCAACGGCGGTAATAGAATCAATGAATTCTCGTTTGCCCATATAGAGAGTAAGTTTTCCATTCGGAGAGCTTTTTTTATAGACTTTGAAATTGGCAACCATATTGTTCGCTGAAATAAAAAATGAAATTTTTTTAGGAATTGTTTCGATTTATCCATATCTTAAATAAACTAGCCTGTTATGACAATCCAACTGAAGCTCTCGAATACTTTTGTATGTTCCGCTCTATGTTCGTGGCTTTTATACCGGCTGATTATCTAATTAAGAATCATCGCAGTATTCACTAAGAATATGGCTTCGTCTTTTATTAGAAAAATCAATGATTGTTTGTCTTGAGGTCGCGATGTCAATCAATAGTCTAGTGCTTCTAGACTTTAGAATAACGAATAAAATATAGTGAAACATAGAAATCAATTGTAAAGTCAAGTGCATGGTAACTAAATTTAATATAGTACACCTACATGGAATTCTCATTATTTTGCTTTCAAAGAAATGTTTTTGTTTCCATACAAATTTTCAACAACAATACAAAATTGCTTGCTGTTTGTAAGTTTGTGACGAAGCTCAAACGATATTGAGTTTTGTGTTAAATCATTTCGTAAATTCAATTAATAGTTTTAGTGGCAGCGTTCAGGAACGAAATTATGTTTTATTCAAGTACTTCAAACATTTAAATGAAGAAAGTAAATGAGTATAGTAATGGTCTTAAACAAAGCAAGCGTGGTCAGTATTTAGCTTGGGAAATCATATAAATGACGTACGGAAATGTTGTGAGCACAACTATGCATCGATTGGTTGGAAAATGCACATGCTACGGAAATGTCGCACTCCAAAATCTGATTGAATACATTTTTTTAATAAAATTATCAATTCATTATTTCGATTGGAAATTTTTTAATACAACTTAAATAATTTACTTCGATTGGTTTCAGCGAGTGAGATTAGTATTTAAAAGTCTTTGAAAAAACTTAATACATGTTAACTGAGATCAATTTTTGGAGGTATGAAGGTTGAAGTTAGTAGAGAATTCACTCAAAATGACTGTATACAAATGTGGAATGATTAAATCAACGACTCACTTCAGCTCTGCATTGGCTCAAGTAGTCAAGTAGTGCTCATAGTCAAGTCAATTCAAAGCTCGGCTAGTGACCGAACTATGTAATACATATTCTTGCAGCCAGTACTCTATTCACTCAGCTACATAAACTTCTTATTAAGACTATTTAAATTTTTTGACAAGAATCCTTAACCTTTCATTCAATAGTTTCTTGCGTTAGTATTCAGCAGAATAAATTAAATGGTCGATTAGAAGTATATATGAAGCTTGCTAAATGAAATTCTCTGCAAAAATAAAAAAAAGGCGATCTTTCTAGCATAAATATCAATGATACCATCATATCTGATCCTCTGGAAGTTGCTAATCTATTTAACGATCACTTTTTGTCTGTTGCGAATAGTTTCATTTTCGACAACTCTGCTTATAGTTCGTCATATCACGATGCCGCTTGTAGCTGCGAGCTTCCTCGGCGAATAGCCTTTTTTTCGAAGATTTTTTGTCTTCAGAAATTTACAAAATTATATTGTCTCTAAAGTCTACCAATCCTTCATCATATGTATGTCCAGTAAAATTTTAAAACATATCGCCTTCCAAATTACTGATATTTTGTGCTTCTTATTTAATTTTAGTATCCAGGGAGGAATTTTTCCTGAAGCGCTAAAAGTGGCGGTTGTATTACCCTTACATAAAAAAGACGATAAAACGAATTTATATTTGCTATCTGTTTTCTCAAAAATAATAGAAAAAGGTGTCAAATCGAGACTATTATTATCTCTAAATAAAATTAACTTCTTTAATAGCTGTCAGTTTGATTTTGTGTCGGGGAAATCCACTGAAGGTACCTTACTAAAATTTTGTGGCGAAATTTACTACTCTTAACGAGTCCAACATTCCCGCAGCTCTATTTATTGATATTACTAAAGCCTTTGATTTGGTAGACCACTCCATATTACTAGAAACATTTCATAGTGCAGGAGTACGGGGTCATATTCTTGATTGGTTTCTGATTTGGTAGACCACTCCATATCACTAGAAAAACTTCATAGTGCAGGAATGGGGGGGTCATATTCATGACTGGTTTCTTTGCGATCGTAAGCAGACAGTTAGAATTAACGATATATTGAGTTCTGATACGCCTTTAAAAATTGGAGTAACTTAAAGCTCGGTGCTGTCTCTAGTTTTCTCAAGACTCTGTCGCTGTTTTGTCAAGACTTCAATGGAAAAATTACAGCTTTTGCAGATGACGCTACCCTATCCTATTCTAACAGCAATTGCTTCGACATATACCTATGATAAAATTAGCCACGTGCTTGAAATTCTAAGATATTGATTCAGTGCTCATAAACTAAGGTTAAGTACCAATACTAAATTTATGCTGTTCAACCTAGTGATTTGAATCTAACTTTCCACACGCCAAACTGCTTAAAATATCTTATTTCACCTATGAGCGATATTAACGGATTTCTTGATTCGTTTGATCCAAATGCGAGTTGTTCTTCGAATAATTTTGTTGTTGAAAGAGTTTTAAATATTTAGGAGTTTTCACTGACACCAAATTAAGTTGGAGAGATCACTTTTTGTACCTAAAAACTTATTTTGATAGCTTAGTTAGACAACTTTATCACTTGAACTTACACTGCCCTCCTTCAGTTAGAAAATTAGTCTACAACGGTTTGTTTCTATCTAAACTTCAATACGGTTTATGCTGTTGCGGTGGTACACATTTTACTAAGTTGGATCCATTGGGTCCATTTTAAGAATTTTGTTCGAGAATTCGGATTATAAAACACCGAGAATTTATGTTTCAACGAACCTACGGATAAATACCAGGAATTTAATGGTTGTTCCCGTCTACAACAAATCACACTTTGGCCGCTTTTACAGCATCGTTGCTCCTCGTTTATTTAACATTTTGCCATCAATTATTAGATATGAATCCAGAAAGTCAGTATTTCTAAAAAAAAGTTAAACCTGGCTTGTCTCTATCGATACCTTGGATATTGAGAGACTGCTTAATCCATTAGTCTAAAATTTTGCGTCTTATTAGCTATTTTATGTTCGCGGTCCTCTAATCTCTGTTTAACCCACTTTATTGGTTCCCCACAAATCAAGGGTAAAGAAAAACAAAGTCCTTGCGAGACTGTACAGTGACAATGAATTCGGAGTCGATAGGCAGACATAAAAATGAATTTTAATATTTTATTCATTATTATTTTGTTTTAGAAAAGAAAATGATAATCTCGTAGATTCATAAATTTAAGTTCAGTGCTGTATGTCTAGGTATGCTCTTGATTCCCATTTTCTTCCTAGTTTTTGTTTCTTCGTTGGTCCACTGTAGAGCAATAAAGCTTGACACAGCTAGGGGCAATACCTGTCCTTTTAAACCACTCACGACACTAGCGAGTAGCCGGTACAAAATACTATAGAGAGTAACTAGTCGGGCTAAGATATGTTACGGAGGCGGCTTATCCGCAACAGCGCTGGTTATCCAAGTCCCCACAGCCCTCTCTAAAAACTTCATATGCCTCGAGCATGTCTAAGTAACTGTTTTTCAAGACTATGCAGGCAGCCCTGTAGGTACGGCAGGCTCCTGACAAAAGTTTTTGCTTTTTAATAAAAAAATCAAATAATTGATAAATTTTAACATTTGTCCACCACGTCAATTTGAAATTTTCAAAATTCCGAGTTGCACAAGAACGGCAACCTATTTTTAGCACTCAAAACTTCTGTTCACGAACACTGACGACCGGGTAATGCGATCATTATGAAATTTACAGGACATGTTGGTATTATTTAGGACCAGGTCTGATAGAAGTGATTTTGAAATGCGAGTAAGCCTGTAGCAGTAGTGCCATCTTGAAAAATCACTGAGAAAAAAAACTGCTTTTTGGCTCTTACTTCCGATTGAGCCATCAGGTTTTAGCCAAAATTCACAAAGTATTTGAACCTTACTCGAAGCCACATTTGGTAGAAATTTAGTTGTAAAATTTGGATAGGATTGCCAGCTAAAGTAATTTTTGTGACCTAAATTTTGTAAATTAGCTCTGCAAAATAAAGCTTTTTCCCTATAACTTCCGATTTAGTCATGAAACTTGTAGGCCAGCTGTCGTCGGAGTTTCTTAGAAAAAAACATGAAAGGGCTGCCAGCTATGGTAATTTTGGTAGTTTTTGGGTATTTCTTTACTAAGTGATATTGTTATTAAATTTTCAAATGGGAATGATCCTGCAATGACAATAAAAAAAAAATTAAGGTTTCGAAAATTTGAAAAAATTTAAGGTTGGTAACCCTAAAATTCTATTCACTCTTATAACTTCCATCTTCAATCGAAACGACATTCACAGGGTGGGTTTAACTCAACGTGAAGCAGATTTGGTAAATTTTTGGCTATGGTGCTAACACATGATTGCCAGCACCAGAAAATTTAGTAAATATTGCACCAACAGATGCTTCCATTTTGTATTCATAAGTAAAGTATTTACAATAAAATAAGCAACCGATGTTTCAATTTTCCGAGTTTTGGAAATTTTTCGGATGACAGCCCCAGACATAGAGCTGGTTTAGACGAGCAGTTTTTTGCTGGATCCAGCACGAGCTTTTAGGAAAGAGAAGTGAAGGACGGAACGGAACAGCGAGCACAAGTGATATAGTTGGCCATCGAGCACGGCAGCGATTTTTATGTCATTTTCTTAGAAAAAAATTGAGGCTCAGAAATTTTTTGGTAGAAAGTTCGATTGCTAAGAACATAAAAAACTGTGTGGTAGCACAGCAAGGAATCGCTCGTCAAAACTTGCAACGGGTACCATCGGCCAGCAAACTCTGTGCTGGCAAAGCACAACATCGCTCGTCTAAACCGGCTCAAAGTTTAATCGCTTAAATTTTCGATGATATCCTTGAATGAAAACGAAATTCAGAGAATAGGTTGATTAAGTACGTGCATGTTATTGTAGACTTATTGCTGCTGCGTTGGACAAATGCTGCTTCATTATTTGCGTTATAGCAGATGCTGTCAGAAAATGATATTTGTTACTTTGAGTAAAAAATGGTTGATATGATACTACAAAGAATTATATTACGTTTTTAAAAATTTTAGCGCACTCAAAGATAATTTCTTTGCAAATCAGTTTTCTAGCGGTTCTGATGCGCCAGACTTTTTATATTATAAAGTGAGGATTGTATTTTAATTTTACATTTTTTTTTACACTACTTTCACTTTATTTAAGAAAATAATTTGGAAAACTTATTACTGCCTCTATTAGTTAGAATGGTTAATAAGATTCTACCTGGTTCCCATTTGAAAACTACATGAACTCACCGCTGAAGAATTTGCTGTCTTAAATTGATAATCACCTGTTAAATTCAATTGCAAACACACAAAACAAAAACTGGATGCAGTAGAAATCTGCAAAAGATTTATTAGATTTAAAACTGGTTAGCACTGACTCCTAAAAAATATTTATTATGGCATAAGTAATCTTTAGTATAATAGTTTTAAATACAGTAATCTTAGGATTTGACATTATGTGTGCTTAAAAATGTAAAATTTAAATTTTATACATAACTTTGGTTTAGTTTACGCCCATATAAATAAAATAAGCCCGTCCGATTCTGTTTGACGAAAAATTTTGAGAACACAGGAGCCTCTTTGAATTCAAAGTATAAAAATACTAAACATTCCTTAATAATATATTGTCTACGCTTCAGAACTATTTAGAGAGGCAAATAAATTTACATATTTGACGTTTATATTTGACGCAGTGTTGCAGCAAATATGTATGTAATATGTATGTAAAAAATATGTAAGTAATTTTACTGTAATACCCATATTTCGAAGTATTACTAAAATCTTTCTTACAATTGCAGTATAGTTTTGTTGCTAGGACTCCTAATTGAATTCATCATAGGTTGAACTTTGCCCAATATATTTTTACTTGGTAACGGTGGCGGTGACATGATTATTCCGTATGGTCGTAAATGATAAATTAAATAGTCTAGTACATACATTTGATTTGGTGATACATAGTGAAACGATATAGCATAATCTGAACAACAATCTAAACCCTAAAATAATAGAAATTTTATGAAATTTGAATCAAGTTGAAAGTTTTCATAGAATTACCTCATCAGTTTGATAAAAAATATATTGCCAGTACCAGAAACTTTTGTCCGTATGTCCCGGTATAAGATGATGTTCGGGTACAAAAGGAAAAAATCGTCCTCGGCCGTCTATGTCACGAGAATCTCCCGCAGTGACATTTAATTTTTCAAGACATTTACCCATTTCTACATCCTCAGCGCCTCCACTATCCGATCTGCACAAATTTTTTTTCTTCACACCAATTTCAGCAAACCGACGAACTGCCTCCCGGCTTAGAACATAACCAGCTCCACCTGACATATATCCCTGGAATACAAAAGAAATATTGTTTTGATCAACCTTCGACCAACGTCTTACTTCAAGTCACTGAAATCGATTATATATCAGTGGCGTGGCGTTCATGGAAGCAAGAGAGGCATTGCTTCCCTTACATTTGGCTAACATAAATTTTCAATTCATCGTTTATTTTGAAATCGTGAAAAAATCGTATATAAACTTTTTTTTAACAAAATTTTCGAAAACAAATTGTGAACATCTAACACAGCCGATGTGGTGGCATTACAGATTGAGAGAGAACAACCAGCGCATGGAAGCAACGTAAAAATTGCATTTACGAGCGTTTAATTGACTCCATGACTGTGACGTCATTGAACAAAATGTGCTTATACGATCTGTTTGGAAGCAATGAAAAATTTGTTTCCTATGGGAAACTATCTTCTCAAGAGAGAAACTCAGAGCGGAGGTTCGATCGTATAACTCCTGTGGAACTTATTTCAGCGTTCTCCTCACGCGTAGCAGAGTACATTGAAATCATTTTGCTTTGCTTGTACAGATTTTTTGTGAATGGAGAATGCTTGCTGTGATTTGGCAAAGGCTGCTGATTTAACGAGACGATATTTTATATGGTTTATTTGTGATTTATGTTATGAAATTTTTTTTGTATGTGCTATTTTGTATTAGGTGTTTTTAATTGGTGAAGACATTTAGTCACTCATAGCCTATAGAATTTGGTAATAATATTGCATGGTAATAATAGGTGAACCTGTAGACTAGAGTTGTGTAGAATTTAATGTGTAAAATTACTGTGTAAAATTGCATGATTCTTTTGATTGATATTTGAAATGAAATTGATATTTGAAATGAATTTGATATGAAAGGTTGAATTAGGTGAATGTGTTTTTTTGTTCTGCGGGTCAAAATTTTATAATTCGTAAACTTGTTCAGATCTCGGTAATTTGCTGAAAAAAGGACATCATCAACAAGGATCGATCGAAACTGAATTCGTAAATTGTCTTTTTAACAAAGATATGTACTCGGCAGTTTGATTGAAAAAATTATAAATGAAAACTCGGTACGGATTACCGGTTGTAATATTAAACAAAAGTAATTATGCGGGACATGTACGTTATTTTCAAACGATTCAAACGTTTGGTGATCTATTTGATTTGTAATTTAAATAATGTTAAAGCTGTAAACAGGCATGATACAAAAAGCATTGGTCATTTCCAATCAGTCCTTTTACTTTCCAAGTTCGGTTCCAGCCCAATATAAATAGTTAATGATATTGCTCAAAGTTAAGAGAAATAGAGAAATAATAAAGATCCTAATATATATTGTGTGTCAATTACGATGTCAAGAACAAGCATTACATAGTTGCAATGAAAATGTGGATTCTGGCAATAATGGGAAATTACCTAAAGACAATAAATCATTTGACAGTACATAACCCATACTTGCGAGCTCATCTGAACCAAGCAAATATTTTTTCCCGGAACATCAAATTATATTCAAAACCATCTCATGAGTAGTTTAAAAAAAATATTGAAGGAGATATGTAATGAAATTCAGCAAAGCAAATTCATCGCAATAATATCAGAAACGACCAATATATCATATCGTCCACAGCTTTCAACAAACTTTGGCTACATTACTTATTTCTTTAAAACTTTCTTTAAACTTTCATAAATCTTACAGGTGTTTCTGATAACAAACTGCATCCCATTCATTTAACCTTGTTTTGCATATTGTCCTAAAAGTTATAGCGATGAGGAGCCTCTGTAATATCTGACCAAACTATTGGATTGCAAACACGTATTAAAAGAAATGTATAAAACCGCAATATTTGTTAATTGCTTCGTACATCGACTGAATTTGGTTCTATCAAAATCGTGCAATAGTATACGCGAATCTAAACAGTTCTCCCTAGGCAATCTTTCTGTACTCTTAGTTGAATATTGTTATCAGATTTTAAATTTTCATGATTTTTCGCGAAACATATTTTTAAGTTTTAAAATTTTATTTGTTTGAATTTTGGAAACGATTGGAAATTAGTTTAGCCATGGGTTTCCAAGAATATTGTAATAATGTGGAATTGTATTGTAATAACTTAATAACTTATATTTTTATCTGTCTTTCAGTTATCAGGATTACAATATTGACCTCATTTTAAAGATAATACAATTTTGATTATTTTACTTTACCTGAGCTACGAAAGGTTTAAATTTACATCCAAAGTAAATTGCCTGGTCCGGTGAATGTGGGTATAGCATATACCTCAAATTTTCCACAATGACGTACCTATTCGAAAAATATTCTATGACTGAATGGGATGGGATAAAATCAATTCTTACGTGTCATCGTCCGCTTTCAAAAACCAATCAGCCTTATCCAAATAGTGACTGTAAATGTATTTGAAAGCTTCTTTCGTTTTTCCCCACAAGTTATTCCGACCTTCTCCAACTGGAAGCTTTATCGCATTTAGTTCTTTATCAGCCTTAGAACTCATAAACAAAATAATGTTGCATCGAGTGCCCCAAGTTCGTTTTACATGACGAGCTTTCGTTTTATGGTTGTTTGGATTTGTCATAACCCAGCAAAGAATACGGACATCATGATAAAGCTTTCTCGCAATAGTACTATTTTCATTATCATGTGTGTGTTTTCCAACATCATCTTCAGGGCCCGCAGAATCGATCAAGTCATGGCTATGATGCGGATCATTAGTCTCATCGTTATGAAAACTGTACGTCGGTATCCAATTGCGATGTGATGGTGATACAATGAAAAAAAATTCAGCCATACAAAATCCGACTACAAGTCCTATTATTAATGCCAGAAATGATTTTCTATTCGAAATAGAGCGAGTACCTAGAAGATACCAAATACAAACTGATGTCAAACTATATAATACATCAAATTACCTTCGTACATTATGTTACGACCCAACAAACGATATTCAATATCCGCCGGCATTTGCGATATTTTTTAATAAGAGTTGCAACAGCGAAAGCATTTGTTCACGCCTAAAAAAATCATCATTATATGTTATTGCTAAGTTAGTAGTTTGAACGGAAAAGATACAAACACCTATAAAAAGAGGCACGTTTCTATTATATTTTTCGATGGCTAAATTTATTTATTAATTCAATAAAAGTTTGCTAATTACATACAACTAAACAAGCCTGTTTCAAAGTACATCTACATATACGAGAAGTTGTAAACCTTTTTGTAGTGAAAATTGAGGTAAGATAATTCGCATTTGTATCGTAATCAGGTGGAACATTAACACTAATGTAATGCCTGAATGCAACTGGTCAGTGGGCCTCCCAACAGTATTTGATACCCTGCTAAGAGTTCGTCGCCGTATGCACTACTGTTGTGTGTCACTTCTTTTTGCTATAGGGCAGCAGCCCCAATAGAGGTGTTTGACGCACCTCCGAATAAACAAAGCTTGGTTTTTAGTTAAGGACAATAGAGTGGCATCTGCGACGACATTCTTGACGCGGTAAAATCTTTGCTAGCTTCACATTAGCCGTTATGATCGCAATGGTACGGTGCGTCCCCACATATCGCCAACACCATCTCCACGCAGAGACATCACTTCGTCTTGAGCAGCCGACCAGCACGGTCATGCCGCTGGCACGATCGTAGTGTACACGCTATTCACTTATTCGCTATAATAAATAACAATATAACCCAAGTGTTTTCATTTCGTGCACAAGTGGAAGTCAATTATTTATTTATTTCACCAAGCAATGTGTACATGTATAGAAGAATAAAAATAGTGCTTGCATAAAATTACGAAATAAACTAAAAAAAATCTACAGATGAATACAAAACTAATAAAAAATGCATAAATAAATTAGTTACAAATATATAACAAATAAAGTAATAAATAAATGATAAATAACTAAATGAATAACAGTTAAATACCAAATTTAATTTTAAATTAAATATACAATACATAATTATTAGTATGGTGGGAGAAGGGGAGACTATGAAGAGAGAGCCTTGATAATGTTATTTTTAAAAGTTGTTTTAGAAATCGTAGGGGAAAAGTTCTCGCTCATGCTATTGAATAGCCTGCAGCACCTATTTATTGGCTCGTTTGCTGCATATGTTGTATTGTGTTGGTATTCAATAAGCAATCGTCGGGATCTAGTGACTCTCAAGGGCTGATTAAGCACAAACTTTTCTTTCAACTAGACGAAATTAACTACGTCTCTGATGACATCCAGGCTGAAGCAGGCAGATAACATAAATCTTCTCGACGCAAGGGGTAACAAGTTAATACATTTAAGGCGATATTCGTATGGTGGTAGATTACTGAAATGATAAGGGCTGAAAAGATCTTTCAGAGCGAATAGTAACAACTATTTTTGAACAGACTCAAATCTTTGGCTGTGAATTTCGAAAGTTGGGTTCCAGATCGTGCACGCATAAAAGAAGAAGACGCACGACTGAAATATATAAGAATTTAGAGGCCCAGAGATTCTTAAACTCTTTGGCTCGTCGCTTAATGACTTACTTGCTCGGGAAAGCACTCTATTGTCATGTGGATTGAAGCGGAGCTTTTCATCTAGGATGACTTCGAAATTTAGTATGTTGTCAACCCTACTGAATGCCACGTTGCTGAGGCGGTACGTATAATGAACGCGTACAATTTTGCCGGAGAAGCTAATTGCGTGGCATTTGGCAATGTTAAGAGGGAGTTTGTTCGCGGAGCACCAATGGTCTAAAGAGTTCAGTTTAGACAGAAAAAAGGTAGTGTTAGATGGAGACCTGATGACATGGAAAATTTTGAGGTCCTCCAAATATAGTTAATGAATAATGTCAGATAAAACCTTTGATATGTCAGATATACAAATATTAAAAAGAAGAGGGCCAAGATAATTTTCTTGAGGTACACCGGATTTAACGTCGACTTTCTTAGAAATAAGACCTTGGAATTTCACGAATTGAAAGCGATCGCGGAGTTAGAAGCCAAGCCAATTTAGTAAAGATCTTGCGATTCTGAACTGCTGCAGCTTAGGGGTCAAAATGGAGTGAGCAACTCGGTCGAATACTTTGCTAAAGTCTGTATAGACTGCGTCAGTTTGATCACCTTTCTCCATTTTGCACAAAACATCAGAAACAAGCACCATAAGATTAGTTGTAGTAGAACGACCTTTCTTAAATCCATGCTGCTGCTCATTCAGTCAAGCGCCGACCAGAGGAGAAAGTTTGCAGTAGATGATTTTTTCTAATAGTTTGTGAATTGCAGATAGAATAGCGATGCCTCTATAATTTTGAATAAACCGTCTATTGCCACTTTTATAAATTGGTGTAATATAAGATTTCCAAGAAGATGGAAATAGTCCAGAGGAGAAAGAATTATTGAATATGGTATGAAGGTGCGAGACCAGTTGTTTTACACACTTGATCAGAAAAGTAGGAGGGAGGAGGTCAGGGCCAGGGCCCCTGTTATTGTCAAGCTCAATAATGGTAGTAAATATTTCATTCCTCGATATGGTCATATCCTTAGCAAAAATTGTGTGGGTCGCAGCCGGAAATCGATAAAATGTTGGGATGCTAACTGGACCAAAAACTTCTTGAAAATGGTCCGCCAAAAAGTTGCAGATATCCTGAAGAGAAGAAAACATCGAATTTTGAGTGAACTTAGAAGAGGAGTAGCCGGTTGTTTTCCGCTTCATATTAAAAAAATCAAAAAAATTTTTTGGTGTCGCGAATTATATTCTCCCCAGTAGTTTTAATGTATTTGTAATACGCTTCGTGAGACAGTATAGAATTCATGAGCAATTAAATCGTATTCTTCTTTAATACGGTGGCTAACGTCGACTTGATTCTTCATTAGTTTGTAAAAATTGTTTCTGAGGTTTCTCAGATGTCTAAAGGTAGGTATCCATATGTTGCACTTCTTCCGTATCGTATCCCTGTTGCATTTCATTCACTAAACGGATACGGCGTCCACACTACTCAATGTTCCATGTATCATCAATACGATCCGTTGCAAAAAGCTCGATACGCAGCTGCAACGCTTTTATTCACGAATCTATAGTGTACAACGCAACGGTCCACACATGACTCCACTTAGTATCGCATCATTCCTTGGACAAAATGTGATATCGTCGATATACTTCAATAAATTGAAGAATGTTTTCTTAATTCCACTCCATTATCTATGCACTGCACTACAATATTGACAAGTTAACGACTCAAATGTCAAATCATGCAACGCGACTTGTGCAACGCAAGTTGTCCAAATATGATTCGAGAGCGTATCGTTTCATTCCTTTGATGCGACGGCAAGAAACCGCCAAATGACCGATCGAGTTCGTTGCGTTTCTTTGTATCAAATTTTGATACGCAACGAAGATACGTTTGTCGTATCCACTGATACGCAACGGTAATACGATACGCGAAAATGATACATATGGATACATACCTTAAGAGTGTTGCCAAGCCAACGATTAGAGATTTGATATTTTTTCTTTACCTTAGGTAGAAACTTATCGACCGCGTCAAACAATATTCTATAAAACAAGGCTAAATCATCATCAAGGGAATGGCACAAAAACACATTGGTCCAATCGACATTGACAAGGAAATTGTGAATGCTATCATAATCAGCATTATGGAGATCGTATACAATCGCATTATTGTAAGTATATAATATGCTCTAACCTGTAGTGGAAAGTTCAACTGTTAGAGTGAAATGGTGAAGACTATTAGAAAAGAGATTTTCTGCGTCATTAGTTGGGCTAACCATTACATCGTCATAAACATTTGTAAATATTAAGTCGAACCCATTACCACTTTGGTTGGGAGTCGGAACAACCTGCTGCAAATCATGGCCATACAACGTGCTCAAAAGGTTGAAATCAGAAGACTCAAGTAGGTTTACTGGCATTAAACCATCATCAGACTCATCAGACACAAAACGCAAATTCGGGCGATTGAAATCACCCAAGAATATAATTTTATCGACTACGAGAAGCCACAAAAGAAGATATTTGCTCGCATATATAATTGTACACTGATTCGTCAGATCTCGGTGGGACGTAAAATAAACCAATATAAACTAAGGTTTTGTCAACTGAGATGCGGATAAATATATGCTGGAACAATTCGTGCGAGGCGGAGTTTATAAGTTCAATTAAGTGAGTGTTCTTAACTGCGAGTAAGACACCATCACCTTTTGACTGACCAGTGGAAACATAGTCTCGGTCATTTGTAAAGATTGTCCAGGTACTGTCAAGAATTTCTTCATTGATATAGGAGTCATTTAACCATATTTCAGTGAATTAAAGCACGTTGAAATGGCAAGATTTGGTGTCAAGATAGAGTTTATTTATGTTACGCAATTGTGGTAAAAAATTCTGGGGTAGTTAAGTGAGGATATCTTGTTAGGAGCGATACCCGCTGCGGTTATAGGGTTTACGTAAAGAATTTTTAACCGAGGCAGTATTAGCAGAAGTCGTAGCAAGAGCAGTGTCAATAGTTGATGTTCTACTGGATGAATTCGAATTACGACTTACGATTGAGTCGGAACATACCTTACGGTGATGAGAAGTCCGAGTTAGCATGAAAGCCAGGATGGGAACACTTGGCAGTAGAATTTCGATTAAAACTGGGGAAGTCTCTAGTCAGGAGATTTGAAGGAGCTATCTGGTTAGTAGATACAGATGAAGTACAATTACCATTACATTACTAGTCACACAGTGGAAGAAGCTTTACCCACTCCGTTCGATACTAATACCACAAAGCTCACTCTGGAAAAGTAATTTAGCATGCACTCAGCTTGAAACAGTCTAACAGTCAAACAGAATCGCAAATAGTTAATTCAAATCAAAATTATAAGGAAAAATTACACCGAATCCTATCCGTTTCACTTCGGGTGCACTATATTACTTGCAATTTCGACAGTATTTGGACTAATTTACAATTCAAAATCAAGAAATCGCACTAAACTACTATATTATTCGCTTAACATATTATTTCCGATAGACAGACCACACACAGGTCTTAACGTTTTTTTCGCTTTCAAAGCGTAGATGCCAGCAGACGATGCCAAAATTATCAAGTGCATTATTACCCTGGAATCCCCACAAATTGTCATAAACATACCAGTCCAATTAGAATCCATAATATTGTGCGTTGTTTTATATGTATTCAAATAATCCAACATGCTAATAATCTTCATGCGTGCGTACACTATCTCCATCAGTCTTCGCTTTTAATTCAATGAACACTGCAGTCGTTTTGTGACTCCCCTTTCGTTGCAAAGATTTCAATTCAAAAACTGCACAGGTTTTTCCGCGATGGGTTTCGATCGTACGCAATTACTTTCGCCGAACATAAACTTCAACACACGGATTATCATCCCACTGATTTTGTTCTTCCACTTTTCTATCATAGCATACGATACTTTTGCGAGGTAAATAATAATAACTGAACAAGAAGAAAACGATGAGATTGTCTAGAGTGGAAGTGAAAAGGGGAAAGGAGAAAGGAGAACAGTCTTGCAACTGATGATCGTCGACCAGACAAAAACACTAACACATACACTGTGTTGATACAAAACATGTGAAAACTCACAATCCGTGAAAACACACAAAAATAAGAAGAACTGGGGTTTGCGAATAAGTCACTCTGAAATCCTTAATATGTTTTAATTTGCTCGATTTCTGCCAAGCTGGTCAAGCTGATACTCAATTTTAAAAATACTAGAATCACAATCTATTAGCCTAATAACGTCTAATTGCAGTAAATTGGCTATTTATTTTCACGGGTAAACAGCGAAAAACGAAATCGACGAATACGTAGTATGGATGAGTAGCGCGTGACTCCTCCGATCATCCGACCGATGCCGGTCACGATCTCCAGCAGACACCACGAAAATAAGCAAACCTTTAAGGTATATACTTCGTTTTCGTTTTCGATCTCAAATCTTTGGCCTTGAAACTATTTTTCGGGGATTTCTTAGCGGTGGTTGTTTTCGATGTTCATTCTACAGTGTAGATCGAAATTTTTCATGCAGAAATTTTAATTGAATTTTCCGAATGCTACATGAGGCACACGAAATACCCAAGACCGGAACGGTGTACTAGACAGCTTGACATAGTTGAATGTAGTCTTTGCCCCACAGACTCATGAATGCAACTGCAACCTTATCTTCACTTCCTGTCATTCCACCACGACCCAAGTTCTCTTCACTAATTTCTGCATAATCGCTCCTAGTGTCGCTTGAAAAATATAGTTTCCGGTTGGTTTTATTAGGCTTTCCCCTCTAGTTTATAACTTACATTAAGAACATCATACAGATAACAAGTAAGCATTAACTTTAGGCTAATATCTAGATATAGTTATAAAACTGAACCTAAGCCCTGTAAAAAAATTTTAAGTTTATTTTTTGTGGAAGTTTTGTGTCAGATTGTCATCGACAGTGTTTCATTCACATGAAAATTGGGACGTTCCTGTGCAGAGTAGATGATTTAACAAGCAGGCGAGTCGATTATCTGAGCTACGGCTTAGCTATACAGGTCGGATGACAGATGATGATGCCATCTGATAAATTATTAATCGAATTCCCAACCTTTATTTTAGATCGTCTGCCAGAAAATGGCGGGAAACAGTAGGTTAAACATCCGATCGAGTTTGAGCCCATACAACAAGCTCAACAGATTCTGTTTTATTTTCTATATTTTCCGAAACAGCATTCTGTGAAAACTTTAGCTCTTATGTGTCGGATTAATTCAGGGTCAAGATAATCTGAGAATAAGGTAGGGTTTTTCTTCCTGGATAATATTAAAATCAAGGTTGAGTTAAAAAAAAACCTCACGAGAATACGGACTTTTACTTAATATACCGTGCTAAAATTTCATTGTAAATTTAAACAGAATATGATTCGAACCTTTGCTGTTTACAAATGAAATGAATTTTGATTCGCTTTAGTTTACTTGGTATTGTTTTATGCTTTTTTACATAATCCAAATAACACGAAAGTTGCAATAGCATATGATACACCGAAACGAAATATTAATAAACGATTAGCACCATTTAGAAATATTTTTACTTAACGTTGTCGTTGTTAGAATAAATAGTATCGCTTGCTGATAATAATATTAACATTATCAATAAAGTAAACGACAACATATGCGTTTTTATCTACGTTGTTATCTGCCTAAAAAAACCGGAAGACTGACGTGTTTTCTTCGACTTGTATTAAAATGTATGCCCGACACTCTTATTATAGTAATATAAATTATTATAATAAAAGCATATTGCTATTAAAATCAGCTAATACAGTATGAAGACTAGTCTACTTTCAACCATATAATATAAAAATTTATTTTGCTTACGTCAGTCAAATAATAGCGGCACAATTATTTAAGAATCGATACTGCGAAAATTAATCGCAAATAAAAATTGATATTGACTTTTACTAACATACGTATGAACTCATTGTTTTCCGCCGATAGGAAATTTCAGCTGCTATTAGGTGATAAGATGTTGCAAGTCGAAACATCTGTTAGCACATATTCCCCTAAGCGACAATCACAGAAGCGGCAAACCGATGTTGTGGAAATTAATTTTATTTTCGATGTCGTTGAATTAGAGTGATCAAATCAACAGTAGTAGCAATCACTGTTTATCTAGTATAATTGTTTTATCAAATATAGATGCTCTAACTAGGCCAATGAAATATTTTTATCGTTTTCCACCATTTTAAAGGCGGCTTTAGATATGCGGTGTTTGTCAAATACCGAGCACCTAGTTTGGCAAACTTCGCATGTGTGGTTGGGTTGCTCGCCTAGTGCTTGCCCTAGGCCAAGCACAAACATTCGGGTGCTCGCTATTCCCGTAGTTTGTGGAACTTTCAACCAAATCAAAGTAGACGAGCACTGTGTTTGGGTATGTTCGGATCCCCGCTTTAGACATTCGGTATTTGTTGCGGTTGTTGATAAATACTGAAAAGTGTCAAACTGTGTGGCGCGAGTAAAAATTTTCAAATGAAAATGGCGGGAGTGAACAACGACGAGCAGCTCGTACATGTTCCAGTTTTGACAAACATTCGGCAAAGCCCGAATGTCTAAATCAATGTGCTTGTCATTTCGCAATCACCAAGCCAAATGACTTGACTAGGTGTTCGGTATTTGGCGAATAGGAGGTGTTTGACAAACACCGCATATCTAAAGCCGCCTTAAGTTTCGAATAAAACATGAACAATAAGTGCATTTACTAACTAATATCCGATGATGCATAATCGTAAAGATATTTGCTGTATTTGCAAAATTATAGTTGCTTATCTCTCTTATTTACATATTCACTTATGTTTTTAAAGTTGAGTAAGTTAATAGGGTAATTTAGTTAACACAATGATTTACATACCTGAATATAAACTAATAATGTATTTTATAACAAACTTCGTTTACATTTGTAATGTTGTAGTTGCCTTTCATGTAAGAATGTACTTCATACGGCGATGCGTCTTGTATTTATTGCAATCATGATATATTAAGCACTTTTAATTGAAAAATAAGTGACACGGAGTGGTTTTTGATAAAAGTTCAAACGCACGTGGCGTATGCATGTGCCACCACGATAAAGTTCTGGCGGCGACTGAAATACGACATCGAATTTCTGCTTTAAAAAATAGTGCAAGCGAATTATTTTAACGATAAATTGCCAGCAACATATGTGTCAGCATTTGTGTTGTACGTGATTCGCACACAACTGTGTAATACATGTTATCTTTTACTGCAAAGAGCTATTATCTACAGGGGGTGAAACAAACACTTATGGAAAAAGGAAACGCAATTGAAAGGTATATTCTTAGTAAAGTTTCAATTTCCTACCATAACGAACCACTACACCAGTTTACACAATTGGAAGTAAGAGTGAAACAAATCATTTTGATCAAGTAAGAGCTGATAAATTATATTCATACATTGTTGATATAAAACATATTATATGCACATTGAAGACTTAAATGTATCAGTAAGTAAGTAATTAAGCAAGTAATACTGCAATGTATGTATCAATGCGAAATAAAGTCTCAGATCTACTACTCACAACTTAAATGATGCAGCCAAATTGTTACAAATATAAAGATACAGATAAAGAAGATAAAGATAAAGATAAAGGAATATAAAGATATAATATAAAGATACAAATATTTAAAATTATGAATTATTTGTTTGTCAAAAAACGAATCAACTTTTCATCCCGCAAAAAACTATTCAATTTGATTCTGCTTTCGGAGGCTTATTCCGCAAAACGATCGAATTTCCCGTATCAATTATTCTCCGCTTTGATAAGCTTTAGAGACTATATACGTTGTCTATGCTGATTTATAGACAAGAAGGGAACCATGATCACAAATCAATAACCTTTATGAGTAAATTATTTCGATGGATATAAGTCAGAGATGTTAAAATTTGTCACAACCAGCGTAAATACAAATTAATGATTTTCAACTGCAAGTGGTCACACCAGTCAAGTATGCACTGTGTGCTGGTGTCTGATGAGAATCAGTGCATGCTTTCGAAACCACTATGTCAAATAAAATTTTCAAGAAAAATAAAAAAAATAAAAATTTTCAATTTTAATCATCCCGTAAAAACAATTCAATTCAACTTTTAAAGTTTAGGTAATGTATAGTACAATAACGAAAAATTCTATCAAAAATACCGACTCATTAAAAAAAGAAAGATTGAAATGCATTATTCCAATTAAAAAACAAAATATTCATCCCAAAGTAATATATCTAGTGTCAATTTTCCCGCGAGTCTCATGTTTCATGTCATTCCGTATCGTTGCTGGAAAAGGTTATATGTGAAAGATCAAGCAATAAGCTCGTGAAATTTTGTATGCTCAATTGCATTTCTCAAAACCAGAATATATCAATTTCTATTCGTCCAATTCGAGTGAAAAAATTTTCATTGAAAAGGTACGATATTCTTCTTTTCATTAGTGTAAAAATGAATGTGGAGAAATTAATTAATCGGACCGAAAATTCGAAGAGTGCCTCAGGGCACGCTTGCGGGTATTGAGCGTGAATTTATCGGTTTCTTCCACTTGATTATTACTATTTTATTACATTATTTTTTCGTTGCTTTCCTACGTATTTACATTTTTTTCTTAGAAATGACAGATAGAGATGGTAAACGGTTCAGATTATCCACATTAACCGATGATCAGTTGATCGAATTTACGAATTCCACTCATTCTTCTGAAGAAGATTTCAGTAGTGATTGTGAAGAGCTTGATCGTCAGTATCTGGAACATGAACAATACATTTCACAATACATTAGGGACATGCAAAATGATGATTCGATTATTGCCAAGACAGTGAATGTGTCATTCAACGTTAGCGAATTTGACTTACCATCAGGATTATCAACGTTGAATGCAAACTCGCAAACTGAGAACGGTGTCGAGATCAATGTGTCTAAGGAAGCAACAGCTATAACAGATGCAACATCTGAACCTGAGAATCCTGTTGCATCTACACGTAAGAATTGAAAACTGCAAATTAATTTCAAAAATACTGTTACAGAAAAAAAAAAATCTTTCACAGACACAGCAAAAAAACCTGATAAAAGAACCCGTTCTCCTTTACCTTCAATGGAAATTACTGGACCAGCAAATATTCTTTCTTCTGGTGGCTTCAATGGAGAAAGTCAGAACTAATTACTACCAATGGATTTTCAAAATACTTATTTTGGTCAAAAAATTACTTGGCGCCAAAGTTATTTAAAAATTCATGTTAATGAAATAACTTTCCATGGATACCCCAATGAATATATTTTGGTCATTTTTTTTTTTAAACGAAATTACTCAAGGAATTGTCACCGAAACAAATCGAGCAAGCTTTGAGGAAAATATCAATGCTCATTTCAATGTGGACATCGATGATATATATATATAGTTGTAACGGAATTGTCTTATATATGTCGGCTCTCCAATTTGAAGAGCTACTGGGGTAGAAATGCTTTTGCGCCTATTCAAACCGCTATGAGTTGCAATCGCTTTGAAATAATAAAAAAGTATTTATCTTCCCGAGATGAAAACGAAAGAATCAAGAAAGGAGAACCTGGTTTCCATTCTTTGTTTCGAATCAGAATTTTAGCCGATGAACTGAATAAACGTTTTGATTCTGTGCCAAAACAGGCTAGACTTTGTGTAGATGAGCAAATGTACCAAAAGGAAAAAAAATATGTGGAAGTCGATTGCTTACTAAATATAAAGAGTACAATAGACATATGGGTGGTGTCGATTTGATGGATGGACTTATGGGCCGCTGTCACATTCATGCGAAAATTCAAGACGTGATGACCAGTTTTTTTTATCATTTTATAGATTTGGTCACGATAAATGCCTACATTTTATACCAGCGCATACAAAATGGAAAATTGAACGACACGTGCACTGATCCAGCTGAAAAACAATAGCTTCTTCAGTTACCCCAGTTGCGAGAAGAAGTAGCTGCTGGTCTTGTGACATTTAGTAAGAAACGTGTACCTGGTCGCCCAAGCAATAGGTCGAATGTATCGCAGTCAACAGCACAGGGTCCAAGAAAAAAGTTGTAGAAAAAACAAAACACCCAGCCATTGACGTCCGGTACGATAAAATCGACCATTTTCCAATCTGGATGAGTAAAGGAGGACGCAAAAGGTGGTGCAAACTGTGTAAAAAATCCCACACTCAGTGTATTTGCTCAAAATGCAACATTCATTTGTGTTGCTCAAATTCCAAAAATTGCTTTTTTGACTACCATAATAAAAAGTAGTTTTCCAGAATTTTTTTTTGTATTTTTCACTATAATTTTAAATACCAAAACCGTTCTTTACCTAAACCCCCAGTAGTGCTCTTAGACACTCTTTACTTTTTCTAACATAACTCACGAACCAAATTTCCAAACGTTTTGCGGATAATTTTTTGAGTTCATTGAGTCATAATTACTCAAAAAAATTATAAACATTCTTTTTTTTTATTTTTGAAACTTTGCGGGTTAGAGGGGTAAATATGGGGTGTAGCACACCCCACGCGACCGTTTGCGTAACTTTTTTGACGCGCCCAATTAAGGGTTACAGACTAGTGTAGAAAGAGAGCTGATGTTTCTTAAAACAACTACATCCCAGTCAAAATGACTGATTTTTAAATTTAATTTTAAAAATAATACTTCGTTTTTCAGTTTTCTTTAATCAGTATCTGCGTGACTAACCGAATGTTCGTACCTGCGTGGTTCCTGCATACATTTCATAAAAGAAAGTAATGAAATTAGTTCATTTTTACCTATGCAGTACTAGTATTGCCTGTTTTAAGAAATCACAAGTACCGACCGAAACGAAAACTAGCGATCTATCTTTTCATGCAAATGTAAAAACGATATGCAAATATGTTTATTTAAATATTGATAATGATACTATTAGATCCAGGTAAATAATAACTAAAATTCAAAGCTAATACATTTTTCTTTCATTATAAACTCCTCTAAAATGAGTTTTAGATGAGAAACATTATTTCAAAATGTCCTAAAAGCTTTAGTATATTATGTTGGTTTTCATACAAATAGGAATGCCACAATTTTTTTATAATTTTACATTTGAAAAGAACGTAGGGAATTGTTTGAAAAATTTAAACCAAAGCTGATCAAAGAGAAAGTCATAGCGGTACAATCGAAAGGCGACGAATACGGAGATACAACCCAGAGGAATTTGTTGTTTCTGATGAAGAATATGTTCCGCTTGGTAGGACCGACAGACCATCGGACATCCAGTAAAGAGGTAACATGGAAATCAAATTGGGCTCAGAATATTCTGTCGAAAGTGTAGATAACGCAACTTGGACTGAAGCTTTTACAGGAAAGGAAGGCACGGGGTGGAGCTTTACCCCATTTACACAAGGGCACCCACCGGGATTACATTTTATAATATGCAGGAGGGCCTACAAGTTTAAGTCGTATGTATACTTGCAAATAAGTATTCAAAATAATGATATCTTCTTTCTAGAGGAAATTATATTCGTAGGGTCACTAATGGCTATAATCTCGTGTTACCAAAGAAGAACCCGAATCTTACATATCGTTCAAAGCCAAAAACTTTAAACCCATTTGTCGAAGAGGAGTTGGACGCATTTTTATGAATCTTCATAGCATGTCGTGTTCATAATGGACAAGTTAATTTTGGTTGAAAATACTACATTAAATGTAATGGCATTAAAATGTAGCTCAAAACTAATAAATCACTGGAAAAAATTCCGAAATCCATAAATAAATGACTGAGAAATAGATTATTTAAGTTCATGTATTTTATCGCGGAACGTGTGGTCTCTGACCCGCCTGTGACGTAATCTGACCTATCTAAGATCGTCACTTAGTGATAATATAGCTAATACGAGCCACGTCGGCTAGCCCGCGTGACGTCAAAATCCCATAACTTCTCCCATAGCTGGGAGCATAAAGTCCCATAACAAAAATAATATGGCAAACTTCTCTATTCAAATAAAAAGCACGTTTTAGGCTTGCTGGGTTAAATAAAAAAAATTACTTTTAACAGGGCGACGATCCTAGACATATGGCTCATAGTGTCCGAATGTGGTTTGCTTATGTTTCCCATATTTTACCAACTCCCTCGCAGTCACAAGACCTGCATTCGAATGACCATACGTGGGAAAACTAAAGAGACGGGTATGAAAGCTTACGATTTTGAGTTGAAAGCAGTTGAATTAAATCCTGCAAACAGATTTGGCACAATATTCCGGTAACTCTTGTTGAGAGAGGGTTGAAACTGGTAGATATAATACGATAGATTATATAACAGATGTATAAAAGATAAAAATCAGTAATCAAACGGAAAGTACTTCTAGTACTTGAGAATATTAGTTCAATTTATATCATAACCCTAACAGTGTGAAAACTTCAGTCCACAGAATGTTTTTCTTCGAAATATATTTTGATCTTATGCAAGAATACTTTAATATTTTATTTATTTGGTTCGAATGATTCTGTATTGCTTGAATGTGATCGTTTTTCTAAAGAAATGAAATCAAAAATTTAGTTTGACTTTGTTTGACAAGTTCTTTTAGTCAAAAGACTATTCTGTGGGGAAAACTTATATTTTAATACTTAATAACCCAGCATTTACAAATCGGGGCTCAGCCACCTACCCACCTGTTTCATGGTGGCTCGATGAAATATTTGCCATAGGCTCTAGTAGCACCATTTTAATTAAGAACTCTATCCCGTCCCTTATTTCTTGATCTCCCAGTGTACTTTTGCCAGGACCGGAGATAAACACACCAAACCAACGACCTACAAGATATTTGGACAGGCGATGATAGTGTACATGTAAGTACGTGCAATGGAGCTAGTAGACAATGGAGCGGCCCTTCACATTTTAAATGTTTTGGAGGGGACGTAACCATGAGGTAAGGCGAATGCGATGTTTTGTCTGCCTTTTGCTGATGTTTTGTTTCCCTCTTGCACGTTTGTCTCATTTAGAATTTTATGTCATATGATCACATCGAAGAAAATTTCTTGTCAAGTTGACAGAAGAGACGTTTGGCGAAAGTCGCAGGGGTAGTTTCAAAGTAGTCGTTTCACATGAGCCACTCTTCTATGGCGTACACTTGTAGACGCATACCAGTGAGGTAGTAGAAGTGGAGATGACATCGACGGTATAGCTTTCCACCACTAGTCCCTTCAACTCCCTCGCCCACAAAGCATATTAAAGCAGCATTGCCGCCATTTCTCGCTAAATATCAAATTTGAGGGGAACTACTTTGATTTGACCAGACTTGACGTTTAGTGGACAAAATATCACTACCATCCCCTTCAATGTAAATCTTATGGGCATGTCCACTCCATTTCTACTACCTCACTGACGCATACAAATGTCTTACTTCGCGCTGAAAATAGATTGGGCCAACGTGTGTTCGCTACTTGAAAGCGCTACGTCACTAGACGATTGCCAAAAGGGTAGTACGTGGTTATAGTGAAGGTTGGGTGCCGGTATTCACAAAATGGCTCGAAATTTGCTTCTGGTGGTGTGTATTTTTAGTGCAATAAATAGCTTATGCGCTAATGAAAGAAATCTTAGCTCTGATGAGATCGATAAGAGTATTGTGAATAAATACGTAGAAAGGTCGATTGACATAGGAACGCAAGTTGTTAAAGTGTCACTCAAAATC
This sequence comes from Nemotelus nigrinus, assembly GCA_947369275.1. Lineage (NCBI taxonomy): Eukaryota > Metazoa > Arthropoda > Insecta > Diptera > Stratiomyidae > Nemotelus > Nemotelus nigrinus. Next base: position 37,967,453 of record OX376375.1, read on the forward strand.
ACCCTGGAGCACTCGGAAAGAAAGGAGATAAACTCATATGTGTTTTCTTGTGAAGAGGATGAACGAAAAATTTCATATATATCGGCTAAAGATTCTTCGAAAATTGAAATAGGGATAACTAAAATATCCAGTCCCAGAAACTACTCTGAGTTTTTGATATCATTTCCCACAAGTTCTGCAAATCAAATTTTGTATGTTGATATGATACTAACCAAGAAACTAATCCCGTTTCCGGAAAGCATAATGCAGACCGAGCGTCAGCTTGTTAAGTATCATGGTAAATTGTATTTTTTCTCACCATTGTATCGAACGTTGAATCAGAAGACGACTGTCAATTTCAATTCGAAAAATTTGGAGTTTTACACGCAGGTGAAGCCATTCACATTATCGACGGGTACGATAACTTATGGGCCATACGAAAACATTCCCAGTGAGTATAATTATTTAATAACTAAGCACTAGACGATACTTTTACATTACTGCACGAATGATTTGCAATCTGACATATCCGAGAGTAATTTGGGAGTCACGTTCTGAATTCTGAACCCATACTACGGAGACTCGGATCATATTCACGTGGAGAATGAGTGAAGAACATTTTTTTTCGAGAAAGTTTCGACACAGATGAGGAAACCGTGTCTTTTCGGGAAATTTTAAAATATAGTCAATTGTTTCAAATCTTATTTTTCATAGTAAAATTTTAAATAACAATAGCTAAAATATCACTTTTTCTAATTCTATTGTTTCATCCGATTTACGTCGATTTTTCTCACTATACAAATTTGCTCCAGCCTCAAAGATTCGACTCGATGTGCGTTTTTATTTTTTATCAGTGAAGTCGAACATTGCATTTTTACGCATCAGGTTCTGTAGGTGTCCCAAAACTGATCAGCCTTAGCACTCATTAGCTGGCATACAAATATATTGATCGCTTCCAAATGACTAACTAGGAGAAATTCCGTCTGAAGTTGCTTACCTTAAAAACCAACCTCAGTGTATCCTGGGCAGATTCAGATCCAGGCCGCGATAGTTGATTCAGTAAAAAAAAAATTGTTTTTTCCTCCCTTCCACTCTCTCCATCACTCATCACACTCGCATCATGTTTACCCACCAGTAAGTTTTTCATAGTGCTTCACAGACAGCTAGTTTGTTGGTATAAGGGACAGCACAATTCTTATCAATATGAGTGACTCACTTTTATTGACTTCATTGAGTTGTGTCCAGGGAAAAGTATACAAAAAAACTCTGGTGTTAATCATCATTGTGCGTTATTAATGTTTTATGTGCAATTTTAAGTTTTCTTTGAATGTCACGATATTGCTTGAATTCTTTAACGCAACTGGCAATGTATTGTGGAAAGCTATAGCCGGTTGTATTGGATCCATTTTCAATCTATCCGTTCTTGGTTTACAAACCAAAAGGTTGCTGGCTGATCTTGTTTCCCTGCTAGTTAACTCTCCAATAGTCCGAGGAATATCTGGCCATTTTAGCCCGTTGTTAACAATTTAGTATATTATTTTGCTTCTTTCGAGATTAATCTGTTGGATGTTCAACAACCCTCATCGAGTGTGCACGGCGCCCGTTGGTGTTAAAGTCGGCAACCTAAAACTTTTATTGCTTTAGTGACAAGTCTCCCAATTAGTTCGATGTTATGCTTAGTTGTTTGGCTCCACAAGACTGCTCCATATTTAACAGTAGCATTTAAGATTAGGAGTTTAGTGTGTTTTTCCAGGAAATCATAATTTCTCAGTGTTGCGATGAATGGTGCGATTTTACTTCTGATGTAGTTGATGTGATGGGTCCAGGACATCTTTTCATCCAAAATCAATCCCAGGTTTTTTATTGAATCGACCTTCTCCAGTTGATCTCTATCAATTTGAATACATGGATTAATAGGGTGTTTATTTTTTTTTTGCTGGAACATGACGTATTTGGTTTTCTGGGCATTTATAATGAGCTTGCTCTACCGCAGCCACCTCAAGTATTTCCCCAAATCCATATTTACTGTACTTTGGATGGCTAATTCATTTTTTCCAGCATATAACAGGAGCGTATAGTTAGCAAACAAGACTATCTTACTATAAAGCTGTTCGCATAGATAAGGAAAAGTATAGGCCCTAGGATCGATTCCTGTGAAATACCTTTGTTTATAGAGCATTCCTGACTGGTGTAGCTTCCTTGTTTTGTCACTATTCTCTTATCCAATAGATAGTTTTTAATAACAGATTTAAATTTCATGTAAATCCCATACTCTTCGAGTCGCAGAAACAACATCTCTATCAAAAGCCTTTTTCAAGTCGACGAAAATTTCTGCCACATAATTACCTTTATCCAATGATCGATTTATGAACTGAACCACGCTAAGGTTAGCCGCAATAGTGCTGCTGTGATCCTGGAAACCATACTGCATTGGAGCTAAAACTGATGTTTCTTTGAGATAATCAATTATTCGAGCATTTATGACGCTTTCAAACACTTTGCTTAGCACACTGATGACAGCTATTGGACGATAATTTGAAGGATTCGAAGAGTCACCTCCTTTAACACGTTCCCTGTCCTGAACAAAACAACGAAACTGCTCCGCAAGTTCAAATTATTTTTTGCTGAAATTTGTTCTTATATGATTCTATAAACACGCCAAGCATAGTAAAATATTGATAGCCAAAATAGAAGTAGATAATTCTTACCTGAAACACATATGGTTCAGGAGCGTACACATACTTTTTAGTCGCTGAACGCTCTTGAACCATATGTGATTCAGGTAAATGTTTTGGTTTGTGGTTCATGTGGTTCAGCGGACAGGGTACGTGTTAAAAACTGGTGTTAAATTCGACAATTTAAGGCATGCCGGGAACGTTCCGGTTTTTAAGTGGCTGTTTACGATTTTCACTAAAACCTTAGTTATTTGTTACTTAAGCATTTTGATGTCTCCTGGTGTTATATTGTCGATTCCTGGTGAAACGCTGTTTTTTAAATTGTCGATTATTTCAGCCACTTCACTAAGTATTGTTGGTGTCAAATGTATGTTCGATATTTGATGGCATTAAACAATGGCGTTGTTCAGATGACTGATGAAAATGTTGTGTTATATCTGACCCAATCGCTGCAAAATATTTATTTAAATGTTCCGCAATTGCCTGACTAGAGGAAATCAATGATCCATCTATCTGTAATTCCTTGATACATCATGTGGTTCATTTACTATTTTCCAGTATTTAGAGCTATTTCCGCATGAAGCCTCGAGTCTTTTGGCGTACAATTTCTTTTTCTCTTCCTTTACTATTCGATCTGACTGGCTTCTTAAATGCTGGTAGTTTTTTCGTTTCATCACACAGTTGGGATCTGCTTTCCACATTTTATAGGTTTTTTGTTTACGTCTGGATATATCAATAACGCTTTTAGAGATCCACGATTCATGCCGAACCCTTATCTGCTTACTAGATGTTGCTTTGATTTTAGCTTCAGATAGAACTCTTATTAGTTCCTCAATATCTTCATGCAGATTGCTGTTCGACTCTTGTGTCACATATTTCACGAACTCGAACTTGTTGACAGTGCTGATCGTTATTTTTTTCGGAGGCAATTTTTCTTTAAGGCAAGTCCTGATCAAGATATTCAGCACCTCATGATCTAAGTCTGGCCATTCATCATTATTCTAAGTAACTCGTTCCACCAGGTCTGAACTTCTTACAATAACATGATCAAGTAAGGTTTTCGAGGTCTCAGTAACACGTGTCGGTCTGATCGAATTTATTTGTACTGCATTGTTGGATGTTATAACATCTTCATAGGCTTTTTTTATATTTGACGAAGACAGAAGGTCGATGTTTGTGTCGGCTATTGTGATAATCTTTTCATGTGCTGAGTAAAGATGATCGAAGTAATTTAGGAAGCAATGATGGTCCTCGAATGGGGCTTTGTAGAAAGTGCCAATCTAAACCTTTTTCAGGTCCAGTTGAAGTTCCACTATGATTGTGTTGAAAACTCCAGAAGCTGTGATAAGCCTTGATCCTACACTTGATTTTAGAAATATTGCTGTACCCCCTCCGCGGCCCACTGCAGCAAAAATAGCTGGTCTATCCTTTGGGTGTATATAAATGCTCTTCATTTGGATACTCGTAAATCCAAATTTCATTAAGAATAACTACACTGATGTCATTCGTAGTTAGATGGACGTTTAAATTATCGAATTTGTTACGAATGCTAGTTATATTAGCGTACAAAATTTTTAACAACTTGCTTTGATTCATTATAATGTGGATTAAAAACTATAATCTATCTTATCCTTATTTTTTTGTACTCTGCGCATTCGTAACTATCGGCTCGATGTTTAACGTGGTTAGTCCTCTTTTGAGAGCAGTTTATGCATTTTAACTCTGTATCTGTGCAAGCATTTGCCTAGTGGTTACCAGTACATTTAACACAAATGTCCTTTTTCTGACAATTTGAAGCTTTGTGGTTAAATTCTTGGCATTTGTAGCATCTCATGATGTTATGGTCCGCGATAACGAAATGTGTCCCAAAATCAATGTTGACTAATCGATCAAACAACCTTCCCCCGACTGATTTCTTAACTTGTCTCGTGTGCACGACCTCGAATATATCGTCCAAATCAATCGAATGATTTAAGTAAATTACTTATTTTGGACAGCAGACTGTAGTTTTCTTCACAGTTTCTCGTTGCCAGCATTATGTCGTCCATATAAATGACTATTTCACCTTTCTCACTGATCAACCGTTGAAAAACAGCAGGTGCGCTCTTCAATCCGAATGATATCAGTAGATATTTTCTTTGCCCGCTTGACGTCATAAAAGCAATGCATTTTATGGACAACTCTGTTCTGCGGATTTGATGACTGAAACTAACAGGCACTCGAGGCCATCTTCTACTAATGGTGGCGAGTAATTATCTTATCTCCATCATCTAGTTTGAATTTCTTGCTCTGGTCTTTTCTTTCTTCTTTCTTGCTAGTACGATGGTAGACTAATAAAAGAAAGTACTTATAAATAAATGAATATCTTACAAATATGTATACTTACCTTATAAACAAACACTCTCTTCAAAAAAACAAGCAACCAAAAAAATCCCTTCGTTTTGACCAATTCGAACACTGAATAGCACACGACTAAAAATTATATTTCGAGTTGTCAAACGAGGTATCGAGTTTCGAGCTTTGTAATTCCGTTTTCAACTCGAAACTAGTACATTTTTCAGCTTTGAGTGCAGTACAGCTCGAAACGAGTTTGATAATAGCGAATTCGTTCTATACTCGAAAATGCTACTCGATTCGAGTTTCATAATTCCACCCCTGTGTTCTACCCACTCGGGTACTCAAACTAAAGTTTTCAAAAGCTGAGAAAATTTTCGGCTGCAAGTCAATTTTCTATTCAATGTTTTCGCTATGTAATAATAAGAAATAAATTCCAATTTTGCCATAAATATAATAGAAATAATAAAGTCTTGATTTGTGTAGATACGCTTTTTCACAAAATAATTTCAAGATTTACATGTACCCTTCTAGCTTCTAAATTTGAGTGTGTTCCGTTATTATGCATTACATATGAATTTCATCCGTTACATACGAGCGCAAGTGTGGCAAGTGATCTACGGCAAACCATAAATGAAAAAGTATTCTAATATAGACTCCGGAATCATTGTTCTCATTTTTTTTTCGTTTCTAAGGAAATGATGACATATTATTCTAGTTATTACTATTGATGCATTCACTATTTATATTATATTTGATTTTTTTATTTATATTTATTACATACACTCCACTAAGAAATTTTTCTAAATTTCAGGTACTTCGGACGAGGATTTGATAATTCATTATGAAAATAATTCTCCGTTCCTAACCATAACACGCCTCGAGCGAACGATTGAAATTTCACATTGGGGTAATATTGCCGTGGAGGAGAAAATCGACATGCTTCATAGTGGTGCGACTTTGAAAGGCTCATTTTCCCGATATGATTTCCAAAAAGACTCGCGTACAACTCAACCTGCTATAAAATCATACAAAACACTATTGCCGGCTTCTGCAGTCGGAGTATATTATCGTGACGTAAATGGAAATATATCGACATCAAACATGAAAATTTTCAAGGACTCTGTTGAATTAGATTTGAGACCGCGCTTCCCGTTACTTGGCGGCTGGAAAACTCATTACACATTAGGCTATAGTGTTCCTACATATGAATACCTTTTTAATAACGGTAAAGATTTCTTGCTGAAGATGCGAGTGATTGATCATGTTTTCGATGATATGGTCGTTGACGAAGCTATTATAAAAATAATTCTTCCGGAGAAATGCTCCAACATAAAATTGTTGGCTCCGTACAATGTAACGCGATTGCCAGATTCAGTTGAGTACACATATTTAGATACGGTTGGACGACCTGTAGTGTCTTTCATGAAAAAGAATCTTGTTGAACTTCATATCCACGATTTCAACCTTAAGTATAATTTCAATACATTATCGATGTTTTATGAACCTCTGATGATTATAAGTTTCTTGTTTCTTACGTTTGCAATAATCATATTTGTGATACGTCTTGATTTTCGCCTAACAAAAGAACGAGACGTTCATATTCATAAAGATTAATCGAAATAAAGATATTTCAAGTAATTTAAATGTGAGAGTTTTATTCGTTTGCCATGTTCTCTATTACATCGATTTTTAATGTTTCCAACCATCTTAGCAATTTACATACATATATAGGTACTTGTTCAGAGTAATTTGAAACATGAGAGACACTCGGTGATGCTAGAAGTACTATGTGCTTTATCACGGACAAAAGAAAAGCACTGTAAGTGGAATATCGATACTTGGACATGTTGGAACAATGGTTCTTTCCTTAACTTACTGATGATTCACAAGGCTTCATTTTCCAACAGGTGTAGATTCACAAGGCTTTAGCACCGTCATGTCCGAAGATTTTTAGATTAACCCCTTGGCTTAGCTTTACATTACCACGCGACAAAGCATCCAGTTCGTTCGGAAATGCCCTCGAGCATACCGTCCTTCACGTGCTGCGAAATATTTTGCAGCACTTTGGCGGCCTGGAACCTTTTCCGGAGGCTATGTTGGCACTTTCTCAACATATCCTCGCTCTCGCTGAATGTACTCCTTCTTAGGGGACACTCGTTCTGGTGGGAGTTGCGCTGTTATTTCCTCCACTACACCCGTATCAGCCCTCTCACGCTGGTGGCTCTAGCATTTTCTGGCGCCGCCACAGCGTCATACTGTTCGTTTGGCGTGCATGCAACAATATGATGAAAATATCAACATTCGAGTTGCCAAACGAGATACTTTCGTATTTCATAATCCCGTTTTCTACACGAAACTTGTACGTTTTTCTGCTTCGAGTACAGTTCAGCTCGAAACGAGTTTGTTAATAGAAAATTCGTTCTATACTCGAAAATCAAAGTCGATTGAGTTTCAGAATTCCATGACGAAATTTTAGAATACCAAACACAGCCAGGGTGGAATTAGTACATTAAATATAACGTTAAAGTTTTAAACACCATTTTCTTTTAAACACATATTCTTTTCGAAACATATTAGAACGTTGAAACATTAATCATATGTGCAAGTCAACTTCAAAGCCAATAATATCACTAAAATTTCGTAAAAACTCTTTTGGTAGTTTTTCTGTCATCCAGTTGAAATTTGACATATCCACCTGTGACATGCATTTTGTTTCCCGAAGCACTAAAGTTTCCTAGAGTTTGCGGACGTAAAAATATGCGTTTTTGCTCAAAAACTGGACGATTCTGACACTTGCTTATATTCCTAGACTCATATTTGGATAGGGCTTTACTGTCTGGCATGATGTGGATGTTCGCATTTGTTTCGGATTATGAAAACAGCATCTGCCTATTCAAAATGCGCATAAGTTACTCGTCTTTTGTTTCTTTATATAACTCCAACTTGAAACGGCACGTACATCTTCAAATAAGTGAAATGGCTATGCTTATTGTTTTCTTTGATACGCTGCTGTAATCTAATACATATTTAAAGGTGTTTTTATTTATCTAGGTCGCTAATCTATATTGCTTGCGGAATCTATAAAACTTATAAATTCATTTGATCACAAAATATTTGTACTATCTTCCTTCGGGGCGTAAAGGTTTGCTTTTGTTCCTTAATGCACGATACCTTATCCTCGTGGTGATTTGTTCTTCATCCTCACTACTGCTGTTGTCCATTAATAACAACCGTATAACAAACTCAAAACTCAAAAAACGCGTGACTTCCAAAATAATGTCGGATATGTAACATTTGAAATCATTCATGCAGTTATGGAGAGGAATTTTCTAGTACTTCATCATTTGTAACTCGATCGAGTTTCATAATCGTAATGAGACGAGTTCGAGAGAACTTGAAAAGGGTAACTCGGTTCGAGTTTCAAAACTTTTCGCTAATAGAGAGTGTTAAATCCGGCAAAAAGTGTCTATTTATTCATTAAGAGTACTTATTGGCATTCGACTGTATAGAGAGTGGAAGAATACCACCACACAGAAATATGACTAGAAATAATATTGAAGTTGCACTGGAAAATACGCTGCCCAACTAAAATTAGAAAAAAATAATATGCGTTTACATTTTCCTCTTTGGTTTAGTTTTCGATTACATGTTCTGTTTTTTATCACAAAGTGATAATGAAATACTATATTTTAACATCATTTCAAACAATAAATATAGCTTATTAATTATTAAGTGACATATAGGCATGACATATAGTTAAAATTGTTTACTTGTCCAGTTTAATGCTGAAAATGATGATACTGAATGTATATGCGATGAACAAAACGTACTAACCTTTTTTCGACAAATTATTTCATAGTTTCTTATTCATTAAACAAAACTAACAGGATTATTAAGATTAAAACAAACAGCAATTTCAACTAGAAATTAGGCGGTGACTAGAAGCAACAGCATTTGTAGGCTTGTACTGATATGTGATTGCATACTTGATAAAAATTACAGCGGTGCGTGTTTGGATTTTCCATACACTAGATTAAATGATTATCATAATTATAGTGGTTAGCATACAAATTTTGAAAATAAAATCAAAACAAATATTAATTCGTATATATATGTGTGCATCCAAAGTTCAATTTCACAGTAAGAAATTTAAAACAAATGTATATCGACAACAACAAGTCAACAAATTATGTTTTTTATAATACACCTACAGTATTTTATTCTCATCTCACCTATTAATAAAAACGTTCACCTTACTAGTCGAAATCAAATCATCAACTAGAAAGATTGCTAGTTGATAAATAACAATAGTTTATATTATCTTGTAGAATGATATTAACTGTAATTAAATTTACATCATGAGTCAATCATAATATTTTCTTCCAGCTTATTTTTACAAATTATGATGCTGCAAGATTCAGATGAAAGTTTACGCTTCAAGTGGTTGCGCCTTTCAAGCACGCTTGAGTTGAGTTGTTTTTTCCTTTATTTATTGCATTAAAAAATGGTAGTTATCATTTTAGTTAAGCTTAACATGATCTTATCATTTTCATATTTCGGAGGACTTTTCTATTTTTTCAAAGATAAAATAAAATTTCATGAAACATAATTGAAAATTGAATTTAATGTACTCAATTTTATTTGAATTTATACCACGTCTAAAATGTTCAGAGAACTTTGTTGATTTTACTGAATTCATCTATACATCGAATTCATTTAAAATATACTGCACAGAATATTTACTATTTACATCAATGTAAACCTTAAATAGCCATTACATTTACCGAAAGATAAAATAAAACTTTCAATCACACTTTCAATTACTATTTCATTTGTTGAAAGGTACACTTGAACATACATATATTTCTTCACTGCTTGAGCAAAGTGGCATGAAATTTTATTAATAAAGCGAATACTACTTAGTTAAACCTTTCTTTTGATAAACCTTTTGTTTTGTTTTAAAGCATGATAATATTTAAAAAGTTGTGGTTCCCCTAATACATATTAGGTTAGATGAGCGGCTGCGATGCATAAGAAACAAATTCTTTGAATTTTAGTTTGCCGAAATTCAAATTTTATGATAGCTAACTGGACATAAATTTTATTGAAGGCTAAACTTTGATCGATTAACACTATAATTGCCACAAATGTATTAAACAAATTGATACAGGAATAACCTCGAATCCAGATATCTGACTTAGTTTAAACACCAGCAAAGCCATAAACTTCCAATACTCGAATTTCGAAATCTCCTGATCGACACAATGGTGGATTGTTGAAAGTACGGCAGCGATCAGTTTTTCCATATCGGATGTTTTCGTCCATCCAAATAGCTTGTCCATCCCTAATGAATAGAGAAAATTTTAATGAAGCTACAAAGCAGAGGTCTAGTATTGATCGATTGCAGAGACCAGATTAGATAACAGAATCGTTAAGTATATGTTTAGTGTGCTCTCAGACGAGTCAGCTAAATATGAAAAATTCTTTTTGATTTCTAGTAATGAAGTTCAGCCCTGAAACATTGTATACGGGAATATCAGAAGCATTCGGGACAAATAGATAACATAGGTTAGGTTAGTAAAGAGGGCTTTCGGGAACGCGCCTTGTATTAAGCCACCAGTTTGGGCCCGCTGGCTTTTTAGAGCTGCCAAGTGACCGCTTCGCCAAACTGGATCAGCTGACTCAGCTTGACGGCACTGGCCACCTCTGCTAACCCTTGAAAGTGGTAAGAACCAAAAATTTTGAGGCGTTTATTATTTAGGGCCGGACAATCACATCCATCTCGCACCTCTTGCATAAATTGCTGGATGTCAGTCCTATTCTGTTCGCATGAGATGCGGTGAGGCAGCGCCCTGTGAGCAAGCCGACCGTGGCTCTCAAGCGGTTTCTGTTGAGCTTGAGCAGTTTCCTGCTTTTGCTTAGATCAGGTGATGGCCATAATGACATAAATGTCTACTTTTCTTCCAGGAACAATATCGATCTCCCAATACAAACTAAAATATGGATATCATTCGACTGTGAGCTAGTGATCAGTGCACCAGTACGAATTCGATAGTGGAAGTGATTAAGTTATTTTCAATATCTTTGAATCTTATTTTGTTACATAAGCCCTTTGATAATTTCGGACATTTGAAATAGTGCCAGTGACTAAGAAACGATTAGCGGGGGAAGACCGCCCTATGGGAACATTCCTTCGTGGTTCCATCGGTAAACGTGCAAAAACACAGCAGCAGCCAGTTATGACTAACAGTACCAAATTCCTGGGTGAAGTGAACCTCAGCGACGAAAATGAAGTCAGCGAACAGGATCAACAGCAACAAGTAAAAAAAGTGAAAGTGCCACCAATTACTTTCATGCATCTACCGAGAGATACTATTTTTGCTATAATGATCGAACTTCAGATTACCGATTTTCAGGTAAAAAATATATCCATTGGCAGAAGGCTTTTCTTGAATTGCATCGAAGTGGGAAAGTGCATGCACATCTCCTGAAAACAAAGGTAAACTTCTTTACACACCGCAGAGCGGATCTTCGACCAACGACTATTATAGAAAACGCAACAGCGGGCCTACTCAATGCTGAAATTGTCAAATGTATGGTCACGAGTAGAGAATCCAATCCCGAGATCCCGGCCAATTTCTGGTCCCGAAAATCCCGTGATTGATGGTTTCTAATTCCGGGACTTTCGGGAACAGAAATTGGCTGAGATTTCGGGGCCGGGAGTCAAGCATAGTCGGCAATCAAATTACGGCAAGACTCGAAAAGTGCAAATAGAATCCATATGCACGAGAAAGCAATTAACATGCAGGCTCACATCAAGATGCGAAAAGAATAGAGCAAGACAAACCGATGCAACAGTTAACAAGAGAATACAATAGGGTTTGTAAATAAATAAGTATGGATTGTTTCGCATTTAGTGTATTCGTTACTTCGCATGATTTGAGGAAATTAATACTAGTGAATGCGTGCACAGATTTCCTCAAAAATAATAAAAAAAAAAGGTTGTGGGCTATGCAAGCAGGATAAAGGAAATAGTAAAAAGTTAGATAAGACAGGCTAGAATCTCAGGAGAACGATTCCGTTTGACGTTTGATGAATGCAATTAGCGTTATATAAAGATTAACATTCACTCAGTAAATTCTTACTGGAGCTTGGTGCAAGTAAAGATGTCAATGACACCTAAAACTGCCTAGATATATTAAAAGAGCGTCTTGCTTAGTTTGATGTTTCTCCAGGAAAAGACATTGTTACCATCGTAACTGATGGGCCAAACGAGATGCGAAAAGTGGGCAGACTAGTTGATGCAGAGCAACATATTTGTTTGGCGCATAGCATTCACTTGGCAGTTTGCAATGTTCTCTATAATAGGAGGTCCATCCCAGATTATAGAGTTGATGAAACAGCTGATTGTTTGGACGACGACCACGAAGATTTGGACGGTCCTGAATCAGCTTTCTACATTGAACCCGATCGCCTTTAAGATACGCTGGATCTTACAAACGATTAAAACACCAGCGGATGAATAGAAAAGTTTGTAAGGTAGATTTCTATTTAAAAAAATCTCCAACGAAACATGATAACGTTCTTCAAAACTATGTAAAATCCGAGCAAGCAAACGAACTGTCTCTTTTACTGGATTGCAAAACAAGATGACAATGCTCGAACGGTTTTCTATTTTGAAAAATAGTATACAAAAGGCATTAATAGACCTGCAATATCCAGATCGATTAGAGTTTGATTCGATTCAGAAAATTATTGAAGTTTAAAATTGACTGTAAAGGTTTTAAGTCGCAGAGATGCAAATTTATGCACTGCTAATGCTTTGTTAAGATTTTTATTTAGGCAGTTAGTAGAAAAACGCTTCATTCTTGGCAACGCTATGAAAATTCCAATGTTGGACCGAATAAAAGAGCGTCAGTATACCGAGCTATCTGGTATGATAAGATATCTCGAGAATCCACGTTGTGACAGCGGTAATTTACCAAGTGAAATTTAATCCTGTAATCCCGGGATTGAAAAACTGTACCGGGATTCGAATCCCGAGTCACGGGTCGTCACACTGTCACTTGGCGGCGAAATGTCTTATATGTATGTGGTGAGTATTTGCATACTGAGTGCACCTTTACCGACAAAGATTCAGACAACATTTGTTGCCCAAATTGCAGACTAAAGCACCTCTCAAATTCATATGAATGCAAAAATAGGCAAAATTACCAAAATATAATGCAACATATTCAAAATGAGTCCAGGAAACTACGTCAATTGTTCACCTAGTTGCAGTTCTCATTTACAACCCTTCTTCAACATCATCAACAATTAAAAATTGCCACTTCTACCATTTGAAGTAAGAAAACTTTTAAAAACTGTTTTCAAAGATCGATTATATTGTATAAAATATCATACGTACACAACTGTTTGTATCATATCAAATCATGTTTAAGTGAAGCACACAATTTTTCTACGATAATATCAACAAGCACTGTGAAGAAAAACCACCGTTTACTCTTCAATTGCAAAATCTAATCAACTGAATTTAACCCACTGATACTACACACACTTCATTCAGTAAGCGAACGACGAAAAAGCGATATACCAATGAAAGTTTAAATTTAGGACTTAGAACATTAATTACTCTTTTAGTCATTACGTATGACATGCATACATTTTGCGCTCATTTATTTTTTATATTCGTTTCCTCTCTTTTTGGGGGCTAGTTCAACTTAGCCTGGCGCGCAATCCATGTGAAACAGCATATGGAAAGAGAATATGAAAACAGCATTGCGCGCATATTGCATGATGCGATTTGCATCAGCGAAGTAAGTTCTCTTGAACTGAATTATACATACGAATTTGTGTAATGAATACGAATTTTGAAGAGAAGAGAAATATTTTAATGGATTTTAAAAACAGTAAATGAACGCAGTATTTTGATGATTTGATTCGCTAAAATGAAATTTAATAGTTTCTTTGTAATAATTGAAATACAGATACATTTCTTTACATTTTGGAATGCAAATGTATGGTGGGGCTACATTTTGGAATGCAAATGTATGGTGGGGCTAAGCCCCCTAACCCCAAACGAAGATCCGCCAGATATATATATATATATATATATATATATATATATATATATATATATATATATATATATATATATATATATATATATATATATATATATATATATATATATATATATATATATATATATATATATATATATATATATATATATATATATATATATATATATATATATATATATATATATATATATATATATATATATATATATATATATATATATATATATATATATATATATATATATATAGATCGATATATCAATATATTTGTATTCACCGCAATATGAAATAAACTTCCACTTACCCTCCTCCAATTGTAATCATTTTAGAATCAGCAGCCATGAACAATTCACAGGAGTGACCCATATCCTTATCACCATCAATACCTACCCATTGGTATTTTGCTCGGTCGGGGTAAAGTGAAAATAAAAACGTTTCACCAGTTCCAAAATAGGCTTGTCGTTGTCCTTTATCGTCCTTTAAATTACGCTCGAACCAGCGTGAAGAACAATACGCACCAAACACCTGAAAGAAAATTGTCCTATAATAATGTTATAAGTTCAAAAGATAATCGTCATTTACTTCATTATTGCAAGTTTTAATCATCATCAATGTTGGCTCATGCTGCTCAACACGAACATAGAATGTTGTTAACGAACAGCCATGTTCTTCTGTAGTATAGAGTAAAATTGGTTGATACATTGTTATTCTGACAGGCAGCCACGACCAAAGTGTGAAAAGCTATGAATGGAGAGTTAAAGAACATTGATCAAACTCAACTCATGATTCAAATTCATTGTCAAATTATAAGTTTCTTATTTACATAAATGGATCTCCGTGAGTGTAAAAAAAATTTTAGGATTCACTGTACCATATTTATTGTGACAAATTCACTACCAGGTTAGACACAATAAATATGTATGCTTCATAATTGATCTATTTATATATATTAGATATAGTGTGTCAAATCTTCATTGAGAATTTAAGCATGTAATATGCATGTAATTTATGTTACTAGTTTTCTTTATTTAGTTTTACATTAGAAATATTAAACAGAAATAAATCTTTTTTTTAAATTGTAAATATTATGATGATATCAGCACTCTTATATATTCTAAATATGTATATTACTTAAGAATGCTTAAATTTAGATTTTACCGGTGCTAATGAGCATAAAATAATGTAATGCAACACTTTTATTTCGAGCAGCAAAAAAAAACACTCCAAATAAATAAACCTTTTGACGCAGTTAAAAAAAATCTATCAATAAATCAACACACACACGTTCGCTGTTCAGGCACTATTTATGATGTTCTAGTTGTATAACACAGTTAATCTTCGATTTTTCATATATATATATATTATATATATATATATATATATATATATATATATATATATATATATATATATATATATATATATATATATATATATATATATATATATATATTATGGAAAATTAAAAGAAAAGATCAATAAATCAACACACACATAGCATTGTAAATCATATTGAAGTTAAATATTAGTCGATTGATTGTCGATGAGATGAATCATTAGCATTTTACTGCTCAATTCAAATAAAAGGGTTGATTTGATTTGATTTGACAAACAACTTGAATTCCGAAATGTTTTTTTAAACAGAATTATAATTTATATATGGTAAGTGGAAAAATAATAGGGAGAAAGCTTTTCAACGGACCAACTTTGTAATTCTCTCGAGAAACTTTCTCCTTATTATTTTTCCACTTACCATCTATAAATCATAACCCTGTTTAAAAAACCTTTCCGAATTCAAGTTGTTTGTCAAATCAAATCAACCATTTTATTTGAGTTGAACAGTAAAAGGTTGATCATTCAGCTCATCGACAATCAATCGACCAATATTTAACTTCAATATGATTTACAATGCTATGTGTGTGTTGATTTATTGATGAAAAATCCAAGATTAACTTCGTCATACAACTAGAACATCATCAATATTGCCTGGACAGAGAATATTCCGAATTTTCGATATGCAATATTACAACAGCTTTTGCATTTAAATTAATATTTGACATTTACCCCCAAAAATTAAAAAATAACGAGCTACCGAAATTTTCTGCTGACATTTCGCAGATTCCGGGCAGCATTTTATTTTCTACTCACTACAATTGTTTCAGCATTTATTTTGATTTAGTGTAGTTAGGTAAAAATTCTTATGTTACCGTGATGAGAAAATCATTATATGACTGTGAATGAGATATAAAAATTAGCGAAAACTAATTAAGAAAAGCAGTACATACAGAAACCATTCGCAGGTTGAAAGTTTTCATTGAATCTACAATTCTCATTGAATAAAAAAAAAAAAAAACAATATTTATGTTCAAAAATATTTAAATAAAACTTTTAGAGCGTTTTTTGTTCGTTTTGTTTATCAAGCGGTGCGCGAAATTGTGGAAAATAAAGTACTCATGTTCAATTGTGTGCTCAGTCAGCGCCGCTTCAGTTTTTTATATGTATTGTTCGGATTTATGCTAATAACATAAACATAATTCTAAAATCAAATTCCAAAATAATACACACATAAAATTCTAAAGTTAAATTCAAAATAATTGTATTACGTGGTATTATATATATATCAAATAAAACACTTCTTCGAACTTAAAAATTTATTGCACGGGTATGCTGCCCTGCTAAGCATAAACGTTCTACATATTTTTCATTGTTAACACTGGATTCAAAAACTACATACTATATTACATCATTCTACAAAATATGAAAAACCAACCTTTTGCAGAAGTATGTTAAAATCAATATTGAAAAATGCACTCTCTATATATCACCAGTACAAAACAAAACACAAATCATTGAATACCTCGAAAGTACTAAAATGTAGATACAACGTTTATGCTTAGTAGGGCGGTATAGGCAGAATGCTAAATCAGCAAGGATTACATGTATACAAAAAGGGCTGCCTGATGAATTGCTGCAATTACTGCAATTCACCAAAAGAGACAGATGCGACGTTGTGTTGGCGGCTACATTACTCTCCTCCAAGTGACGTTAGCATTATTCGAATGTCGCTTTCCATTTAGTTTTGCGCCCTGAGTAAGTTTTTATGGGGCTACGAAATTGGCTAAGTGTTGGCCGATGATTAAATCTCTCAAAAAAAAATCTCTAGTCCTCTTTGATTGCAGTCCGCAGTCCCAAGAGCGCGGTTGGTAATGCTTCCGTCCAACGAATTGCCTCGTGGCACATAAGTGCTGCTTTGAGCGTACGATGGAAACGTTCTATCATGTCATTGGAAGCGAGATGGTAAGCAGTTGTCCTGGTTTTTCTGCACCCAATAAATTTCGTCAGCGAATCGAATAGTGCTGTCTCAAACTGAGCACCTCGATCCGTAGTCATTATTTCTGAAACACCGAATCGAGCTATCCAATGATTGAAGACGTTGAATGCAATTTTATCCGATTGGATGTCGATATAGGTATTGCTTATGACCAACGTTGAAACCTGTCTATCATCGTCAGCAAGTATGCATATCCGTTTGAAGGTGCCAAGGGTCCTACTATATCAACGTGTACCTGCTGAACTAGGCAATCTGTCGGCTGGAAGTGCTATGGTACATTTGTTATATGAAGATGTACCTTTGAGCGTTAAGCATGTTTTTGCCCAGGATTTTATATCCTTCCGCATGCTTGGCCATACCTATTTTTGTTCCATTAACTTACTTATCGCGCGTGCACTTGGGTATGACAATCCGTGCACTTGACCAAACAATTGCTTGCGGATGCACAATGGTATGTAAGGTCGAATGCTATCGGAAGATGTATCGCAAAACAGCTTGTTGCCGTCTATATTTAAAGGTTGCAGCTTTAAACTAGTATCTGACCGAATAACATTTTCGATTTCAGAATCTTTTTCCTGCGCCTCTATGATGATTTGCGATGTTATAATATTAGCTACCGCATTTATATCATTAGGACGTGACAAGTAGTCTGCGACTAGGTTCTCTCACCCATGGCACATGGCAAATATTTGTTGAAAATTGCGCGATTGTCTGGATTGTCTGGATTGGCGAGGTAACACTTTTCAGATTTTTGCTGAAAAGCATGAATTAATGGTTTGTGATCCGTTTTGATGTGAAAGTGCTAGTCTTGCAACATGCAACGAAAATATTTATTTGCCTCATAAATAGCTAACAATTCATGGTCGTAAGTACTATAATTGATTTGCGCTGTGTTCATCTTTTTTTGTTTTGAAAAAAATCCATCTCCATCTTCGAGCTGCTCGAGCACAATGCCTATAACAAGGACGTTTCTGCGATTAAAGTTTTACTTTTTTCAAATGCAGCTGTGACTTCTGGTGTCGATGAAACGGGTCGCTTATCCTTTTTCCGTGAATCGGTTAATAAGGCATTAAGTGGTGCAAGTATTTCTGCCGCGTTTTTCATGAAACGCCTGTAGAGTTAGAATTCGAAGGTATTTGCGCTGGCATGATTGTATCCGGCTTTTTGTAACTATGAATCGCAGCTACTCGGCTAGGCAGAGGTTTAATGCCTTTTTCATTAATTTGATAGCCGAGGCAATTTACTTGTCCTGACGCAAAAACACACTTTTGCGGGTTAATTTTAAGACCATATTCGTTTAAACGTTTAAAGACTTCCCTTGGGTGCATCGTGTGTTCTTCAACATTTATCGACGCTATCAAGATGTCACCGAGATATGCAAAACAGAACGGAGGACTCCTTAGCATCGTATTCAAGAAATTTTTGAAATATTTGTGCTGCGCTGCATAGCCCAAAAGTCATTCGACAGAATTCAAACAATCCGAAAGGTGTAATTACGGCTGTTTTGAATATATCTTCCTCTTGTATCAGCACTTGATGATAGATCAAAGTCTATCGTTGGAAATGTTTTTCCATATAGCGCGCAAGTAAAATCCTGTACGTTAGCAATAGGATACTTATCAAGCACCGTGACTAAATTTAGCCGGCGATAGTCTCCGCATGGTCTCCAGGCACCAGATTTCTTTGTTCCTAAATGGAGGGGATTGGCCCAAGGACTATTAGAAATTCCAGCACCAAAGTCTATTAGGAACATAACTCCCGAAAGGCGATCCGTCAAAATAAGGCGGTGCTGTATGTCATCGGCTTGATCGCCCGTAGATGATGACATTACTAGTTTAAATTATTTTTTCTGTGCGTGTCGCGTGCAATATCTTCTGCATCGCGTCGCGTTATATCCAAATTTCGAATGATAATAGCATAAATTCTCGCCTTGCGGTTTCTGGTTACATCGATATCGTCTGCTTCCTGAACGGTTGCGGGATCTAGATATATCTTGACAAGAAAGTCGCTCGATGGCCTTTTCTATTCTCGCCAGTCTCGTGTCGATATTCGCATCTTCGTTACCTTTTTGATGTGCCTTTTCACTGTTAATGGCTGCCAGCGTCAATTCCGTATTAAATTCTGCCAAAATTTGATCCGCCATTTCCGTTAACGCATCAATATGTACTTGCGTTGTCACGGAAAGAGTGGCGAGTGCTTTTGCTGGTAAACGACGAAGCCACAAAGTGCGCAGTGCACCTGCCGAAAACTGGTCATTTGCTAGGCTCTTCATTTCACGATATAATTGAGATGGTTTCCTGTCACCCAGTTCCAAATCGGTTAGCAGCTTGGTTAACTTGGCCTTCTTCGTATCAGCGAAGTATGCAATTATTTGGCATTTCAGCTCGTCATACTTATTTGTTTCCGGCGGGTTCTCTACGACGTCCGCCACATGGTATAGAATGCTGGAGTCTAGAATGCCGGCCACCATACTGATATTCAGTCAGGCTAATATTCAGTTTGTGCTCTTCCAGAATGGTGCACATCAATCGTGTTCCCAATACAGCAGCTTGTAGCTCCAGTCGTGAAACTGTCATAGACTTAAGAGGTGCACAACGCGTTAAGACTTAAGAGGTGCACAACAACAAAAACCACTGAAACACGGTTATCGAGAAACGTTGACCGCCAATATGACACGGCAGCAAAGGCGTTACTGCTGGAATCAACAAACGTGTGTAATTCAAATGAACGTGGAAGAGCAGATGTGAAATATTGTCGGGGAATTCGAATGTCAGAAATCTTATTTAAATTTCCCATCCAGTTCCATATAGCTTCGATCTCGGGTGGTAACGATTCATCCCAGCGTTGATCGCATCTCCAAACTTCGCGCATCATAAACTTTGCCGTGATCATGAAATAACACAAGAACCCTACGGGTCATAAATAGACATAATAACGCTTAATAGTTCTCGTTTAGTTGGGCTCGGAAATCGAGAAATTATATCTTTCATAATTCGATGGAATTTCAATTGGAACTGGAAAGTATCACTTTTTGGCTTCTAGTACATACCAAGTGCCTTTTCAGCCGGCGTATCTTCTTTACACATACTAACGAAAACACAATTTGACCTTTCGGACACACTCTCAAGAGTAACGGTGACATTCGAGGAATTAGATATAAAGTTCCGAAGCTCAAAACCGGAAGATTTGCGTTCAGCTATAATGATAGTTTCCTGTTGTTCCAAAGTGTTCCGGCGAAAGCAATTTTCAGTGTGACTCTGAATGCTTATTTGATAGTTACCCCGAAACAGTGCAAATCCCTAAACAGTTCCGGATCGGACTCTGGCTGTTGTCGATCTAATCAGCTGGCCGCATTTTCTCCCAGTGAGAACGAAACAAGGCGAACAAGCATTAAAAATGGGACAAATTCGTAAGCTTCGGTTTATAGGAAGACGTTACATAATTCATCTGAAATTAAGACGCCTTGAATTGGAAGCCTATTCCGCCTTGAGTTTATTAAATTCAAGGCGGAAAGTGTAGTAAAGGCTGCAACCAAAAGTTTATTAATGACAATACAAGGGGAAAAAATTGAACAGTAGTTTTAAAAAACTGAAATTTATATTACGATTTTTTTTTATTGTCTTGTTATGAACTCTCTAAAAGTTTGTTTAAAAGTATTCATTCGCCTTTCACACTAAATATTCAACAAATTAGATTTTTTTAAAAAAAGTTATTAGAAATCTGTCAGCATAAAAACTTCGTGTACATAGATTTTGATGTGATATAAAAAAAAACAACAAAGCTACAGCTGAATGCAGAATATCTAAATATTCGCTATAAAAACATCAATTATTATCAAGAGGGAAAATTTAAAGACAATACTTTGCAGCCCTGTGCTATTATCTGCTCAGAAATTTTCCGTTCGAACTAAATTCTATCAGGATGTGTTAACTGTGACAATTGTATGGAGCTGGATAAAGTAAAAAAGTATTTCCCATGGAGGAAATCAAGCAGGTTTGCGATGACTCGTTGCCGCGTGGCAAGCTGGAAAACAACAGGGTTATTGGCGAACCAAAAAGATAGCGGATATGAGCGAAGAGCTCAAATGTGCAGACGCAAGGCTCAGCTATCTATTTATCGGTAGATCAGAAGCATTCCAAAATGCCGCACAACATAAAAGGGTAAAAACGGAGCTGGCAAAGCTGAGAACAAAACAAACGTGGCAAGCGCTTTGTGATGACGTGAGCCCGGACCCATGACAGCGGGGCTGCAAACTAATATCTGGTAGGATTGGTCACATCGGTCCTTGTCCACTCACTGAGGCGGAAACTCTGATGCATATCGTGGAATCGCAGTTCCCACTGCATCACGTGAGAGTAGAAAATGATCTAATGGTCTGTCAGGAAGATATATCTTTAATCAATCTAGAGGAACTTCGCAGCCCCGACAGTATCCCAGCGAAAGTGCTGCAATTTATAATGCGTAGTTGTTGGCGAGAATTCGAGATTATCTGGAAAATCTATATCTGATATATGAGACAAAACAGAGAACTGTCAGCAAAAATATATGCTACTGTACTAAGCAAATTTGATGATGTATTACACATTTTGTTTAACTGCCTTCGCATCAAAAGGGAACGAGAAGCGCTTTTCTCTGCATGGGCCCCATAACGACAGAGATGATGATTGTGGAGGCGATGCTTCATTCAGAGGACGCTTGTTTACGTATTTCGGCATATGTAGAGACAGTGTTTCGGTATATGTAGAAACGGTATTGCGGTTGAAAAGAGAATAAGGATGCCTTACAAACTCATCCTGATAGGTAAAATGTAGTCGTGGGGGCACCTGATAGGTACTAGTGGCACGACCGAATCAAAGAAATGTAAAAGCGGTCCTGGGTCACACCTTAAAAAAGTTTTTCGCTATCCGTTCAAAATAAAATTTTTGTGAGATTCATTAATCTTACATTTATGTGAGATTTATCAGATTCAGTTATCTCAGCAAGATGAGCCAAGAAATAATGGAACTAGGGAATAAACACAAAAAAATGTAATTTTGTACAAATTTCAACTAGATGGGCTATTTAGTTTGTGTTTAACAGTCATTGCCAGCAAATAACTTTTAAATATTTACAAAAATGTATTCAATCAAATACCAGGTATTAATTAGATATTTTTTTCGAAGATGAACACGATTGATGACAATAACGCCGAATTGTGCATTGTTCCTGGAGACCCTACACAATCGATACTAACACTTAAGACAAGTGGATTGAGCCGTATTCGTGAGACAAAACAGCAATCGTAACAAATTTTCGATAGTGAGAATCCAAGCAACAGTTGGAATAGTGGACTGGTTCCGCGAGTCGAAGCCGAAAAAGCTAGAATGGGGCTGTCGGGCATCGAGGTTATGGCGACAGTTTATTGCAATGTAATATCATTCATACATACAACCTAAAAAAAAATAGCAGAAACACTACGGGTGCAATTTGAAGCAAAAGCTCTATCTACAGCCTTGGCCAAAAGTATTAGGCACCCCTTCAAAACACATGTAATTTGAAACGTGTGTTCAAATTGATAATTTCTTTTAATATTTACGATACTGGTTTGTTCAAACAATAATAACAGCGATAAACGATCTTCTTTGAAGAGCCATAAAACATCTGGCGTGCAAATTCCAGGAAATGGGGTATTTGAGAAATTGTTGATAATATTTTGTCAGTCTTCATTTGTTACTTATAGGGTAAGGCTGCTTGTTTTTGTGATTAATTTGCAAACTAGACACTCTGTGCAATACAATATGCCTAAAACGAGTGAACTTTGTATTGAAAAACGCTGTAGAATTCAGTTTCTACATGAACAAGGTAAATCTCAAGTTGAGATTGCCAAGCTAGTGAAATGTTCTCGGTGCGCAGTGCAATCTGCAATCATGCGGTTTGCGGAGACCAGTTCTCACGAAAATAAGCCAAGAACAGGCAGAAAACGCGTAACTTCAAAACGTAAGGCAGAAAACTTGTCCGCGACTCTTTGAAGGAGCGTAAAAAAACATCTTCTGCGCTTGCTGCTAGCCTGTCGGAAAACTTGGGGAAAGTAATAAGTGCTCGATCGGTAAGAAGGCGTCTCACAGAAGCAGGCTTGAATGGTTGTAAAGCTAGAAAGAAGCCGTGGCTTTCAGCAGCCAACAAAAAAAAATCGCTTGGAATCGGCTCTTCTGTACCAGCATTTCACAGAAGAGGATTGGGATAATGTTCTGTGGTCCGATGAATCTAGTTTCCAGCTAAGCTTAATTATAGCCTTTTTCAAACAACAATAACCGTAATTTTTTACGGAGGCCTTGATTTCAGAAAATTTTTCAAAAAAATTGAAACAGGTTTTTTGTATTTTCTAACAGGATTTTTTTTGTTGGCTGCTGAAAGCCACGGCTTCTTTCTAGCTTTACAACCTTTCAAGCCTGCTTCTGTGAGACGCCTTCTTACCGATCGAGCACTTGTTACTTTCCCCAAGTTATCCGACAGGCTAGCAGCAAGCGCAGAAGATGTTTTTTTACGCTCCTTCAAAGAGTCGCGGACAAGTTTTCTGTCCTGGCGTTTTGAAGTTACGCGTTTTCTGCCTGTTCTTGGCTTATTTTCGTGAGAACTGGTCTCCGCAAACCGCATGATTGCAGATTGCACTGCGCACCGAGAACATTTCACTAGCTTGGCAATCTCAACTTGAGATTTACCTTGTTCATGTAGAAACTGAATTCTACAGCGTTTTTCAATACAAAGTTCACTCGTTTTAGGCATATTGTATTGCACAGAGTGTCTAGTTTGCAAATTAATCACAAAAACAAGCAGCCTTACCCTATAAGTAACAAATGAAGACTGACAAAATATTATCAACAATTTCTCAAATACCCCATTTCCTGGAATTTGCACGCCAGATGTTTTATGGCTCTTCAAAGAAGATCGTTTATCGCTGTTATTATTGTTTGAACAACCCAGTATCGTAAATATTAGAAGAAATTATCAATTTTAACACACGTTTCAAATTACATGTGTTTTGAAGGGGTGCCTAATACTTTTGGCCAAGGCTGTATGTATTGCGCAACGAATTGACTCCTCATTCACTCTACTCATTCACTCTACTCCCCATTTCTAACCCCTTCCGACTATTGACTATTTTTAACTGGAAAAATGGCTTATTGGTTCAGACAAAAGCTTATTTTGAGGACTTCGAATAATCTACTTATTAAGGCAGTATCGATAAATTGACAAATTGTTGGAAAGTTGAAAACTATATTATGATACGACATATAAATAATATAGCAGTTGTCGCAATTTTGTGGCAACATATGGTTGAACGTTCAGGTTTTCTGAATATGAGGAGAAGGTAAGATTAAAGTGGTTTCAACTGTAATATATCATTAACTCTACCAATTAAATTATAGTTAAGAAATGTGCAAAGTAAGAAAAATGCAAGAACACAATAACCACAAGAAGCAACCAGACAAAATAGTTGAATTGTCTAAAAAAATTATTGGATCCAGACTAAGCTCAAATGAGAAACATGTACACTTTACTTTTATATAAACTTACGTCGTCCTGATTCGCAATTAAGCTACATATTCCGCGTAACGGATATACCCCTATGGATACCACTCTATGATCCGGCGATTGTGATCCCTGGATTTTATATCGAATTCAAGTATCATTTAAAGTACCAAAATATATATCAAACCAATGTAAATTTGCAACAAACCATTATTGTATTTTTTAAGAGCGAGATACATACGACAGTCGTCAAACCCGCATGAGAGCAATGGAATAAAAGAAAGCACATTAATCGAAGTAATATTAAAGTCCCTAAAATACAAACATGTAAGTCTACATTATAATAATGCATTATATAAGCGTACAATCAATTAAACGACACAACTCGTAAAAAAAAATATTTATGAAACATAAAATTGAAAAATACATTCCATGCAAAAAACGGCACATAATGATATCATATCATTTTAGAATGTGTATGAGCTTTTGAAAGTTTTATGTTTCCTGATACTTTCAAAATAAAAACTTAATGGAGTGCGATTAAGCTACGTTTTTTTTTCTAAATCGGTTTGTGTGAAATTAAGTATTGATCTAGAAATAAAGCTTTAACACCTCATACCAGTTTTGAACACATCTCGGGCGCCATTCGCTGAAAAATTATGAACATTTGAAACATTAAGTGCTATTAAACAATCATACATTTGTAGAAGGTGTGAATTTTACTTTCAACTAAAATATTCAATAAATTCTGATTAGCATGAACAAGATAATTTTGATAAGTTATTTTTAAGTGAAAATACCTATGAGATTCACAACTCTTAAATAAAGGTAGGCTTTATTATTGTTGAGTTCCACGATACTACATATGGTAATTTTCTGCTAAGCATTAAGTTTTGCATTTTTTCGTGTAGGGTTTCTTTTCGTGGGTCCTGTTTTGATAGAAACTGTTATAATATCATCCTTAGATAAAAAATAATTGAATTGCTATCGTACGTAATAAATTAAACATGACTTGCAAACATTTTTAATTTGATAGCCATATGAGATCAAAGATTTACAAACGGGACATCAAATCACATAGCGACAAGACGAAGTCATGTGCACTTTTTTCTTAAAACTGCATACTTAAAACTGCATTGTCGCATTGATGCATCTTGTAGACATCGATGAATTCTTGAATTTTAATTTTTATGCTCGACGTACGCAGCATGGCTCAAAACTTATAACATACTGGGTGTTCTACACCGGATGTTCCTTTTAAAGGAAGTAGAAGAAATGTGTAGATTTTGGAAGCATTTTGTATTAAACGTGTACTTTATTACGACCAACCTTATCGAATGTTATATGGCCACAAAATACTCTTTAGGTCTACTGAAAAATATGGGAAAATTTTCTTTTCACCGTCATCTATGAACACATATGAACTGCTCAAAAACATGATCAACAATCATAACCAGTGCTGTCGTTTTACTGCAATTGCAGTATATCTGTTGCAATTTGATGCAGTTTACTGCAACATTGCATTTGAGTTTCATCTATTGCATTTTACAAAATGTGCTACTTGTTTAATCTAGCTAGCATATTTAGTAAGCTACTTCCGCTCTATTTAGTTATATATGCAACTGCTAGCCATTTTGAACTAAGAATGAATAAGAATTTTCCCCATTTCTTAATCCTGGAGATATAACTGTATATTGCAATTTATATTCTTTAGTATAGAAAAACTTAAATTAACAATAGTAAGTATTTTTTACCAAACGACTAAACTCGAATCGGATAATATCTTTTAAGAAAATTATATATTTTTTGTTGAATATGCTTTGTTATATTTTTCAAATAACAATAGTTGTATTTTAAACGCATGTAAGAAGACTTATATATGTACACATATGTATATACCTATAGAAAAATCAGTCTATTGCAATTTAGAGCCATCTGCTGCAACTTCGGGAGTTTTATTTACTGCACAAAGAAAAACTAAAACGACAGCACTGATTATAACGCATACTTGTTTTTTCGAATATCATTTGTTCATAATGAAGGTGCCTGAAAATAGCATTAAAATGACCGCCGCTACTAAAGGTTTAAATATGCCAACACTATGGCCTAACATAGACCTGGACCGCAAAATTAATTATGATCGATATGGTTTTAAAGGCTTATCTACATCCATCATGCAATAATTAGCCACCGTAAACATAATACCACAATAATTATCCGCCACCAGACACATTTAATCTATTCGCCATTAGACGCAATGGACAGAACTCCCATTAAAAATATAGCTGAGCTGTCTTTGTTTTTGACACAACTTCTTCGCCTAAGCTAATCCCATAAAAGTACACCTTCTGAACTATACAATCGTCGATCATTCAATGTGAAAATTGAGACTTTCCACACTTAGAATTTTAGCGTGGTGCAAAAAGAAACATGCTCTATCCATTCTAAGAATTTTCTCTCCCAGCAGTCTCAATCCAACACCGATTGACAACTACTTCTAATTAAATGCCCGTGCAGGGAAATTTCAAAATGAAAACTTCAAAACGTCTGAAAAGTATAAGCTTAGTCTCTAACCATCTTTCTCAACCGTTCAAATTCAACTGCCTACAACTCCCTCCAGCACATTTGCCGCCTAGATGGGCGCTTGAATGTGTACGGTCTGGTAAAAAATTTTATGATGAGGTTCTAGCCCCGTGAGACGACTCAGAGAAGGGCCAGTATGCGAATTTTATGATGATTCGGACTGGGCTGTGTGGTATGTTTTCGGGGACAATCTCATTCTGATTGTGTCTTGACTGAAGTTGCAGTTGTAGAGGGTGAGCGTTCTTATGTGGTAGACTCCTATCCGGCAAGCAGGATTGTCTCTTGTGTCTATCTCACAAATTATGGAGCCGTTGCCAGCAAGCACGGTATAAGGTCCATCTTTCTATACGTGAAACTTAGCCGTGCTCTTACGAGACATTTCGCTTCTGCCGTCTGCGGTGACCCATAATAGATCATGTGCGTCTTTTTTGTTCTTGTCTTATGATCTTGGTTGTCTCATGCGCGCCAAAGAATTCCAAAACGGAGTAGTACTTCATTGATGAAGACTTTTCCACATAACAACTGCACCATCACAGGGTGCAAATAGCTCCATCCATTTGCTAGCAAGATTTTTGCGAAGTGGGTTGAGTTTGAAGTCCGGCTGATTTCAGGCTTGTAGATTTGTACCGTTCGCATTTGTCGCAAGGTTTGATGTACCTCATCACGTCTCTACAGAGTTTAGGCCTAGAGTATCGTGTTGCGATTCGATGAATCGTACGCTCTACTGCATTATGACTAGCTGCTCATATGCGTTAACTGCCAACTTGCAGCTTTCAATATATCCTCGAAATGTTCTACAATATTTTGAATGTTTTCACGTTTATCTTACGAAAACTTATATTTCTTCTTCGGTGTTTTGTTTGGAAGTAGTTCTTGACATTTTTATTTCTTTACTAGCTGACCCGGCGAACTTCGTACCGGTTCAGAATCAATCAATGTCGTTTTAACTTATTAGCTGAATTAAATTCAGTTTTTTATTAAGATAAAAGTGAATTAAGTAAATGTACAAAAATCAATAAATGTACAAAAATCAAAATGAAAAGTACTTTAATTGCATTGAAATCAATGTAATTCACGTGGCAGCAAGGTATTTGCTTGATTGAGTAAATCAGTTGCCCAGCATTTTTGTACTACTTGCTGTTAAACTACTTGCTGGATGGAGTGCACTCGGATCGATTACCTATATTGAAGCAACTTGTGATATAAAAAAGTATTTTTCTTGCGCGACGAAGACTACCACGTTGTTGACCTGTACGATATGCTCGACGATTTCTCATCGCCAATTGAGCCATTTGACGTACTGTCTGCCTTTGCTCTTGTGTTTGTGAACCACGAAGTCGGGCCATACCCAACGGAAAATGCTGTAATGCATTCTAGCAACATGCATGAAGCAAATATTTTCAGCAATGTAGATGTAGCGCTTGAAAGCTGCTTTCCAAAAAGTCCATCATTTACCTATGAACATTTCAGGGCAACTGTGAGGCCGATGAAGTACCAAGGTTTGGTACCTTGCTACCGGAGGTCTCTTGCTCTTTCGCAATAGGTATACCGAGGGCATCGGTTAAATTGGCCATCAGGCAAAAATATCTTGAGGACGCTAGGAAGTCCTGGGCAGAGAAATCATACTGTGCAATAACAAGGTAGTCCTGGGTATCCAGTGATGCGCATCGCACCAGGCAGCTTTTAGGCTTAACTCGAAGCGCTCTGCGTTGCACTGTGGGCGTCCTTACGGGCCACTGCATTATAGGGCGGCATGCGCAACGATTGGGCGCAGGGTTTAACGATTTCTGTCGGAGTTGTGGCTCTGAGGACAAGGAGGAATCCGTCCTCCATCTCATGTGCCAGTGCCCGGCTTTGGCAAGGAGAAGAGTGGCGGCACTTGGTGCGCCCTTTCTCTCAAACTTGATCGAACTATTCCTAGTCAATTTAAAGGGAATGGTGCGGTTCGTCAAAGGAAGCAGATGTTTTCCTGATTCCAGTGAGTAGGAGATTCATAATTTATTTTCGTATCGCAACGGGCCAATATTGTGCCTATGTGAGTCGGTCGACAGGCCTCCGAAGATCGGCAGCCACTTCAACCTACTCACCTACATACCTATGAACATTACTCGCAAAAATAAAAGGAAAAGAACCTTCGAGCATACATCGGCTTTGGTAATATTTTTCTATATGAAACGGGAAGATGAAAATTTCAGAGCATTTCAAATCATCACAGGTATGTAGAATGTATAGGATACCATTCATTAAGTGTCATGCAAGACACCGGCCGCCGGTCCAAGCAGCAGCATAAATCTCCTCTAGTAACGTGTAATGCGAGAATACGCTGTTGAAATGTCCAATAAACGTCGCAATCACTCAGCACGCATTAGCTACACATTCCGGGCCATCCAGAAGTATGATCGGCCGCCGGTCCAAGCTTCATAGGTTGTCTCCACTTGCCATTTCCCATGGCATGCCATTCGACTTGCCATGTAAATGGCTAGTCGAGACGGTCTATTGCATGCCTTATTTGATGGCATGTCATAAATGCAAACTATATGATATGACATTTGCTTGGCCATTAGCCTGGCTATATTTTGGCAGTTATTGATTTTAAAAATGTCGCTGAACCGTGGCCATGCCCCGTTTCTTATAAGCGAAAGTAAGAATTTTTAAGTTACAGGGATTTTACGATCTCGTTGAGTGATCAAAATATTTAAAGAATATGGAATGGTGGGAAATAGAGAAAATGCCAAACTGTGATGCGGAAATTTAGAATAATAAAATTAAATACTTGTTATTTTTGAAAGAGAAATCATTTGAATTTTTAAGGATGAGTAAATAAATGAAACTGCCTATTGACGATCGGTTGATTTCTTTATTTGACTTCACCAGTGAAAGGGGTGGCGTAATTATCTATGATAAAATCCTAGATAAATTGTTTCTAAAAACATACTTATGCTAAATGTCGTTTCAGACAAGTGCCAAATTGGAATGCCTTAATTCTTTATAGAATATGGTAATAATACACAAAAACACACATATTATAATCAAGGAAAAGAATTTACATATCTATATAAAGTATAATATAAAAATATACTGGCAAGTATCAATGTAATTTAATGTGATTTATAACGCTGAATAAAGAAGGATATATAAATCCTTAAAAATAAAGTTGATTTTTGAATTTAACACGTCGATTCGGAAATTTAGTATGAGTTCAAATTATAATATCAATGTTTAGGTGGTATACGCTGCATTAAATTCGTTTAAAGCAGTCATCAATAAGTGAAAATGAAACAAGGAAAAATTAATAATAATAATTCAATTAATTAAACTGCAGACCTCTACAATTCTAAATAAATCAACAATTAGCTACTTTCAGTAGTATGATTATAAAAAACGATTATGATTATAAAAAACGATTATGATTATGCAAAACAGAAAAACAAAGTTTTGTCGATATCTGTTTGACGGAAAAAGAATACACACAAATAATCTGTGCAGAGAAATATGCTCAGTAATATTTACTATCAGTGGCACAATAACATATAGCGTATTGAACATCAAAGACAGAGTAAAAGCATTTTTATGGACACTAATTATTTTTTTTTTAAATCCTTCTTGTAATAAAGTGGGAGTATATCTCATTTATATAATGCATAGGTTCATATATTACTCTCACACCAAATCAACAAATATACATAAAAACAACTTACCTCACGTATTGTTAGAGTATGTGACATCATTTGTATATTAATCTGTGACTGACTTGTTGGCAGATTATCACTAGAACGCGATTTGACTAATTGCTTGGTTCCGCTTAAAACCGATCTGCTTTTTAATAACATTTCAGTTTTAATAAATATCCTAGATATATATGTTGAACTATAAAAGAGAAAAAAGGAGTTAGCGAGAGTGTCAATGAAAACATATTAACATTACCTGAGCCCTCTTATACTGAAAGCAATTCTCATTAATTTGGAAGGTGTCACTGGTATGCGTTTACAGAATAACAGTAAAAGCGCATCGACATCATTTTTCATATTGTCGATGCACCATTCAGGATTATTCGATGTTGAGTGCTTATGAAACAATATTAATATTGCCAGAGCGACGCGATAAAATACCTTAATCCCTTCATGAAAATAACAATCCATTACACGTACTAAATATTGGAAAGGCAGGCCACTGAGTATCCACCAACACCAATCAACGAAAATCGGCTCTAATTTCTGTCCTGGCGATAGACGCTGGAGGTACAAGAGTGATGATTTCTGAAAAAAATGACATGAATTAGGCTAAAAGAATGAGTATTCTCAAAAGCAAGTAAAATGAAACCAGAAAGTATTTTTTCATCTAAAGCTAACTTAAAACAATGTTTCACAAGTAGGATCTGGATCAACGGCGTTCGATTAAAG
The DNA here is from genome assembly GCA_947369275.1 of Nemotelus nigrinus. Classification (NCBI taxonomy): domain Eukaryota; kingdom Metazoa; phylum Arthropoda; class Insecta; order Diptera; family Stratiomyidae; genus Nemotelus; species Nemotelus nigrinus. The sequence continues at coordinate 37,999,353 of OX376375.1, forward strand.
TTCTTTTGGTTTGGCGTACAAAGATATCTACCAATGATCCTAGAAAAGATCCTTAGTAGAGAGAAATGTAAATCAAACGTCGACTACTTGGTGGCTAGTCAGGCGATAAGGTCGTTCGTCAGTCAATGACGTTGCATTGATGCCTGTGTGCTTTTTGGACAGGTTAAATATTTAGCCACATTTATTGATGACTACAGACGTAACATCTTTTTATATTTAGAAAAGCACATAAACAAAGTGTTCGGTATATTCAAAAATTTCAAGAACTTTGTCGAAAATAAGCATAGTAATACAACAGAAATACGAAAAAGCATAAAGAGCACACCACACACATCTACAGTGCCGAGCAGTTCTCTCAGTACACTGTGGGCTGCACATATCATTAAGTCCAGTCGACGGCAATCGACAATTGCGTTATCCTCGATAGAAGCTGAGTTTATGTCCACGGTCGCTGACAGTCAAGAAGCACTCTGTCTAAAACGCCTTGAATTTTGAATATTTTTTTGTGGAGCGAAGAAAATGATAGTGCTGTTTTGCGGCAATAGACTTGGCGAAAAATAAAGATTATCATGCTCGCATACGTTTTCTGCGAATAAATCCTTCTTTGTTTCGTAGCCTTCAAACGGATAAATGGAACATCTAGTTACTTTAACTTATCGTGATAATCAAACTAAAGCCACGAATATGTTATAACAACAACGTAATATATGAGCGATTCCGCAACTGAAGAGTCACTGACAACTTTGAGCTGAGCCTTCGCACTTATCTCGTATGCGTGAAAAAGATTGCCAAGATAGAAACGGCATCAAGCCGTTGATAACGACCATTTATTACTTGTAACATGCATGCAATATAATAAATATATTAAAATTTACCGCAAACTTTTTCGAAATTTGTAGAACAGTCTTCCACGTCACTTCATATAAAAGTTTTGTTTGAGTAATAAACACTTTTTCCTTGGATGCTACTAGATTCGCCAAGCAGTGATAAGATTCCTCCTCTGAAAAAAGTAAAACAAAAATGATGACAAACTAAAAAGCAGCAAATTGTTGAGAAGTTTTCCAATTGTAATTTCCAGCAAATAGTTAAACATAGTAAGCATAAAACAAATAAGCATAGCAATAAATATAAACATTCAAATTTAATAAATTTATTTTCTGAGTTTGACTTGACCAGCTTATGTCTGGGAGTCCATGGGACCTATAAAGACCAAGCCCCTTCTTTTGCTTTGTTGTTTTTACTGCACCTATTGAATGTTAGTTCATGACAGATGAATTTCACGCAGCGTCATTTTATTTTCAATTTCACACCGTTTTAAAAGAACCCACCCCAACTTCGTAGAGGTAGCAAAGCGGCAAACCAGTACACATTGGGCGTGGATTCAAGGATGTTCCGCTACTGGGAACAATTTTGCTTTCACGGCCATTTATGAGGTATATTTTTTGCCTCGTTGGTGGTTCTCCATGAACTTCAAGCAAACATTTTTACACTCGGTTTAATTGTGACGCCCTGCTATTCCCTCCTTCCATTAATGCAATCAACGTTCAACATTATTTTTTTCCAAAATCAAGGAACATCAGGGACGCGAAGCTGAAACCACACTGAGAGTTTCATGAACGTGGCTTCAGCGACCAAGTAGTTCGTAAGCACTATTATCAAGTAAGAAAAATCAACAAAGCCGAATTAACTTTGCTAAACAGTACACTTGCAAGATCTGCAACTTCTGGAACACATTATTTTTTGCAGAAGAGTCAAAGCTTAGAAAAGCAATGTATCTTTCAAGCGAATGCATGGATGTTTTTCTAAATGTTTTGCAATATTATCAAAGTTTGGCTGAGCATTAATTGTAAAGTTTGATGCATTACACTGTTCAAATAAAGGCCGAACTTCACACAAGAATTTTTATATGCACGTATATACACGAATTATGTTTCACATCCTGCACTTGGAACACCAGTTGAGTATTTAAATAAATACGTAATCGGATCTATGTTTGGGAATGAATTTGAGCTACTCACTGAATTACTTGTGCTATTCACTATTTGAAAGTTGCTTGCCTCTATTTGCCGCTATCATTCCGATTGTCATCTTCTTCGATATTTGCGACCTTTTCGCTGTTTGTAATGTAGGAAATCTCTTGCTTCATAGATTGCGGAATGAAAGCAAATCCCACCAAACATCATGTTTCACATGTGTCGATTTTGTGGTGTTTTAATCGGTTTCAATACTAATAACCCGAACTAACTTTGGATAAAGCTAGCACCAGCCAAGATGGCAACGAGTAATTTTTAGTGAAATATAATAAATAATAAAATCGTATAACTAACTATATTTGAGTACTGCCATATCTTCATTATTCGTATATTACAAAAGTTTCTTTAAATTTGAATATTGACAGCAATTTTTACTGCCCATTCTTTCGTATATTACAATTCGCAAAAAGAGACCAGAAATATGTACTGACAGCTCATGGTTTTTGTACCACCAAAACGTGGCAGTTCTTTGGTTCTTCATGATCGTTTCGTTAAAAATTCAAAAGATTCAAATTAAAAAAAACCGTATTCCCCTGATTAAGCACCGTCTGAATTCTGGCTATTCTTATAACTCAGAAAACGGCTCCGGGGATACCGTTTTGACTCGATTGTGGAAATAAAAACCAAATCGCTGCATGCTTTGAAGCTCATTTCTTAAATCGACTTTAACAACTGCTTCGAGGATTGGAAAAAACGATGCCATGAGTGTATTGTGTGGAAGAGGGGACTCATTTGAAGCCGATGAAATGGAATTAGAAGAATAAATAAAGAGTATCCATTCTATAACAAAAGTCACTTTCAATTTTGATCATTGTAGGTTATCACCTTAACCACTGCTGCTAAACTGGCAGCTTATTACAAACATCTATTTATAAGTTTGATAAAACCTAATGCCGAACGATGCACAGATCAGTATATTTACTCACAGCTAAAGTTCAAAGTACATGGCAGCGTATCGAGGCATTATGCCTATGTGTGTCGCTCGGCAGACCTCTGTGGATCGGCAGCCACTTTAACCTAGCCTAATCGAGGCAATGCTTCTAGATGGAAACGCATACATATTCGATACCACTAAATATGTGAAGCAATAGCTAACAACATCGTGACGCTTAAGTAAATTCCTTCCAACGAGATGCTGGCAGATGCTTTAACCAAATAGACTCCAAACAATGTTGGTGTTCAATTACAAACTGGACTGTTAAGACCTTTTTCGTTTGATAAATTATGTATTTGCTAAGTTACCTTAATAGAACGACTATGTTGTTAATAAGTCAATTACAATTTTTATCTCTACACTTCGAAAATCAAGGGTAATATTGGGTGTACTTAAAAACATATCATGCTTTCTATAGACATATGAAATCAAAGATTGTAACTACTTTCATGATGAATAAATTTTATTTCACTCGTGTGAAACATGCCTTTGCAACAAAAATTAAAATTGCAAAGATAGAAAAGCACGATGTCAAGTCAAGTGACTTTCAGATCTGGATATGCAAAAACGAAAAATTTATAGCATAAGCAAGATTTTCTCACCTACCACTATCAAAAGGACAATAATTCAAATATTATCCAATAATTCAAACAAAGTATGCCACGTAATCGTTTATGTCAAGTATTTTAGATGCGTTTAAAGAAGCGATTTGAAATTTAGCACGTAAAGCAAATTTGCCAAATACCACAATTTATAAAATATATCAAAATTCATACCAACCTGACATGAAATGCAATAATATTGCTGTTATTGGATAGATAGTTGGGCTAAATGTAATATCAGGGCAAGCGTACCCTAGTACATTAACAATTCGATCGGCAACAGCACGTCCTTTTCTTGTTAAGTAGTATGGCAAACATTTTCCGGAATCAACAAATGGTGGAAGCATGATTGGTTTTTCTGGTAGTTCGGTGGTTCCGAAAACCTGTTGAGAGTATTTCAAATGGAAAATGTATTTTGTCAAACATGAATTTTTATGTTTGGTAAAATTGTCCCTATGAAATCAATTACGAGTCTGAGTCATTTTTTAACTTTGTACTTTGAAAAAAATTATTGATCTGACAGTAATGATGTGACATTGTTCAGGTAAAGTTAAGAGGTATTTTATCAAAATAAAACAACTTGAAATACTTTACAGAAAACAAATTTGTTTTAATACAGGATTTTTAATCTTAGAAAGCTTTTAAATCGAAAAATCTAAACAGAAAATTAATATTAAACTTTAAAAATTAAATATTGTCTTATTTGTCATTTGAAATTGTCTTATGGCTTATGCAAATGCTTCCCACGCTAGTAGAAAATCCAAAAAAATATCAAGAATCCTTGAACCTTGCAAGCGCTCTCTAATTATCCATAATTAAACGACAGGGTGCATTATTTGTGTGTACTATTTATTGTATGCAACTAACCTGGTTGACCATGTCCCAATAGAATCCATCTAACATATCTTTTCCCACTTGATGCTGGCTACATATAGCGGGCCATAGCCGCGAGCGTATTGATGAAGTAATGGGCCAAGCATTTTCTCGAATAGCTAACTTGACTTCACGCTTTCGACACTGATGAATCAGTGGTTGAATATCCGAAAATGATTTTAAAATATGTTTTTGACCTGCAATATAAAACAAAAATAGAAAAATATGAATGGTAAGCCTTAAACGATATGTAGGCAAATTTCGTTAATTCAGCTCGAATAAATCGAATGCAATTTCGAGTAATTAAAACTCGACAAAAAAAACCCCAAAAAAATATATCCACAATAAGAGCATATGAACTAATTATTCATTTTTACATACACTAGGTACACCGACATTTTACGTTGGTTTAAATATAGAATTAGTTCCAAATAATTCTCGATATATACTTCCTTTTGCCAATATTTGTGCCCGTCTTAATGCTTTCTCGAACCCATGCAGGGTTTCGTACACGAAGTTCATGCAAGTATAATCACATTAAAGTGCATTTTAAATCGCTCTAGAATCCTTTCCGTATCGGCAATCAGATTGCCTTGTCGAACTTACCGTATGATCAACCTCTTGTATACTGTGTCATGTTTCGTTTGGTAGAACTTCCGCAGCTGGTGCGAATCTCGCTTTCTAGTTCTTTCTATTTCACATATCAGGTCTGATTCAGATCTTTCTCCCAGGTTGCTTTCTTCTCTCTGTAAGTCTCTTCTCTGTTCTTTCTCCTCGTCTACCCGCATTCAATGAAATCACTGCACTGCTCCATATGTAACATTCTTACTTAAACTATGAGTGCCTGTATATTTCCCGAAGACCATCTCCTAACCTAATTTTGTGTTAACAAATCCAAGGATGATTTTTACGTTATACCTTGCGCTGACGTTGAGGACTCGCTCGGCCTGCTTCTTTTTCGTCAACAGCAGGCTCTTCCGTAGATACATGAATGTTTATGAAGCAGATGTTCGCCAATTCACCACACACAGGAAAGGTGCATAGCTTTTCATTATTAGCATAAAAGCCGATGGTGGTATATTTCACATTGGCAGAGTAGGAAGACTTTTTCGTATACATGGTGTTTTGGATAACACCTGTAGTAATACAAATCATATTCTTTCTATTGTAAAGCACCATTCCCTCTCCATGATTTGCTGTTACATACAAGCAAAAGATGGACGCTTTTAATTCACTCCAGAAAGAATGCCTGAAGTTTGCAAATACTGCTAGAAATCTTCTATTACCACTAAACCCAGACAAATGTAAAGGGATGGCCCTAAGCAGGAATCAAAATTTTTCACATAGAGTTCAAACTGATATTAAAAATATTCAGTGAGTTGGCAACATTAAATTCCTTGGGAAGACAATTAAATTCAATTATACAGCTCAGAGTTTCAAAAAACAAAAATAGAAAGTATTACAACGAAAGTAAATGCGGTCAGGAGAGTGACAGGAATCAAAAGTGGTTTACCACCAGATAAAGATATTGTGTTATATAAATCCTTTATCAGGTCCAAACTTGAGAGCCATTTATCCACGTACGTTAAAGCTCCAGCGTATCTGACCAGAAGCTTTGAAAGTGTGAGCTAAAGTTTTGAAAATATGCCTGGGAACAACCAACATTATAGTATTTGATATGGCTAACGAACTACCGACCAGTTTCAGGGCTAGTTTCATGTTGGCAAAAGAATTCATGAAAGTGTCTAATCAGGTCCTGGTTAGTATGGTTACTGTCAACAAAAATGAGTCCTATTACTCCATTATCTACAATAGATATAAACGCATATTTGGCAGAGTGGAGGTTCCTGCATTTATGAGTAAACCAACCAACTTAACTATAATTGATAAAAGTATAGGAGTTTTTGGGAAGGTTGGGAACTTGGAGACCTCAGAAATCAGATTATCTACTGTTCAGATGGAACTAAATCATGTCTGGGTGTGGGGTGTGCTTTCAAAAGGCTTGGAAATAACAATTCGGAGATTCATGTTCTGAGCGCTCACACGTCGGTTCTCAATGCAGAATTGGTGGAAATATTCATGGCGACCTCCGCAAGGATTAGAATACAGCAACAGGAGATTACTGTGCTCATTCACTCTAACCAAGCATGTAACTCAGCAACAATCCAAAATATAAAGCTATTATCAATGAGATCTACAAAGTCAGCATATCTGCTAATCAAGTTAACATTAAAGTTATTTTGATAACGGGCCATAAGAATATAAGTGATATGTCTCAGGTGGGCACAGATGCTAGAAAAGGGGCTTTTGATGGTGCAGTGTATCTTACAAAATATGAATCTCATGAAGCTATCCTAGAAATTCTCTTAATGATCAAGGAGGAGTGGAGAGAATATCATAGAAAGGAGTTAATCAAACTCAAACAAAGCTCTTGGGCTAAGGCGTTTCTAAGCTGCAATGACAAGCTGTGGTTTAAAAAATTTGAATTCAAAAGCAACACAGTCAAACAATTGAGCAGACTCTTTGTAAATAAATGCTTTAATAACAAGAGATTATTTAACATGAAACTAATAAACAGTCCCAAATGTAATTTTTGATGATGTAGATGATATAGTTCATCAAATCTTTTTCTGTCAGAAGTATACCAATATCAGAAATAAGTTTCAAATTTTCAATCATTATAGATCATTAGAATCAATTTTGATCACACACAATAAAGGGCACGTCACTGAATTAGCTAGTTTTCTAGATATAGCAAAAATAGATATATAAGTTCAAATAAGCAATTTAACAAGTTCAATGTTCCAATTAAAATTCTAATATAGCATTAAGAAGATCAAAAATCAAGGAGAAAATAGTTTGGAGGAAAAGATAGTTTCTTAAGTTAGTTTCTTAAAAAAATAAAAGGAAATAATATATCATGTACTTCACTGAATTTTAGTTTTGTTAAATTCATAGAGATTTCAACTACTAGTTGTTAAGCCTATTGCTTGATATTGTTCGGCATGTTATGCTATAGTTAATCACTAAGTTGTATTGTTACTAGTCTTAAGATTATTGAATAAGGTCAAACCTACACCATGGTGGTATCGAATCCCCATGGCTGGTACGCATCGTCAAAAGCCAACCCAATCGTCATCAAACAGGATTTAGTAAAGAAAAAAAAATCGATAGCTTATTGTGTTGCAAAGACTTCTTGCCAGCTAGTGTGAAAAGGAGTCGTGAATCCTTGTTGAACTACAAAGTCAGCGATTTAGTGCACTCTCGATTTGAAACAATAGTTAACCGCACATTGTGGCAGCTCTTCAAAGAGTGAAATGGGTGACTGGGTGAATTTTATTATTACTCTTCAAATCCCGAAACCTCAGCCGATCATCAAAGCTTCTGTTGTACAAGACCATATGTGTACCATATGCAAAGAAAAGCGATTCTCGAGCTGGCCAGGACACTCGGAGCTTAGGAGTGCCCAATTGGATGACCTCGATTCGCGATCCGGACCGATGGGAAAACTTGCTGAAGATGACGAGGACCGGACCCCGGTTGTAGTGCCAATGATAATGATAATATTGGGGATATGCGTTTCATAATGGAAGAAATCACGTAATGCCTCTTTCTCTTGGGCAAAATGCATTCCACTTTTAATAGCCCACTTCAGCTACGTAGAGTTAACAAAGCAGACAAAAAGCATCCGTTGAGAGTGGATTGAAAGGTGACTCGCTAATGCGGACGAAGTTGTCTTAAGGAGCATTTTTAGGCCCTCTTGATGCAGAGGCATCAAATCTTTTTTGCCTCGTTAATAGTTTACTATCACCATTAGGCAACCTTTCTTCTTCAAGTTCAGATGCTCAAATCGCTAAAGCATTTATTCTCAAATATAATATAAGCTCAAATTCAGGTTATTGCCATTTGGTTTTTCGTTCAGGAGCTCCATCCGAAAAATTGGAGCAGGCAAAATTATTTTAAATGCACATTTGCACATTATTCATATGCTGGTTTCACTAATATGTTAGAATTATTTACACTTCCACTTTCATGGACATGTTACAATTGATGATGATCGGAATTTCCCATAGCTGCTAAAGATAATTTTTAATTAACTTTATTCAAAATTAAACCGTACACAGACATGAAATAAATTTGTGTAATTTAATATGCAATAACTTACCTGGAAGAATGATAGGAATGCCGGCAACTTGGGAAATGTCAACATGAGGGGCAAACGCTTCATATAAATCCATTTCACTATCAATGTTTGTACATTTCTGCCTGTTCGGTGAAGTATCTCCGCTGAGAGGCATCGTTGTTGATATTTCTTATAGCAAATGGTGAATAATTTTGAACGTAACTATGTACAGAGTAAAGTTTCGAACTCAGTGCCAATGAATATATATTACAAAACAGTTAGCTAACATGTGCAGTTAAACTAAGCATTTAATCTATTCAATAGGAATATCTTAGTCTTTCGTGGATAATTCGATACTTTATGAGCAGTTCACCATAAAATAATGCAGCTTTTTTCGGAAGAAAAGGCGCATGGCGTGAAAACATCTTGTCAAATCTGAAAGAAATGTTTTTCATTTTACATGCTGATGGCTCTAATAATGACCAATACTTAATATCAAAATTTACGTGCCTAAACTATATTTGAGCATGAAGCTATGTTATTATCAATACTAGGGTTCCGTGATTCTATACAATATTAAATTAATAAAAAAGTATGATTTCGCAAAAAAAAAATGTTTACAAAATATCGATTTAACTTATAATCCTTCACCTAGAAGTCACAGGCCTGCTTCAAAAATATTTACATACGCTTGTCGAGTTTCTCGAAGACAGCGAGCAATTTATTTTTGGATTTGCCGCATCATAGCAAATTATATAAGAATATCGAATCGGATTTACTATCGCTCGAGATCAGGGGTTCTAGAAAGTTCCCGTCTTCCAGCAATTCATTTTCGTGATCTAGGTTCGGTCCGACCATTAAGTTAAAATAAATCTGTCTCTTACAAATAATGTGTAGTGCTGTCTTCGAACAGAAAAATTTACAACCCTACAATATGTAATAATGCGCTTAAACTTCAGCGACTATTTTTACTCTGGACTCAAAAATATCAAAAACCCGGAAAGTATTCGCACATTGGGTCAAACACGCTGGTAGTAAAACTAGATATTGGAAAGAGAAAAATAGGAGGAAAATAATAATACCTACAAAATAGAGTAAAAATAAGAAGCAACTAACATAATAATTAGCCTACATAGGTAATTAAAGTGTAATTAGATTTTAAGCATAGTGTATAAATAAGACGTTTAGGTCGCATTTATTTTATTTATTTGCCAAGCAAAGTTTCGAATAATAAATAAAAATAAATAAATTATAAGATATTATACAAGTTACCACAAGACAAATAAATGATGATTTAAAGGGAAATCGTTGAAGGATAACGTTTGGTTGATCTGTTGAGTACCTTGAAGTATCTGTTCACCATTAGCCGCGCATGTGGTGGAATATTGGCTTCTCAAACGATTAAACCTGGTGCTCTTTACAGGGAATTTTATCACCAAATAATTTTTGAACTAGCTTCGATAACGCTTCTAACGACGTCGATGTGAAGCAGGCCCATATCAGAATATTTCTGAATACAAGTGGAATGAAATCAAAATGACCCAGTCTAAACTCACAAAGAGGTAAATTATTGAGTTCTAAAGGATCACTATGGATGCCAAAACCTGGATTGGCAGCTGGGTATCTTGTGGTTCGCAAGTTTCAAATTTCCCTATCATGTTATTAAACCTTAAATAAAAGATCAACTTTAAAAGAGAATTCTGTAGGCAAAATAAACATAGGACTTCTTCTTATGAAGGGACAGTTTACGGCGGTCGATAGATGCTTCTCACGCGACGAAGCAACTGAGTAAATATCCTGTCGATGGGCGAGCGGTCCCTTTGAACGAGGTTTTATGATTTTATTGCTTAGTAATGAATCCTTTTATCTTTCACAGGGAATGCCGAAGACCATGAATGATATGAGATAGATCGCTTGGGCACAGATGGCGGAAGAAGGTTGAGTGGTAGGCAGAACGTACTGCGAGCCAGACGTAATTGATCACGTATGAAGTGTAGAATTTTGTTTTCAATAAAGTTTGTATTAAATGAACTAGTGTGTGTATTAACTTACTTTTAATTCGGAAAAAAATTTCGTTTTGGGTTGTCTCATTGTCACTGGTTCAATGCAAACCTGTGCTTTTAACTTATTGACAGATTCTAGTTTCAGGTGTAGCTGCATCCACAACTACGCAATATGATCTTTCAGTAAAAGAAGCGGCGACAGAGAAGTAGTAATATCAAATTGTATCTGATACTGAAAATTCTTGTCATAGTTTTCTTCTATATAGAACTCAACGTCAAATTTTTACTTCACTTGAACATATGGCATTATTTATTTTTTATTATTTTAGCAAACTCTAATACCCAAAGGTATTTAAAGGCAATTTCATCGCGGGCCTTCCTTGGTGAATGTTATTATGCTATCTTCTTTAATTCAGAGCGGAGCGTAATATCTTTAGAGTTTTGCCGCAGTCTTATGACTTGAAAACCATTTAATTGAGGCTATGCTGTACAGAGATAAATCGAACGTATTTAAAGTATTTGATTGTTTTAATTTTCAAAAGTATTCGAAAGTAATAGGAGGGATAAATATTTCCGGTAAAAACTTCCGTCTAACAACTAAAAATATTTTGCAGATTTGTGAGATCGGAGAATATTTTACATCCCTCAATTCAGACAAATTTGCTTTAAGCTATCTTTAATAATTTCGATAAGCTCATCGTATTTCGTCAGTGTTGATAAAGACAAAAAGCAAAAATATAATTCCTTCTGTTTAAGACTGCAAAAGAATACTACGTACCACTACTACATTCCAGGACAAATTCCTTAATAAACTTTTAGATGGCACACAGGTGTAGAACAAATATATTCATTTACATTTTAGTCATTGGGTATTTTCAAAGTTTACCCTTAGTTAAATTTCAGAAACTCAATTCTCCAACATTTTCCACCTTTAGATGTCAGTCGAGTACACCGCGCTAAGAGACACTTGTATTTTGCAATGAAGAAAACACTATCAAGTGACAATATTAAGAAAAGTCGACTAGAGTACATACATATATGGATGAGAACACATGCGCAAGTTGAGTTGATCTCAGTGAGATAGTAGAAATGGAGTGGACATGCCCATAAGATTTACATTGAAGGGGATGGTAGTAATTTTTTAGCTACTCATTGTCAAATCGAGTCAAATCCAAGTAGTTCCCCTCCAATTTGACAATGAGGTCGAAATGGCGTAAAGGCAGCTTTAACATGCTTTGTGCGCGAGAGGATTGAAGGGGCTAATGGTGGAAAATTATACCGTCCGTTTCCAGGGGCTGGTTGATCTCAACTTAGACGCAGCAAAGGATTAGACATTTGGGATGATTGAAATTTGAGTACCCATTTGAATTTAAATTTCAGTTAGATTCGATTAGTTAGACTTGATTTTCCGAAATTCTGATTTTGCCACTTTTTTCCGTTGAAAAAAGACTGTATAGACTGGTTAAGAATTGTTCCTTCTTAAGTCCGCCATATGGCACGTAAGTTACTGCTGTCAAAGTGTAGAGAAAGATAAGTGGGTGAACTTCCATTTTCCACAAAAAAAACCACTTTGACTTTGCGCCTCTATTTACGCGATGCATTATCTGTCGAAGCAGCCTGAGAGTGTATTGATATTTTTGCGAGTAGTGAGCCGTATATGAGCAACGAAAAATCCAGACTGTGTATGTAGTTGTTGCATGTTATCTTGCATCAGGTCTGTTTCCGTACTTGAATCTATTATAATATATTAAAATAGATTCGCAGCAAGTCGTTTCCATACTTTTGCTGAAAGCCAAATGCAAGCCAAATTTCGCAGCAAAAAGAAGCCAGCTGCCAAATTCTGTTACTGCTGCAGTTTGCTGAAAGTACGGAAACAGACCTATCCACTTACATCACTTTATGTTCCATACGATTTCTTTCAATTTTCCAGGCTGATCAAGAATACAATCTCAGGCTGGATCACTGGATTTTTGGTCCGTATATGGTTAGAAACTAACTTCTTACGCTGTGGCAAAGACGTCAATTCGATAAGGCCCGTATATATGCATACGGACAAAAAATCCAATGAACCGGACTGAAATTGTATTGTTGACTAGCTCATTACAGGCCTGGATAGTTGAAGAAATCGCATGGAACAGAAAAAGATGCAAGATAACATTCAACAACTACATACGCAGGCTAGAGTTTTCGTTGCTCAAAATATCAATACACTCTCAGGTCGCTTTGACAGATCAATGCCTCCTAGAAGTACGGGCCGTCAGGCTACGTAATCGTTTTAGCTATGACGTCAATTTAGCCGTGAATTTTGACATTTCCACGAGGCAGTGCCGACAGACACGGAGATTTCACTTGCGGTTTTTAAGCTAAAATATGAATAAAACGTTAGTTTTTTGTGCGTGGACGCGTTGTAGAAATAAAATTTAGTCTTAACTTGCATTTTGTGTCAATCAATTGTATCGACAGTGAATTGACACAAAACGTCACATAACCTAACACCAGCCGATAAACATTTCGTAGCGAATTTTCCCAATAATACCGCACGCACCGCATTAATTTGTGTTTTAGCTGTTCACTAGCACTGTTCCGCGGACCTCACTTTGTTTTCACTTCACTCACTTCAACACAACCTGTACAATTTACGATTTCCCGCGGACGTCCCATAAGACTACGTGTGTTTTTCGCGACACTTTGACAGTATAGTGTGACGTCATTATTCTGCATTACGGCCCGTACTTCTAGGAGGCATTGGACAGATATTACATTGCGTAAATGGCGGCGCAATTTCAAGGTCAAAGTGTTTTTCTCCGAAATGGAGGAAGTTCACCCACTTATCTTCCCATACACTAACTTTGGTTTCATCCCCACCCACCAATAAATTTCAAATATGAAGGGCCACTCCATTGTCTACTACCTTAATGGGAAGTAGTTGTTAGACGGAGGTCAAAACATGAGCTGGGAATTATACGCTCCAAGTGATTACGCTAGCGTCGTATATTGGGAAAGTCCAAGCTCGAAAGGCGTATGTCTTTCCGCTAAACAAGATGACGATGTCTTCGCAATTGGAAGGTGCTGCGAAAGAGTAAGTCTGATTTTATTGTGTGGTAGATCAGTCGCAATGTTGGGCATCTCCGATTTGAAGTCTTTAATTTGTAATAACATTGTAATAAAATATGTCTCGTCTGTAATAATTAATAACGAAGTCAAGTCTACAATCCTAGAGCATGACATTTAAACCGTGAATATACGGTTCGACCGTCGACGTGGAAGCACGGCAGGAAGCTCCCATGATATTCTGATTTAAACTACGAGATATCTTGTAGCTGATATCACCGAATAAAATTGACAAAATTGAATGAATTTGAACTTGTAGTGCAAATTATGAAATATATCGTAACTGGCAGCATTGGTACATACGCTAGTTAACAAAATCTTGTAGTTGGTTCCATAACCTGATTCTTATATGATGACTTAGAATAGCAAATAAGAGGGTGCTCTCATATTTTTGTTCCTATTGCAAGAGCTATAAACTAACATCCAAGAGAATACCCTACAATTTGGGTGACTCCAAAATTGAATAGTATAGTCTCAAAAACTTACTTAGATAAGAAATTTGTTAAACTGATTTATATCATTTTAGAAATACCCAGCACTGCAAAGGGCAAATCATACAAAACACCGGGAGAATACGGAATGTTTTGAGACTACAGACAAAGACGTTTCGCAGGGTGAAATAGATAATGCTAATAAATTTCTGCTCTGCTTTAAAAAAATGAATAATGAAATCGAACATGAATCAGACAATATCCACTATACTTATCTTGAACAACTCAGAGAATGTTATCGAAGGTGCAATAAAATGCTTGACGCAATCAAAATATGTTCAGAAGGTTTTCAAACCTTAAATTCGGAGTACGAGTTTATTTCGGATAAAACTACACTACTAAACGAAGTTAACAATAAATTAACAAAAGAGCAAAAATTATTAGAGGTAAACTATTCTGAACTAAGATCGCGACTTCATTATTTTACGCAATTCGACGGATTGTTGGAGTCTATACATCAGTTACCAGATGCTTTGAAAAATAATTCATTTGAAATCTTTTGCATTCGAATCAATGAATGCCTGGATTTTTTGCAGAAAAATGTACAAAACTAAAAATTTGAGCTTGGAAAGTATATAATTAGAAACTTGTTTCAGGAAAAAGCGAAGGATGCACCTGTATTCGTTCTTCGATACCAGCAATTACTTTCTAAAATGATAGTAGCCATTCGAAATTATTCTTTCAATGTTATAAGAAGCGCTACTGAACAGATACACAGTTATCATCCAACATCTAAATTAGGTAGGTTAAAAAGTTCAGAATATTAGTTGAGATCCTTTGAGATTTTCCAATGAATGTTCCAATCCTAATATTTAGTTTAAAAATACATTTAAAAATTATAAAAGCCAACTTACGGAGAAATATCAAGGTACTAATGAATGGAATCGTCTATAAATCTAATGGAAATAAGTTTTTGATATTTTATGTGGACGGGGAAAAAGTAGCATCTGCTTTAAACACATTTGAATCAAGTATCTAAATATTCATTTCAAAAAATAAATAACTTCATTGAGCTGACTAATATCAGCAAACTCGTTCCATGTTATATATATTGTGTCCATAAGTTCTTTTGAATTAAATGAATTTTGGTTTTAGCTTCACCGACTTCGAATTGTCGACGTCGCAGAACTGGGTTCATTTCGAACTAGTGACGTGATTCATCTTTACTCCACTTTTCTCTGTGAGCGGTCTTGTGCTCAGCTATTAATCTTGGCTACCTAGGGTACTTAGATTTAGTTTATGTGCAGCTAGTGATTTTCTTTGGTACTATTCTGCCCTCCTAAGCATAAACGCTCTGAAATTTTTTTCATTTTTGTGTTAACACCGGATTCGAAAACTAAATACTCAATTACGTAAAAGACATGAAAAACCTACGTTTTGTGGAAGTGTGTTAAAATCAATATTGAAAAATCCCCCATCTACTAAAAACGTCGCATTACTTACCGTAGATAGAACGTTTATGCTAAGTAATGCTATCATTATTTCATAACATATTACTACAAAAAAGTCGTATCTGTACCTCAAGTAAACATATTTGTATCCATGTATAAACTTTCATCCCGTTTGAAGGTGTCTGCAGGATTTAGGAAAGCACAAATCATTGAATGTATCGAAAGTTACTAAAATGTAGATAGAACTTTTATGCTTAGGACGGCAGTATTAGTGTGTCGAGCTATTTTGTCGAAGATTTTTAAGGCTTTGTCGTGTACAGGTGTACCCTGATTTATACGACAGGTTTACGTTCCGGAAAAAAAGCGAGATAACCTGAATCGACGTAAAACGAATCATACTAATCTGTAGACTGGAAACATTCATAAAAGGTAAAAGGATACAATTTTCCAATGCAGAAATCATATTCAAAACGAAAGCGTCGTAAGTGCGGGGCAAAAACGTCGCTAATCGAGTTACTGGGTGTGGATCGTAAAGTGACGTAAGTGTGTAACGACATATCGAAGCGTCGTAAATCGGGGTATGCCTGTATATATTTATCTACTGTTTCCAATGTGCCAAGCAGTTCGGAAAATTCTCCGCAGTGCGGATGTCTATAGGTTTTGGCAAGTATGTAGGTTTTAGTATAGTAATGTCGGTCTTAGCATTTTTTTGCAAATTAGTGATCTATTGGCTCTGTTTAGGTTGTAGGGATTTGAATAGAGGGAAAACGTTTGAAGGAGTCTATTGCAGGCACTGTATTTATTTTTTATATTTGCCGGCCAAGTTAGTCGATTGTCGAAACTGAGTCCTAAGTAATTGGCCGTCCGTTGTCCTACAATCTGTTGTTCATCCACTATCAGTTTTCGTGGTGGCTGATTCCTCTTTCGCGTGATGAAAATTGCCTGGGTTTTGTCTGAGTCTATCTTATCCTTCCATTTGTGGAATTTCGAAAGAATCGTATTTATGGAGAATCGCAGATTTGAAGTATTGGTTCCTGCTTGCCGGGGCGTGTGAAAGAAGCACATGTCATCAGCAACTAGTTATAGTTTAGCTACGGGCAGTTTAGGCATGTATATATTACACAATTTGCCTATAGGATAAGAGGTATTTAATTCTAACACCGAATTTTCTGCCCTTGCGAATATATCCAGTAATGTGGGTAAGAGGGTAGGGTATTCGAAATTCATGCATTTTGAAAATTAGTTCTGCATGTCAGACTTTGTCGAAGGTCTTCGCTACGTCGAACATAACTAGCCCATAACTAGCCCTGTTCGCATGTGTTGGACATCCCTTACCAGTAGGAGTTCTGTGAGTGAAGTGGCTTTAAGCCAAACTGATCTTCAGGGAGACTGTTGTTTTTGGATACTTTTTCTTTCAGGCGAGAAAGGAGAAGGCTGAGGGAATACTTAGTTTCCTTTAGGTTTCGGCATAACTATAATAATGGTTGATTTTCATGCATCTGAATACGTCTTCAGACGGAGTGTGGCCTCGATTATGACCGTTGGGATTTGATGTATATTGTCTGGTAGGTAAGTCAGCGAATGTTATTTTTTTCAGTCCGATCACCATGACTTTAACGGTTCTATCTCCAAAGATTTCAAACTGAGAAGGCTTGCGGCTGCTCGTTTGATGTATTCTTCATTGCCTAGGTCGTCCTGGGATGAGATGTTTTTCTAGGATTCTTTATCCAAGGAGTCCTCAAGCGCATTAGTTTTATCTGCACAAGGCCCT
Source organism: Nemotelus nigrinus (assembly GCA_947369275.1). Classification (NCBI taxonomy): domain Eukaryota; kingdom Metazoa; phylum Arthropoda; class Insecta; order Diptera; family Stratiomyidae; genus Nemotelus; species Nemotelus nigrinus. The sequence goes on from OX376375.1 coordinate 38,016,685, forward strand.
GCGTGCTGCAGATTAGTGGCAATAAAGTATCGAGACAGGCGCCATAGGGTGTTATACCCAGGCTGGTGGCTTGGCATCAAACTCTCCTACTGCTCATTCAAGTGTTGGGATATCTGACCATGTGTGTAGTTGGTAAGCCGGCTTGCCTCTCGCTTTATTCAAGAGTCACCTGTGCCTTTAGCTCGTCGCTTGAGTTGATTGTTTCTCCGTATAAGTAAATGAAAAAATGTAAGCAACATGCAACAGTTACTTTGATAAAAGAAAGTTGAATACGTTGCTTTTAAATGTAAATGTTGCTTTTACTGTTGCACTAAATTTTCCGCCACAACCTCTTCAAAGAAAAAAAAATGCATAAGAGCCCCTTTCCAGGACGGAAAAAATCGAATCAACTATCCATACACATTGTCTTCGTTATTGGCGCTCATATTTCTTAAGTAATCATACATTCTTTTGAAATTGTTGATGTTTGTTGATTATACGGTTGATTATGAAATACATTTTTGATAACCAATAGGCTCATATCATTTCAAGAATAGCTTTTTCACTCCCTGAACCACATTTTTAGAATACATGCTCTATGCCACAAGTATTTGTACTCGGTCCTCTTTGTTTCTTATTTTATATAAATGACGTACCGCTACCTCTTTCATCTGTGAAACAGCGGACAGTTTCACGTGGCAGTGACAGAGTGATTGTTAATGTACTTTTACCAACTATTAGCAATTAGTGCGGAAATACGCTATTGCACAACGATTCTACACTCCCCTCATGTTCACGAAATATATCAAAAACATTTATTTATTTGATCTACAGAATTATTATTCCAGTAGACAACAAATCGACGAAAAGCAAGCGAAAGTTTTATTAGTTATACCACCCTATATTTACGAGAAATGAGTATTTACGTATCTACATTTTTGAATGAGTAAGAAAATTAATACTTTGTGTTCAATTATTTTAGACGAGGATGCCACTTTTGGTTTATACTACGGTAAATACCAATTATCCGCCGGTAAATTTCGAAAATTTTCTGCTATTATCGAGGAACATACAAATCGTTCGCCGGAATATAAAAAATTATTATCAGAAATGATTGATTTCTATTTCTCTGAAAGAGAAAAGGTTATGCTACCTGCAGTCTATAAATCGATAAATGAGCTTAAGGTACGCAATAAAAGCGATTATTGTGCCTTGACAAGAGGTGCTTGTGTGTTTTTGATAAATGTTTGCCAGGATGAACATCGTCTATTTAATCAATTTTTTTCAGTAGTGACGAACGATATCAAGTAAGTTTTGTAAAGCAGAAATTCTATTAATTTATTTAAAAATATTTTGTTTGCAGTTCTTATCTAACGCGTCTATGCACAGTGCTATATGATGTTTTAAGGCCTTGCATTATACATATTAATCACTTGGAAACACTAGCAGAAATATGTGGCATATTCAGAGTGGAAATGCTGGAAGAAGCAATACCCTATAATGGTAAGAATATTCGAAAGTAATATAATTGGGGAGCATTCTGATGTATGTTCTTCTTTTTCTTAGTCAAATTAACTTTTAATTAGGATAAAAATACTAGTTATTAGGCTTGACGTTCAATAACAATATGATACATCACGATAAAGCTAGTTCTAGAGAAAGTTTGCGGACTTAATAGGAATGTGGATTCAAGTTTATTAAGAGTTAATTATATGCATATGAATTTCGACAGTGCTGCCAACGTTGCATTATTCAGTATAAAAATGACACTACCGTTTCTGAAACTGTACTATTTTCAAAAAATTCAACTGCTAAAGTGATGGCCTCAAAATTTAAAAAATCAAATACTCTACTTATCTCCAAGCACACTGTGATTTCAAACTACATTGCGCGAAATAATTATATCGGACAAAGAGAATATCGAGAAAATTTTTTTCTGGATACTGATTCGAAAAATAATAATTTAGTTTTATATTACAAACAATGGTAACAAAATCAACAGAGGATTTATATTGAATTGTTTAATTTATTTGTTATCGGGAAGATACAATATTTCAAATCAGTGAACGAAATAATTATAACGGAAAAATCACAGAAATTTCAAAATTTAAAAACAATAATTAACACCAAAAGAAATCTTACTAATCTATAGGGCTTCCCTTATTTCGTATCACTTTACATTAACGACGGGGCATGGAATTAGCAAGGGATTGAAGAAAAGATGCTCTAATTTGATTCCATTCCTTTATAATGGCCATTTTGGTGGTGTCAAACTGCTGACCTTGTGAATAGACTTGTTGCGATAAGATACCCCATAAATTTTCCATGGGGTTCAAATCAGGGCTTATAGCAGGCCACTTCAATAGCAGTATGTCCTGGACTCAAAAAAAAAGCATCTTGAACGTGGCAGAGTGTATAGCTGCGTTGTCTTGCTTAAATATCCAGTTGTCTCCCCATAAATCCTCTCCAAAAGTGACAAACACGTCGTCCAAGAGTTCAACGTACTTAGCTGAATTCATTTTTTGTGAAATAAAATAAATTTCAGACCCCCGAGAGCCGAATGCAGCCCATATCGATAGGGAACCTCTTTGAAAGTTCCTTCTATGACACGTTTCACGTTCTTTACGGACATCTCTCCAATATCCATCATAGCCATCAGGCCCGTCTAAATTGAATTTTCTTTCGTCACTAAATATGACAGACTCCCATTCATTTATCCAAAATTTATACCGTTCAGCAAATTCTAAACGTGCAGATTTATGAAGTGGCAGAAGCCTTGGTATTCGCAAGCATTTTCCGTATTTAACATTTTCATCATTTATCAGAATCTGCTGAACCCTTCGCGTAGTTATGGGAAGATTAAATTTAAATCATATTTGCGAAGGACTTAACTTTTTATTAACAGACAGACGTTTTATCTCTCTTTTAGATCTCTCACTGACTTTAGACGGACGCCCTGACCTCTTGATTTTGGCGTAATTTTCGGGATTTTTCAAGAAACTATTCATCGTACTTTTGTCTTTGTTCAATTTTTCAGCTATTCTCCTGATTGTTGTCCCGCAATCCCTGTAAGCTAAAGATAACAGACTTTCATCGACAAGGTTGTCATCTACACCTTCGTAATTCGTGGTACGTTCAACCTAGTACCTCGTAAGGTAACTCAAAGGTCTGTGGCGGACTTAACACTCAAAATCTCTGTATATGTTGAGTCATCCATTGCTATATTGTGTCATATCGTCACCAATTGCAGCGTGAAAACTACGAGCAGTTAGTGCATGAGTTTGTTTTATTCTGTTCTACAAGATCCGTCAAATCATGTTGTCATTGGACGGATTCCAGTTCTTCAAACTGTCCTCAACCAGCTCCACACTAAAATAATGTTTTATTCCAATGATGCGGTGAGCGTTACTAATTAGTAAAAAATTGTCTAATAGTGCTCATAGATGCACGCGAAAAAACTGTAATTTTCGCTTTAAAGAGCTCAAAGTTTTAATTTGTACACATTTTTGATGTGAAGCTTTGATATAGTAGCATTGCTTATTTCTGTTTTCTTTGCTAGCTGAATATCTCTCCGCGTTTGGCGAAATAACAACTCGTATATTGCAAGATGTTCAAGAGAGACTCGCTTTTCGGACTCATCTGTATTTGCGATCGGACATTCTTAATTATAACCCTTCCATTGGAGATTTAGCATATCCTGAAAAATTACAAATGATGGAGGTATACACTGTTGTGAACTTTTCAAAGGACATAATAATCTCTCTTTAGAACATAGCATCATCCCTGAAAGAACGAATACCAGCTACCGATTCCAAATCTGTTGCATCTTCAACAACATTTAATGGTATGTATGATGATATATGGGAAAAATGCAGGTTGTCTGTATTTTACATTTGTTACAGATTCTCCAGCTGACATGCATGGAATGTGGTATCCCACTGTGCGCCGAACACTTGTATGTCTGTCCCGATTGTATCGTTGCGTAGATCGAACAGTATTTCAAGGGCTATCTCAAGAAGCTTGTATTTATTGTATTCAAAGTATAGCAAAAGCTGGATCATGTATTTCTAATAACCGGGTAATTACAAGATAGCATTCCCTTATTACTTTCTAAGCGAACATTGATTTTATTTTTGAAGAAATATGCAAGTCCTTTGTAGCTTGCATAAGTAGTTTCCTTTGGAGTATTACATGATTTAGGAGAGATTGAAACAAGATAAAACAATCAGACGCTCTCTTTTTTTCAAATATACTTATTTCATGTGTCGGAAAATTATTCATGTTAATTTCATTATCTTCTAGGATTCAATACACGGACGATTGTTTCAAATAAAACATCTCCTTATATTACGAGAGCAAATTGCGCCATTCCGAATGGATTTTACTCTCAAAGAAACTACTCTTGATTTCAGTAAACTTAAAACTGCGGCAGCGGGATTGCTGCAAAAACGTAAGCAGCTGCTTTTGATTGGGCCTGATAATGCGTTGCTGGAGTTTTTAATTGATGGAACGCCAAAAGTAAAGGAAAATATTTCCAACTCCCGTGAAGAAATCGATAAACGATTGAAAGTTATTTGTGAAGAATTTATAATAGATGTTGTTAATTCTCTTGTTGGGCCCATCACCGAATTCGTTGATAAAGTCAGCTCGTTTTTGAACGCTTCGACTGATGCGAAAGAAAACACTACCACGTTAAAATCTTTCGATTGGGCAAATCCGAAAAATGTTTGCTCGATAATTAGAGAATCTCAGCGTAAAATCAAAAAGGAATTGCCGTCTCTTCAGAGCACAATGAAACTATACATAAATAATAATGATGCGGAATTTGTTATTTTCCGGCTAATGCGGGTATTGAAATGTTATTCATCAATGAGCGTTTGTAAATCTTAACATATTTCACAGAATAATATCATCAATACTTACATCAAACTGGAACAGATGTTATCTGCGAACCTGTACACTCCTGAAGATATGGTTATTATTGATCTTCCATCCATAGAGCAGCTGTCTATATTAATATCTAACACCAATTTAATCGTTGAAACAAAATAACGGTTTTCAGTACGATACCTTAAATTGAAAACCACAAACCGTTCGGCTGTCCTTTTTTTCTCTTAGAAAACGTGTAGATGATGGTAATGCTGATCTAACAGAAAGCTTGTTACAAACGCATGTTCAGATGTTTTATGTTAATAGCTATCCATTTTTCATTTTCTTCAATTTATATACCATAGTAAAGAAATAAATGGTATTTTCGTTGAGATATATGTCCAAGAAAATTATTCGCTTCAAATTATTCAATTCCACCGTATATGCGTGGATTTTGCTTCCATTATGTGGACATATTGTTTTAAAATAATTGACGGTAATATAGGCTCATACAAACAAAAAATCAGGTGGGTTCTTTTTAATTTGAGAGTACTGTGTTGTGATTTTTGTTGTGTTCGCGATTATTAACCAACGTTTTAAATCAACTTATTGATATCCTTTTCATTTACATGCAATAACATATTGTTTTAACAATTTTAATGGTGATTAATTGCATTAAAATGATTGCAAAGATGCAAATTATATTTTGGGAAGGAGGTGACCAGGCGCACAACCTGGGCCGTGTTAGCTGTACGAGAACTCGGTGCCTGGCTCATTTACAGGAAATAAAAGATATATAATTTTTTTTTTTAAGAAGCTGTAGCTGAACACCGCTGCTTTTTCCAGTCATAATCCGCAAACAATTCCGTTCTATGAAATTTTAATATTTCGAACTCAATGGAAAATTTAAGACTACATATGTATGTACGTGAAATTTGACACTTTTGTTTTGGCTAAAACTGGTTTTGACACAGATACATCCTGGCTACCCGATCCCTAGGTTTGCGATGCATCTATTTACATAGTTAGATTACCAAGAAAGATTGCCTTACTAAGAAACCACGTGCCGCAATTTACAATCGATCATACATGGAGGTTAGGACTAGTTCTGGTATTCTATGGACCGCAAGAAACCATTCACGAATTAAATTAGAACAAATATAATCAAACAAAAAATTGTTTGGCGAGCGTTTAGGTAGAAATTATACAATAAAATGAAAAGTCGAACTCGTTTCCTTTATTTCTACCAATTTATTTTTCAAAAATCCGTATACTAGTATTTCGGCTATCACTTATAGCCTTCTTCAGCGATGTTTCTCGAAGAAACATCGCTGAAGAAGGCTATAAGTGATAGCCGAAATACTAGTATACGGATTTTTGAAAAATAAATTGGTAGAAATAAAGGAAACGAGTTCGACTTTTCATTTTATTGAATTAAATTAGACAAAACTAGATTTTTTCGCATCTTTTTCAGGTATATCGGGTAAGTTTGGGTACCCGCCAACGCATATGGCTAATCTTCCAACTGAAAAATGACGTCATTTTCATTGACGTCAGCACTTCGCCTCTTGCAAGAATTTATCTGAACTTGTTACTCTTCTGTCTACAGGAGGTCGAGTTTCAGTTGGGCGCATAGAGATAAACTAGTAGAGTGTCCCATGTGAAACGACTGCTTTGCATCTACCCCTGCGACTTTCGGCAAACGTCTCATCTATTAACTTGACAACAAATTTTCCACGTGACAATTATATGACATATAATTCCAAATGAGATAAACGTGAAAGAGGGAAACAAAACATCATCCTTACCTCATCGCTACGTCCCCCCAATACATTTCAAATGTGAAGAGCCACTCCATTGTTAACTACCTCCATTGACATCCCCATTCTGCATGCCGACCCGTACTTCTAGACGGCATTGCATACACATACACTCATGTATGTGTATGCCGCCCATCCACTTCTTCTTTGTCTTTGGTACTGCCCGTCTATACTTTGAGTGTTCCTATGTTTTAGTCTCTGTGGTTTTAGTGTAAATTAAGCACTGAAATTAAGTGTAAAAAATATTACGGAGTTTTAACGAATATTTAGATGAATATGTTTGACGTAATTTTTTAACGGTTTTAAAATTTGAAACAAACCCCCAGCTACCATTGGGGTAGGAAGAAAGCAAGGGTTCTACCCTAACTCTGTGCCCAATGCTTCGCTGAACAAACAAAGGAAACTAACATCTCAGTTGAACTGAACTGTGATCCATTATTGCCCTAAGGTGAGATATATTCTCAGAAATTACTAATAAATTTTGTTACTCATCATTCCAATGTTGACGCTTGACAGAAGATAATTATTTATCCATGTCCAGTTTTTTTAGTTACCATTATACCTACACTGATGGACAGAAGTATTCACCAATCCAGGTTTGTTGACATGAAATGTTCATATGACTCACATAAAGATTCTTAATGATATATATTTTATTCAATGATTACTGTACCCATTCGTTATTACAATGCTTCATAGAAAAAGTAAGTTTACTTGTTAAGTACAACACAATAATATAAATAATAGTTTATATTTTATACATATATTTTCTTTGGACAAAAGTACATATTTAATTATTTTAAATTTGTTTCGAGAAAATAAGCCAGTTAAAGAAATAGATAGTGCTGTGTCTAGAAGCTACACTACTATCCGGGACATGAAACAATTCAAAGATAGCAACGATTTTCATGATCATCCGAGATCTGGCCGGCCGTCGAAGCTTACTGTAAGAGATAAGAGATAAATAATTAAAGTTCTTAAGAAAGAACAGAAAACAAGCTCATTGAAAATTACAGCAGAATTAAAGGAAGATAGTGGAAAAGAAATTTATTCTCGTATCATCCGCAAGATTTTAGAAAGTACTGGTTCTAATGCCAGAGTATTCAGCAAAAAGCCCTAAATTAGTAAGGTCAATAAACGCAAAAGGCTTAGTTTTGCAAAACAATATTTGCACAAGGAAAATAACTTCTGGTATAAAGTTCTATTTTCCGGTGAAAGTTAATTTAGCAATTATCGGTCGGATGGAAGAATTTTGGCGTGGAAGAAGAAAAACACTGCATTAGTGTGGGGATGCTTGGCAGCCTCCGGGGTTGGAGTACTTTTTGTGGACGAAATAATGAAGAAAGAATAATATTTAAATTTCTTGAAAGAAAATTTGAAGAATGCAGAAAAACTAAAACTGGAAAATGACTATTACTTCCAACAAGACAAACGCATTAGACAGCAGCTAGACAAACGCATTAAACAGCATTACATTACATCGAAAGCATAATGGCAATCAAATTAAATATTAAAGATAGTTTTATAATTGTTTTCTTACAAATGCCGAATACTTTTGTCCAAAGGAAATTTGAAGTAATACTTTTATTTATATTATTGTGTTGTACTTAACAAACGAACTTACTTTTTCTGTTAAGCATAGTAATAACGAATGTGTACAGTAATCATTGAATAAAAATGTATACAATTAAACATTTCATGCAAAAAACGTGGATTGGCGAATACTTTTATCCATCAGTGTAAACTTAGATTAAGACGTAGATATAGACTATGGCTTTTTAAACAGTAAGAATGACACTTTAGTTTTTTCGATAATCGTAAAGATATAAGTTAAACCCGTTTCCTTGGAGAAGGCAACAAAATATAAAAAAAGAGGTGAGAGTTAACAACGCCCCCGTTTTAATCACTTCTTTACACCACTCAATTAAAATCAATGGGCCCTGTGCAACTTTGATCGTCCTTCACAGACTATAGTATGTAACTAGAAGGAAAAGCACTTGATTGTACGCTATTTTTTTATTTACTGTGTAATGTTGACACTCCTCACGTCTAAAGAAAACTTGATAAAAAATCTTGTTTAAAACCAAAATTGGCTTCAATTTTTCAAATTCTCGTACTCATATGCTAAAGTAGCATACATGTTAGAAAATTGGGAGTCATAATTTTGTCCTTGGACCGTTAACTGGTGAATATCTTTGAACACGGCGGAAATCGTGCAATAGTCAGTGATAAGACGAACCTAAATTCAAACCCAAATGTTTAATGTAAATGTTTCAAGCGTTCATTTCAAACGCATGACACATGTTTCTCATTCAGCAATCATTCTCTCCAACGGCGAAAATTTTTGTTGCCTATTTTTGAACAAAAGTGATAAGGTATTCCATTTCGAGTGGTACTCTAGCTATCCGTTTCGCTTTGATGCTTTGTTTAAATGAATAGCTTTAATCGAAGTCACAACTCGATAATTCAAAATATAAACCATTTTATTACTTCTTTTGGTCAAAAGTCTCTATTACTCAATATGCTTGTTATGTGTACATGCAATAAGCAAAATTTAATGTCTCAATACTTGTATTGTATTCAATTTTACATTCTGCTTTTCAACTAGGCAAGATATTTTTCCATGGCTAATAAATTTTCTAAAAATAAGCCAGAACGGCCTTTGTAAAAGTTGCAATCATCGCGTAAGGGCAGACTTGCCGTTTGTGCAATTGACGGCATCATATTGGAGATTTTATCTTAAAATAGTGATGTCTTCAAAAGTACTCATGATTTTGTTTGAATTTATTACGTATTAATGATCAATGCTTGAATTTGATACTTTTTTTCATTCAAGAACATTTATCGTCCCTATGGCTTCAATTGCAATTTTCTCTTTATCTGTAGATTTATGATGCCCTGCTGTAAATTACGACCGAGGGATTTTTAGTTTTAATGAGATTTTAAATTGTTTGAGAGAGATAAAAAAAAGAGCCGGGACTGAAACATAGTTAAAGAATTCGACAAACGGTTCGTTTGACCGAATTACTGAGATCTGTAGTTTCATTTAGAGAGAGCATTACTCTATTGTGAATACGCTCCCAGGTAATGCTCTTTGAATGAAAAAAAGTATCGATTTCAAGCGTTGAAATTTATCGAATCTGCATTATTATCACTTAGTATATTCAAAAAGAAAATTATGTAATGTTTTTCGACAATCAACTAAGAGTAAAATAAACGAAAGTTGTTTTATGGTCATGGATACTATTGAAGATATTACAATTTTTTCATGCGTTCGATCGCGCAAACGACTAGTCTACCCTAAAAGTAAGTTATTGGTAGAAATATCTTATCATCTTTAATCACCAAATACTTGTATAATCAAATTATGTTGATAATGTCAAATATCGTATAATGTCTAAAGTCTGATGAATTGAGTTCTTTTTCAGTTGGCTGTTATTGTGAAAGTAGCGAAATGTGTTGTTCAAGATGTAGTACCACTCAACGAAAATTCTGGGTTTTTGGATGTGGAACTTTGATAGGATGCCTGGCAATTATTTTGGTATTGCTTTGGCCACAGTGGGGCGAAAGCCTTTTAGAAGCGGTAATTTGCAACATTCAAAAATTTGAATAATAAAGCACAATAATTTTCTGCTTTCAGGAATTAGTTATTA
>OX376375.1:38027205-38032205 GCA_947369275.1 Nemotelus nigrinus
GGAGAAACAATGATTGGGCTGCCAGCTATGGTAGTTTTTGATTTTTGTTTTTTTGTAAATCTTTAGTAAGCGATTTTATCATAAAATTTTCAAATGATAGTGATCTTGTAGTGAAAATAAACAACAAATATTAGGATCAAGAAAATTTGAAAACTTTTGCGAGTGGTAGCCCTAAATTTCTTTGTATCCTTATAACTTACAATTCAGTCATCAGATCAATACGAAATTCGCAGAGTAGGTTGACTTCAACGTGAAGCAGATGTGACATATTTTTGGCTTCTATGCTAGCAAAAGATTGCCAACACGAAATGGTTTTGTTATTTTCGTACCAATAAATGCTTACATTAATTATTCACACCGCGAATATTTGCAATGAAAATAAGTAAAAAATGCTTAAATTTTCTAAGGTCTGGACATTTTTCGGATGGCAGGCCCAAACACCTTTCTATCGCTGTAACTTTCGATGAAGTGATCGGAATTAAATTGGCTTAGGGTCTATTATTACTTCGGGTGTATTAGTCTTAAGTAGCTAGTGGTAGAATACATACTGAAAACCTGCACAAATTGTCTACTGTTTTTCGAACATTAGTGTTTCTAGCGGTTCTGATGCGCTGTTTTAATTGCACTCCGTAGTTAGCTAAGGGTGGCTAAGGGGGTACTCAAAGAGTAATATAAATATATATAAAAAGCAGCAGGAATTGAGTTTGATTAAAAAATCTTTGTTATAATTGAAACCGTTTATGACATTGTACCTCAAATAAAGTTTCAGGCATGTGATCTCTTCTGTTGCTTTGGATGAAGGTCATCTTTTTGACCTATTCTACATTACTAATAATGTACTAAATATTGATTTCTATGGCCAATATCACACCAAGCATGAACTCTTGGGGATATACTTTTCTCCCATAATTCACTAGTTAGCACGACTACAGAAATAGCTGTTTTCCTTCTACCAAACGTGAGATTATTCCGTATATTGATGTATCCGCTTTTTCTTTGAATTAATCAGGCGAAAGTTTATTTATGATAAATTGTAAGGCAGAACAACATAAACGTCCAAATAAAAAGTTTGAACATTTATTCCAATTGAGAATAATATCGCAAGAAAAGCAGAGGAAATGTGTCGAGTTCGTGCCATATTTTATATGCCTGAAATATTTATGAATTTACTTTTTCCCACTCACGATGGAACCATCACATCCTATGTTTAGCAAATGAAAATGTTATGTCAGTATATCTCCGAAAAATATTGTTAGTTGAATTGTTTCACACGAAGCTCCACTAAGATGTATATCACACTCTTCTACATACTAAATAGTTTTATGTTCGAAAGCAATGAAAAAATGTAGATGTTAAACGTCAAAAAACTTAAAAGAAAACGTTTGTGTGGGAATTTTGTTTTTATTTTCAACTAACACTCTATTCTAAATCGATATCAGGTAACCAAGAAGATCTGATGATTGTCATTCGAATATATACAAAGAGAATTAAACAAAAACACTTACCTCAATGTTTGCCGTTTCGGGATGACGAATTATGTATGCAGAAGGCATAATCCCTGGAATTTCTTGTTGCGGAATAAATAGTAAAGAATGATGAAAAAGTGCATTTAAGAGCAAGCTCATAACAACAACAGGCTTATATTTTCCAAACTTGTCAACTAAAAAACCTGCAAAATTGAAATGAAAAAAAGCATTAGAAAAAAAACAATAGTTGAAAAACTGTGACTTAAGAAGAACTAGAAAACCTTCTTCAAATTTGTTTTTAATATAAGTTTTTCCCTTGATGCTTAAAATTCTTTGCATTTTATACCGAAACATAAATAAAAAAAAAAACCATTAATAAAAACTTGGTTTCAATCGACAAACTTATATACATAGTCGTGCCATAAGTTCTGTCACACGTATATGGGCAATTTTTTGTATAAATGAAAAAGAGTTTTTGACAAAGGAAAATATATTTTATTTTGGCATCCTAATGGAAGTAAAATAAGCAACAAATTATTCAAAGTGGCCGCCTTTAGCCTTTACACAGCTCTTTAATCTGTTGGGCCAGTCATCGATAGCAGTACGCACTGTTTCTAGCGGAAAATTAGCTACTGCTACTGTCAAAGATCGCTTAAGGCTCTCGATATTTGGGTGTCGTCTCGTGCACACCATGGACTCTAACTCCGCCCACAGTTTGTAGTCCAAGGGAATTCAAATCTGGGCTCTCAGAAGGCCATTCCGTCGCCCTTATAAACTCTGGAATATTGGTTTCCAACCCACGCTTGTGTGGTTCGAGCTTTGTGGGCTGGCGCAGAATCTTGCTGTGAAACCCAATGTCGGTTGTTGAATAGCGTAGAGTTCAGCGGCTTCACACATCCCTCCAGGATGTCCGTTTGATAATTTTTCGCTGCAGTTTTTACGCCTTTTTCGCAAAAATGAAGCTCGGTGACCCCTTCGTAGCTGACACCCCACCATACCATGACTGATGCTGGATGATGTCCTCGCTGTACCCTAGTGGCAACTTCTCGGGCTTCTCTGGAGCTGTGGGCATACACCTTATCATTTTGGCGGTTGAAATGTTCCTCCACCGTAAAAATTTTTTCATCGGTAAATAAAAATTCTCGATGTTTGTTGTTGCCGTACCGCCGAAGGAGCTCTTTCGATCTGGTGCTCCTAATTTGCTTCAACTGCTCAGTCAGCAAATGTCCCCGTTGATCGTCGAAAGGCACTCATCCCGAGGTCCGATTTTATGATGCGAGACATACTTCGGGTGGAGATGTTCATCTCTCGAGCCATGATTCGTTGTTTACGAAGCGGATTTTCGACGAATTCGACTCTCGACCGCTTTGATGGTAGCAGAAGAACGTACATCACGTGGACGTCCAGAACGAGGTCGATCTTCAATAGTCTGGATCTCGTTATATCTCTGGATTGCACGATACACAAATCTTTGCGTTATTTTTAACGGGCACAACAACTTGAAAATTTCACTCGCGGATTTTCCACACTTATGTAGTGCAATCACTGCAATTCGGTTTTCTATTACACCCCATTCCATCTTCACACGTTAACGAACAAACTTTAAATGACCATCAACTGTCAACAACATTATGACGTTTATAAAACTGGCCGATATTGAAATGTCACTCATAAAATAAAGTTGTTGCCAATGTGAGAAATTATGTGACAGAACTTATGGCAGGGACTAAGTATATATATATATATATATATATATATATATATATATATATATATATATATATATATATATATATATATATATATATATATATATATATATATATATATATTATATATATATATAGATGTATAACGAGGGTCACTATTTGTATTATGTTCGCGGAAGAAGTGTTTCGCAGCAAATGGTCCCTGTTTCTTTCCGTCCTACTTGAGCAACGTAGGACGGTCACTTCTGAATGGTATATAGCCAGAAATTTTCCGTGAGATGAAAAAAAACGAGCCACCACGTCGAAAATTAACTATTCTTCATCATGATAATGCGAGCTCTCACACATCGAGTCACACAAGATAATTCTTGGAGTGCCGGAAACATCGAATTGATGGTCCATCCGCCTTAAAAGCCTGATTTAGCGCCACAATGATTTCTTCTTGTTTCCGCACATCAAAAATAGCGGCCAGCGTTTTTTTGACCCTCGAAGAAGCAGCCGATGCGCTCAAAACGCAAATTTTGGAGATAACTCAATCCAAGTGGAAAAAGTGTTTCGAAAATTGGTCCAAACACATGCAAAAGGGTATTGATCATCATGGAGAATATTTTGAAATGCAATAAAGCTATTTTCGTTTTCACAAAATTCAAAGCTATTTTCACCAAATGTAAAACAGTAACTTCCGTTCTATTTTATTGTTTTGGAAAAAATCAAAAACAAGATTTTCGAATCCACGCAGTATAGATCATGTGGATGATTTATCTTCCTCCCTGAGAATGGAGACTCCCTCTTAATGTCAGTCATCTATATATATATATATATATATATATATATATATATATATATATATATATTATATATATAGATATATAAAGATATATATATATATATATTATATATATATATATATATATATATATATATATATATATACATATATATATATATATATATATATATATATATATATATATATATATATATACCTATATATATATATATATATATATATTACACATATATATATATATATATATATATATACTATATATATATTATATATATATATATATATATATATATATATTAGTGATGGGCGATTGCGAGATATTTTAACAATCCGAGATAATCGCAATCGGCGCCACAAAACAATCGAGATAATTGCAATCGAGAGAATCGCAATCGATGCGCCAAAAATAATCGAGAGAATAATCGAGACAATCGAGATAATCGAGACAATCGGGATAATCGAGACAATCGAGCGATCCGAGATAATCGAGACAATCGAGCGATTCGAGATAATCGGCCGATTCGAGATAATCGAGACAATCGAGCGATTCGAGATAATCGGCCGATTCGAGATAATCGAGCGATCCGAGACAATCGAGGCAATCGAGACAATCGAGACAATCGAACATCTCGCAATCGATCATTCGGTCGGTCAAGTCATCGACAATCGGTTGAAGGCAATTGAGTGAGCCATAAAGCACGTTTTGTTGGCGCAGCCAATAAAAAAAATGTTCAAATATTTCAGCAAAAATATTAAGTGTTATTATTTGATCAAACTGCAATTTTTTGGGAAATATTGATGTATAAAAGGATATGTTTATCTTAAGTTAAAATTAAGATATCTTTAACTCTTTGGTGGCGGTGGGCATGTTAGTGTTTAAGCACACCAGTATACACAGTACGCTTGTAGAACCGCTTGTGAAGAATAGATTTGAATGGATTGGATATACTATTTAGTAGATTTTTTTTACGTGTGCATACATATGGAATGTAATGATCAGATATGCATGGAAATTTGTATGGCTAGCATTTATCA
>OX376375.1:38037205-38094705 GCA_947369275.1 Nemotelus nigrinus
CTCATGCAAGCTAAAATAATTATTAACTCATAAATGAGTGTGACAGAGAAATAGGTTAGGAGACACATGATCTAAAATAAGGAGAGCTACTTATTGTTCCTAGTAGACTCATGAATAATATCGATAGTTTATTGTCATTGAATCACATAATGGTGAGTAAAGGAGAAACCATGAGCATTTAACGAAATGCGAAAAATAAATGTCTTGGCCCGCGAAATAGCAAATGAATATCTTGTCGAAAGCAGAATCAAATTGGAATTGTTTTGCGGGATCGAAATTGAATTGACTTTTTTTTTTATTTTATTTATATTTCGGAGGCTTATTCCGCAAAACGTTCGAGTTTCCCTTATAAATTATTCTCTGCTTTGATAAGCTTTCTTAGTCTTGCTAGAGCTATTAGTCTTGCGGAGCCAATGTTAACTTAACAACCTATTGGATATAGGCTTGTTTTACTCCAAATAACCATATTGATCTTAAAAATAACGCAGTTTTTATGTTGGCGCTTACTTACCTTTCAAATACACTAATATTAAGCAATAAAATTAGGTTGTGAGCGTAGGCATTTCTATTATGCTTTCAATAAGTGTCTAACCTATGGTAATTAAAGCTGCCAATTCGGAATTTAGAAACGAACAATAAAAGTTCATTTCTTGTATCAATTCGATTAAAATTATTAAATAAAGATAGTTATACAGTTAACATTTAAATTTATTTATTGTGCTCATAAGATTTACCTGTAATCGGAGGACTAAGAAACGTTGTAAATGGCAATGCTAAATAAATTATAGCAATTTCCTCCACAGTTAGGCCTATTGATTGCATGTGTATTGTTAAATACGGTAAGAGTGATGAGGTTGCTGAAAAAATTAAACAAATTTAAGAATTTATTTGTAATCAAAATTTTTTACATTGCAAAGTTACAAAAAATATGACCAGTTTTGATAGTATTAACATCTAGAAAACATTGACAGAGAATCCGTAAAGCTAAAGTTAAAGCACAGCGTCTAGAGTGAAAGCATAGAAAAAGTTTAACTTTGCACAAATACGTAAATTCAAAATTGATGCAAACTAGGCCAAATTACTCACAAATGATGTCCTAAAAGCTGCTTTAATTTAAAAATAAAACCCCAAGTGCATCAGAATCGCTCGAAACACTAATGTTCGAAGAACAGTAGAGCATTTGTGCAGATTTTTAGTGTATATTCTATCACTAGCTACTTTAGGCCACTACCACTAGCTACTTCTCCTACTTAAAACCAATACACCTTAAGTAATAATACACCCTAAACTATTTAATTTCGATGACTTCATCGAAAGTTACAGCGATAGAAAGGTGTTTGTGGTTGCCATCCAATGTCCAGACCTTAGAAAATTTAAACATTGTTTACTTATTTTCATTGCAAATGTTCGCGATGTGAATCTTTAACGTAAGCATTTATTGGTACAAACATAACAAAAACGCTCCGTGCTGCCAGCCCTTTGCAAGCAAAAACTATGTCACATATGCCAATGGAGGTAGTAGACAATTAAGTGGCCCTTCACATTTGAAATGTATTGGAGGGGAGGAAACCATAAGGTAAGGGCAATGCGATGTTTTATCTGATGTTTTGTTTCCCTCTTGCACGTTTATCTCATGTGGAATTATATGGCATATTATCACCACGTGGAGAATTTCTTGTCAAGTTGATAGACGATATGTTTAACGAAAGTCGCAGTGGTATGTGCAAAGTAGTCGTTTTGACTGCATTGGAAGTTATAGGGGTACAAAAAAATTTAGGGTTACCACTCGCAAAAGTTTTAAATTTTTTTAGATCCTAATATTTGTTGTTTATTTTCACTACAAGATCACTACGATTTAAAAATTTTATAATGAAATTGCTTACTAAAGATATGTCAAAAAAATATAAAGTCAATCATAGCTGGCAGCCCTATCATTGTGTTTCCAACTAGCTTTCTCCTGAATATTGTTAACAATAAGATAAATTTGCCATATAAATTTCGTTATGATTCCATGACTGCACTGGAAGCTAAAGGACAAAGAACTTTATTTCCCTGACCGAATTTTTAAAATATAAGGCACCAAAATTACCATAGCTGGTAGCTCCAACCTAATTTTGAAACTACATTTCTATCAAACGTGGCTTAGAGTAAGATTCAGCTACTGTGTGAATTTTGTCAAAATTTGGTGACTGAGTCAAAATTTATGGAGTCAAAAGCAGTTATTTTCCTTAGTGATTTTTCAAGATAGCACCGCTGGCACATAATGGCCTACATTTAAAAATTGCTCTGCCAGACTTAGTCGTACTTAAGACCAATACATTCTGCAAACTTCAACTGTGTCTGATTATCGGGTCGAGAGTTTTGGTGAACGGAAGTTTTTGGTGCTAAAAATATAGGTGAATTGGGGAAGGATTACCGTTCTATGTAGACAAAGCATAAGATTTGTATATGAGTTGCTTTTTTCTTAAAAGTGAAAATCTTTCAGGAGAGCCGATGTTTTGAAGATTTTCGCTTACCAGCACGCTCATAAAAAAATTACATAAGTGTACAATGTAGTAACATCAATATGTTTTGTAAGTTTTATAATGATTCAATAGTTCTGTCAAAAGTTATGGGAATTAAAAAAAAATCAAACTGTACCGATCTCATTTGAGGCACCTAGCGCAAACACAGGGTTAAAAATTTTCAAAACCTTATAACATGTTTGAGGATATATATATATATATATATATATATATATATATATATATATATATATATACACGTATATATATATATATATATATATATATATATATATATATATATATATATATATATATATATATATATATATATATATATATATATATATATATATATATATATATATATATATATATATATATATATATATATATATAGAAATATGAATTTTTGGCCAAATCGATTTTAATACTAATAAAGGTAAGCATAGAGATCCATCACATCTTACCGCTAGTCAATTTAATGACTCTTCGCGTAACAATTTCCAGCATATTTCACTCCAATTGATCTATTTTTCCCCTTTTTAGGCGAATAGTAACAAAATTCATATAATTTATAATTGTATTACTTCAGGGAACTTTTATACCAGGTTAAGATTTTCAGCGCAAACATATTGGAAAAGAAAGCAGTATTAATTACATGTGCTTTAGCCAATTGTTCCAATAAAAATGTTCAAAATCATGTACTAAGCATACTACGCTGACATTTTTCGAAAATGCTGTCAGATTTAAATAATCTAAACATTCCTAAATCTAAATAGAAGCTCAGATTCGACTGAAATCTCATGGTATTTCATGAACGAGTGGAAATTTTCAGTTTTCAGTCAAACGGCATAAAGGAACGTCTTCATGGCAATGTATTGCAATACATGGCGAACGGGAGCAAATCTATTAGCTTTTTTGGAAAAAAGGTATCTTTTTTCGGACTTCTAATTGGTATAGGTGATAGAAAAATGTTTGTACGGTTCCTTTAGTTTCTTGCTCATCATGCAGAATAGTAAAAATTATACTTCTTTATTTATTGAAGCCTGAATTACATTGCCATGCAGTGCAGTGCACTGCGTGCAGCGAAGTGCCGAAGCAGTGCACGCATGGCAAAGCACATTGAAAGCAGTGCATTGTTCTGACAATTAATGTCAAATTAATTTGTGGAGGTTTGATATTTAGATTTTCTGCATCTGTTTTTCGTGCATTTACAATTTAATGCCTGGAACGGAATTTCCGCCTCAATTTAAATAGTTTTTGCCCGGTCAACTACTTTCAAACAAATGTCAACCGATGCAGTGTGCAGTGTTTTTAGAAATTAGCCTAAACGATGCAGTGCAGTCCACTGCACTGCACTGCAGTTAATGTAAATTGCCACATGCAATTACATGAGCTCTAAATTTCAGTGTAGTGCACTCAGTGCAGTGCACACAAAGCCATATAAAATTGAATTATTGTGCGTTTTAAGTAAATAGAATCAGGAGTGGCAAGTTCAACTGATAGTGCAGTGTGGTGTAAACTATTGGGAAAAGATTCTCTTAGCACTTACGTCATAAAAGTCTTCTTAACAACCGAAGACAGTGACCAGTGCAAGTTAACCGCAGGTCACGATGCTTCTCGAAAATGTAGCAACGTGGCAACGTGCACAAACGTATTTATCTGCGTATATTGTTTCTTTGCATACGTTACGTACAATTACGTAGATCCGATTTTTCGCGTCAGCAAAAAGGTTAGACAACTGTTACCTCACGTGCACTCACGTGATATCAAGTTAGCTGGTCTTATGTGGCAAATATCTGCAATACCATTTTCACATAAAAGCACACTAATGTTAGGTTATGTAGTCACAGCTGACTCATGTACTTTCACTTGAGGTCACGCTCACAATTATCTGCAAACTCAGACTTGTGACGCTCACGTGACATCACGTTTAAGATGTAGCACACATTTTTTAGCTGGGGCTAAAATGGTACTATGATAAATGCTATCAAATTTTCGCACTTCTCTTTGCTTGCCATAAACTTGCTCAGCAAAATTAGAATCTAATGAACTTCCATATGCTATTCAAGTCTATTTTCCATAGTTCAGCTTCGATTTGGGAATCACTCCAATCACTTCTTGATAACTGCAGAGAATCATTATCGGTATGACAGTTACGTTTAAAACGTAAAAGATGCTGTTAACAATGTTCCACGAATCCCAAGTCAGTCTTAAAATATTCTGGTAACGATTAATAGGTTTTTTGATTCGCAACTACAAATACTTGCTGATCATAATCAAAGAAGACGATCGCAAAAAACTTGAAAAACATGAAAAAAACGACAAGCAGCCGAATAAATTAAACTTAAAAGACAGTAAAAATGGATTTTTTTTCTGGGATTATTAAAATTGAAAATTTTTAACTTCACACAAAGACAATTCCATTTTAATTCTGCTTTCGGATTCTTATTCCGCAAAACGATCGAGTTTCCCGTATCAATTATTCTCTATTTTGATAAGCTTTAGATCCGATATACGCTGTCTATGCTGATTTATCGACAAGAAGGGAACTGTGATCATAATTTAACAACCTTTATTATTAAAAGTAAGACTGCATGATAATATTAGCCCAGTCATTTAAACCTTTCTCTACCAAATAAATGCAAGTGAAGTTTTTTTCACGGAACTATATATTGTGGGATGAGAAACAGAATGTGAAAAGTCCATTGCGAAATCGTGTGCGCAAAAAAAAAAGTCAATGGTAGTGAAAATCAGTTTATTGTTAACTATCTCGTTGTTAACTATTGGCCTCACGTTAATTTTTATTAGATCAAACAAATTTACACATAAGACTCATATATAAAATTCAGGTGCGGCAAACAGTTTTCGAGATATGTGGCTGAGAAAATACATTAGGTGATCAATAGCAGATCAAGGTGGACAGCATTGACAACAAAAGCAATCCTGCCTCAGTTGTTGCTTTTTACAATGCTCCCTGCCCTAATCTGCTATTGACCAAGACCCAAAAAACGCACCTATTATCATTTTGGCGATAAATGCATCAAAACGTTGAAGTTTTCTCAGGCTCATGTCTCAAGAACCGTAAGTCTGACGTGGATTTTGTATAGGAAGTTTTTTTTGCAGATTTTTGTGGAGAACAAAGTTGATGATATAAAAACTTCACGCAAAGCCAGAAGATAACGATATGTTCAAGAAAAAACTGATTTACGTCATCTTTGGCCTTTAACCATTTTTTTTGCACACGTTTTCGTAATGGAGTTTTCACATTGTGTTTTGGATTCCACCATAAATGAAATTCCGTTGAAAAAACTTCACTTGGATTTTCTTTTTGGCTAAACGGTCCTGTTTTTCTTATATTACTGAGCTACGTACAATCTTTGTGCTTCTTTTTTGACATATTCCCATGGACTGTGTGTTGAAAATTCACTAAATTTAAGTAATACATTGACATCGATCACATTAAATAAGGATTTGATTGAATATTTTTGTATATGCATTTTTTTAAATGTCCCGAAACGGTATTGAATAGTTAAATTTAAATTTTGTATTTTCTGAAGAAACAATCTTTATCTTATCCAAAGCATAAAGAACGTAACAATTACTTTCAAACAATATTTTTATTCGTAAAGTGTGACAATGGCAAGCTACAATCCAATTATATGAAGGCAAGTAAATCTCAAACCAAGTCGCATTTCAGTGCGACCTTATATATTATGACATTAAAGCTGCCGGAATAATTTACTATACATACCTCCATACATTACAAATAAAGTAATCTTTAACATAATAAGGTTCGAGTTTATTCCATACTTCTGACAAAATTTTCCAAATTTAGTCAGTTCTTCCTTTTCATCAGTAGTTGTAGAAGTTTCTTCACCCATTTTTATATAAAATTATCGTATATTATGAAAAGTCAATAACCACTTGCTTGAAGATATATATAAAGTTTCATAAGCCACTTCTAAGACACGAGCTGTTACTAAATTAGATCACTTCAATCATAAGTTCAGCTTGTAAAAGGAAACACCAATCACTAAAAATCGTAAATACATGCACACGCTATTTCCATTAAGAGCAATTTATTAATAAAGAAAAAGTGCGTTTGTTTCAAATGAAAATTTGGAAAATTTACATTAATGAAGAAACTTAGATTCACTTTATAAAGGTAGAATAATTTTAACAACATTCCCGAATTCAAGTAGATAAAACGAGAGATTAAACCTTGTTTAATTTCCCCAACGAGAAGCCATTGTCAAAATAAATTATTCCGAATCTTGAAAGATTTATTAAAGATAAAGCTCCATCGCTCTCGGAGATGGCACTAGAAATACAACGCATTGTATCTCATGCTTAAGGTACGTAGATAAGCACAGAAAACAATTTTTTATCATATTGAGCACGTAAATAGGAAACTCTGGCTTGCAAGACATTTTGATTAATTTTATTGGATTAATAATATATCATTGATATCCGTACTATTTCTTAATAATGATAAAAATAAAACATGGGTAGGTATCGCTTGTATCTTTCTTAGTATTTGATAGTGATTCGCATACCATTCATTCATATGTTTCCACGACCAATTTATTTTTGTGAATATTAAGCTTGTTCTAACATCTAAAATTAGTAACGATGCATTAATTTTTCCAAAAGCATCACACAAAAAGTAACAATAAGAAGATTCAGCTCTAGAAAGACTAAGAAAGATTTTTTCATATACAATTTACTTGAAAGATACAAATCACTTTGTTGAAAATTCGAAATCATTGACGGTGTGAACAGCAGTTTTAAATCCAATCAGTATGTAATAATACAACCAGAACATGCATAAAATGGAAGCATGGTTCAATTTACATACATATGGCTGCATTTCATTGTTTTTATTCAAGCTCTAGTTTAAATTTTGTCGCCTAGGGATTTATTTAAGCAATAATACTGGGAAGGAAAAAATCTCTGGCGCATGGGAACTGCTAAAAATGCTGATTTTTAAAGAAAACTAGACGGATTGTGTAGTATCATATTTTTATCTACCAAACATGCTCCTTATTACAACCAACCTGAATCCAAAGTGACGATCCACTTACAGTTGGCTGATCCGTTGACTGCATCTTAAGCTATAGGATAGAAAGATTTCCTGGGCTACCACTCGCATGAGTTTCAAAATTTTGGAAATTAAAATACTTGTTAGTTATTTTCATTATACGATGTTTACCATATGAAAATTTGATGGTAGAATCCCCTATTACCAAAATTATACTGATACACTGTAACTATAGGTTAAGATAAGCAAACCCTGTGAATTTCGTGTCTATCCTATGACTGCAGGGTGATATATAGGAACAAAAAGACTTTTGGAGCTGCCATCCGAAAAACTTAAAAAACTAAACCAAATACTTATCATATACAAATTTGATGGTGCTGGTAAACCTAGCTCTGGGGTCAAAAGCTTATTAAGCCTGTCTCACGTCAATACCAACCCACCCGGTGAATATCGTTTTGATCCGATAACAGGGTCGGAAGTTATAGGGGTAGAAAAGTTTTGCACACGCAACCATTTTTAAAAATTTCGAAATTGAAACATTTGATGCACACTTTCATTACAAGATCATTTTAATTTTAAATTTAATGTAAGTAGAAAAGTAGTAAAATAACAATAACAAAAACCCTTATAGCTCATCAGAACCGCTAGAAACACTAATGGCCGAAGAACAGTAGAGGCTTTGTGCAGATTTTGAGTGTATATTCTACCACTAGCTGCTTAAGACCACTACCACTAGCTACTTCTCCTACTTCAGACCAATACACTCCTAGTAATAATAAATAGGTCTGTTCCCGTACTTTCAGTCACTGAATTTTACTGAATTTTCCTGAATCATGTGGTGGGGAATTTCATGAAAAGTACGGGAACGCTCTCATTGGATTGCCTGAAAATTGACAAACAAAAGTGTCAGTTATCGGTTTTTGGGAGAACAATAGTGATTATAAAGTCATCCTAAGCGGTGATAAATTATCGCCACAAAAATATTCGTCTGATCGAAAAAAAATAGGTGTGTAGAACACACCTATTTTTTTCGATCATCGAGAAAAATTGGGGTCAAATTGACCCCAACCACTTTTGAACGTCTATAGAATCGCCGCCACTGAAGATTTTCATTTGAAAAAAATTGTAAGAATTGTTTGAGACCTCTTTCAGCAGATTTCATACATTAGATTTGCCTTAAATGTCCTAAATACACCTAAAAAAGTTCGAGAAAAAACAGTTTTGTCGAAAATCAGCTTTTTTACAAAAAAAATCGTAACTTATTTCATTTTCAATATTTTTGGCTAAAAATTTAAGTGGATACTCTCAAGATATGACAAAATTATAAAAAAACGAGCCCTTTAGTGGCCCTTGAAAAAAGGTATTTATTTTGCATATTTACGGAGGCGATTGTGAAGATTTTAAAATTTGTATATATAAAAAAAATCATAACTTTGTGAATTTTTAATATTTTAAGCTTAAAATTTATTTGAATACTCCCCAGACATAGTTAAATAGTAAAAAAAATTACCCCTATATAAAGGGTTGCAAAAAAGGTATAATCTTCTGAATAATCAGATTCTGATTGCTCCGAGACATGGTCGTCTTCGGAGGAATCTATGTCGCCAAAATTGTTATCATTATCTTCAGCTAACAAATTATTGTGTACACTAGAACGCAGATTATACGACATATTGCTAAAAACAACAAAGTTAAAACACTTGCAAACTTATTTTTTTGGCTTTTTTAAATTAATCTGTCGATTTATAAAGTAAAAAAAAAAATTTAGTTTTTACCTCAAAATTGACGTCGAGTACAGATGGGGTCTATTTGACCCCTTGATCCACTTCAAAGGCTTCTCAACGACGACTAACGATTTGGGACTAAAAGCGAACAGTGTAAACTTATAGTCAAGACACATAAATATATTTAGAAGTCTATAGTGCTCCTCTTTTCCCGCAGGCCTAAGCGCTGCGATTGATCAAAAAGGTCTCTGGGGTCAATTTGACCCCCTGTGTTCTCGGAGGTTTAATAAATCCTGTTATATAGGAAAATAATTATATAGAATCCTATACAATGCAAATACCTAGGTATATACATATATTTGCACATGTAAATAAAAATATCTTCTTATACAACAGGACCTATTAGTGGAAGTCATAATTGATCTGCCTGTAAAAAAACATATATGCAATCAGGGATGTGTTGAATGTTTATGTTATAGCTGCTCTGAGAGCATAGCATATCATCAGTTTAACAATTATCGAATTTGCAGTATAAAAGCGGAGCAACGGTGGGTTTTGGACAGCCAAGACCTGCTTCGTAGATTGGCTTTTATACTGTATAACTCAATAACAGTTTTTCTTCTCAGTACCGTTTTAAAGGTAACCTTAGCATTTACGTGGATCAGCTCGATTTGACACTTGCATTACGAGTTTGGAATTTGTATGGAATTTCTTAATTTTCTGAATACAGCAGCAAAAAAAAAAATAAATTAAATTTCAAATTTATTCTTCAAATCCTTTATCACCAAAGCGGGGAAACTGCTTTTCATTTCCATTCATAATCACAAAATAACATTTGAATAATATATCAGCTACATATTGCACACATGCATCTTATCTTAAATATTTTCTGGCTATCCTCCACACTGCAGGCAGCAAATAGCTGTTACTGTAGCGCTATTCTGAAATCTTGGACAGCTCGACTGTCAAATAGCAAGCATAAAAAAAACAGCTATTTCGTGCCATTGGATAGCCAGATCAGCTAAATTAGCAGCTGTAGCTGCTATATCAGGAGTATTGAATACACTCCAGACTTAATCCATCAATATTATATCACTTGCAAAATAAAACAGCCACATATTCCCCTAACAATACAATTCATTTTTAGTTACAATAAATATTAAGTTCAAAGGACGATCTCAGTTTTGCTCTCACTAAAACCAAACCTCTACCAAACCCCATCAATGTATATTAAAATAATAGTAATAAGGTCTGTTCGCGTACTACGATTAATTGCAATTAATTGCAATGAAGCCGTTTTCGTACTCCGTTTTACTGAAAACTGAAAATTTCCCTTCTTTCAGTAAATTTCAGTAGGGTCTGAGCTACTGAAAAATACTGAAAACTAAAAAAAGAGGGGAAATTTTCAGTATTCAGTAAAACGGAGTACGAAAACGGCTTCATTGCAATTAATCGTAGTACGCGAACAGACCTATTATAATAGATTCAGGTACGCGAGCATACCTATTATGCCTCAACTCTATGCGAACGTTGCAATTCATTTTCAGGAAATCTAAAAAATACTTAATTCATATTACTATTCCATAAACTGCCCCCAAGCTAACTATGAATGCCACTACTTTGACTTTTCAAAACACTAAATGTCATGGCGGCGAACAAAATGTTAACAATTCCTTATGGTTTTTTGAATCACATTTTTTTTAAATGAAGCACCAATTACATTGTCATATTTTTTAAAAATTATGATACTAGACGGTTATAAAATTTTTATTTTGACCACTTACTTGTGAAATGAAAGTCCAGGTTGTCGATTCATCATCCTATTCACACAGGTCGGCACTACGCATTTCATTTTGATTTCTTGCTTTCGCACTAAATTGTCACTATTAAGAACTATGCACGTTCGTTTCAGTTTTCTATTCACACGCATTTCAGCTATTTTCACTTTGTAAACATAGTCCACCACTTCACAATAGGCAAATTACTTTTAGACGCACAACACTCGCGACGCGTTTCGTTGTCAGCTTGACCACAGCGTCAAAGTGTATAGAATGATAAGGGGGTGAACTCTATCCATTTTCCAGAAAAAAAACACTTTGACCTTGAAATTGCGCCTCCATTTACGCAATGCATTTTCTGTCAAAGCAACCTGAGAGTGTGCAGGCATTTTTTGCGAGAGTGAGCCGTATGTGAGCAACAAAAAATCTAGCTTGAGTATGTAGTTGTCGAATCTTATCTTGCACCTCTTTCTGTTCAATGCGATTTCTTCCAATTTTCCAGGCTGATCAACAATACAATAGGTCTGTTCCCGTACTATGATTAATTGCAATTAATTGCAATGAAACGTACTAAAACAGAGTTTTTTAGTCCGTTTTAGTACGCTTCATTGCAATTAATTGCAATCAATCGTAGTACGGGAATAGACCTAATATCAGGCCAGTTCACTGGATTTTTGGTCCGTATACATATACGGAGTCCGCACGCTGGTTAGGAACTAACTTCTTACGCTGTGACAGCGTAAGAAGGTAGTTCCTAACCAGCGTTGCCACTTTGGTCCATTGGGACCATTTTTGGTCCCTTTTACACAAAGTTTTTAATTTTGGTCCTTTGGTCCCTTTCTTGGGAAAACCATCAGGTTTTGGTCCCGTTCGCATCTATCAGCAATTTACTTTGCTTTTCTTACCAAATCTACAAATAAAATCCCAAATCTCTGCTTTCATCGATAATATTGAACTTTGTTTCATTTGAAATCAAAAAGAAGAGCTACATGCGCAGCGTGCGCTTCTTCAAAGCAAAAACTCGATTGTATGTTTCACTTTAATTCGTTAGTATGCATGTCAATCTACTACTAAAGCATAAAAAAATATAAAACATGATTAATTTTCAGTGGACATATCTAACTTTCTGTTCCGTTCAATGCAGTTTATTGAATTAATTACAGAAAAGTGATATTTTCTTGAAGAAATGTTTGCCTAAAAAGATTTACATCATTAGATTCACTTCAGAAATACACATCCAGAAATACAAAAAATATTTATGCATATATGTATCTAGTTCCTGAATCAACATAGTAAAAAGTTTTATATTTTCGGTATTTTGATATGATATAATGACATATAATAATTGCATATAATGAGTAACTAACTCACTATTTAGGGTATAATGTGCTTGAAAAGTTAGTAAATTTTCTAAGCAAATGAGCGTATGAACTAAAAATATGGCAATCGAAGACAATTTTGAAATTTCATTTAAATTTGGGTTTTAGTATTTATGTAAAAAAAACAAAAGTTTAGTTCTCAGAGCACATATCTAAAATTCCGTTACTTTCTTTGGGATTAAATTGAATTGCGTGTCAAAGGATTTATATTTTCTTGAAGAATTGTTTTAGTTTCAAAAAGTGCATTTTGATTTGTTTATGCCGCATAGAAATATTTCTGACGGATGGCTGATTGTACATATAAGACTGCTCCTTTCTCGTAAGAGAGCTTTGAAACAAAAAGAAACCATTTATCTACAACGATGCACATACATGGGTATCTACTTTATGTATAATATAATCGAAAAATGTTATATTTTCAGCATTTTGAAACGAAATTGGTTGGTCCCCTTTGGTCCTTTTTTTCCAAAATGTTGGTCCCCAAATATTTTTTTTCGTGGCAACACTGTTCCTAACCAACATGCGAACTCTGTATATGTATACAGTCAAATATCCAATAACATCGCCTGAGATTGTATTGTTGATCAGCTGATTACAGGTCTGGAAAGTTTAGAAGAAATCACATGGAACAGAAAGAGATGCAAGATAAGATTCGAAAACTGGATTTTTTGTTGCTCACATACGGCTCACTACTCTCTCACTGCTAGAAAAACATACCAACACACTCTCAGGTTGCTTTGGCAGGCAATGCATTGCGCAAATGGAGGCGCAATTTCAAAGTCAAGTTTGTTCCTAACCAGTGTGTGAACTCCGTATGCGCATACGGACAAAAATCCAGCGATCCGGCCTGAGATTGTATTGTTGACCAGCCTGGAAAATTGGAAGAATTCGTATGGAACATAAAGAAATGCAAAATAAGATACAGCTCCCACACACCCTCAGGTTGCTTTGACAGATAATGCATTGCGTAAATGAAGGCGCAATTTTAAGGTCAAAGTGTTTTTTTGGAAAATGGAAGTAGTTTACGCACTTATCTTTTCCTATACTTTGTCTCAGGTTTGATCACTTCCTACACTTGAAAGAGGGAAAATTTTCAGTTTTCAGTAAAACAGAGTTTAAAAGCGGCTTCATTGCAATTAATTTTAGTTCGCGAAAAGACCCATATACGTAGTTGGTACGCTGGTTAGGAACTAATTTCTTACGCTGTGACGCTGGTTAGGAACTAACTTCTTACGCTGTGGCTGTGTTCTAATGCTTTTCATTCCACAGTGCATTCCATGATGGAAGGAGTTGTTTCATTATTTTTCCACATACTGTGTCAGTGTTCATTCCCCGATGAATGGATTTTACCAACTTATCTTCTGTACACTTTGACTGTGGTTAGGAACTAACTTGCTACACCCCTCTACACTCTACGGCACTTACTGTGTTACTATGTTAATGGGGTCGTCTGGTAGATAGTGTATGACCTTAATGCGACCTTCAAGTTGCGAGTGGAATCAATTGTTTACTTGCAAGTTTCGCTGCGTCTATCAGACTTCAGTGGGTTTAGTACTGTCTTTGCCACACTTTTTAGCCAATCAGATCTGGAGCTAAATGTTTTGTGACATATCGTTCGATAACATCGTTTAGATACAAAGTTTTAGAAACACTACGAATAAAAATGTGCGATAAAGTTGCTGCTGGCGGGATGAAGAATGTTAATAGTATAGTGCAGCCTTTGCTTACAGGTATTCTTTCAAAATTTCCTAAATTTGATTCTATTCGGTGTTAGCTTTACAAACACTAACTAGCCTATGAGAAATTTCGAATGAATATAAATCGGTTAGGTTGCTAAGATCCCTAAATCATAAATGAAAAAAATCCGAAAACATTGTTCTTCAATTGCTATCGATATTCTTATGTATCGAACAATAATACTATAGGATATGATAAGACGTTACGAAAAGTTTGTAAATTCCACGTTTATTTAAATTGTACCTCACTTGAAGAAATCTCAGCGCCTGAAATCCAAATATTAGTAAATAAATTGATCCTCTGCATCTAACGCTAGATGGCTACCATTATCAATTAGTCACAATTAGTCACCCAGTAGCATACTGAGGTGGATTATTTTTTTTGATATGTGTTTTAGTTATGTGGCCCCTATATGGTCAATATTATTGCACAATATGTAGAATTTCACAATATGTAGTATTTCACAATATGTAGTATTGCACAATAATATTGATGGTTTATGGATCATATTGAAGGATTGGGCAATATATTGAGTGAATCAAAAAGTTTTGATTTTTACTGTGCAATATGGAACATATTGCATCGTCTGTGGTCAGTATTGCGCAATATTATTATATCTTCCATTGTTCTTCCTTTTTAAAGTCACAGCAGCACAACTTGATTCTATACATGTAAGCTACTGAAAAATCGAACGACAGCTGAATATTGCCCAAAAATATTGTACCGTCTGGGACACCCAGCAATAATATTGTGCAATATCATTAACATGATTTGTATTCATTAAGTTTTTTTTCTGCACAGTTGTATCCATTAAAACTTTGTTTGTCATACTATTCTTTAAGTTTTGTATGACATTTCAATGCCGTTAAGATTCGATTTTAATGCATAATTTCTTTTGACTCTCTGTGGGTGATATTCAGTATTGGCATGGCTATGTGGGCTTCGAACTCGATACATTCTTGTGTAGACAGTTTTTATCACTAGTAACATAGCTAAAGTAGTATTCAAACAAAACTAATTTTGACTCATTCCGGGTTATCGAAGCCGTCTTTATTAGGGTTTTTTTTGCGGTCCATGTTTCGTATCCAACACAAGTCTTATTATTGATTTATAGATTTAGATTTTTATTTTCCTTTGTATGCAGCTGGTCTTCAATATAGTTGTTTTATTTCGTTTCGTTTCATTGCCTTTTGTTTTCAATTACGCCAGTAATAAATCCATCCACATTTTCTAAATTATATTCGTCAAGAGCTATATTTTTTCTAATGTGGGTCCTCTTTCTTGTTTGCATCCGATTAATTTTCTTATAATTTAAATGAAGATTTTCGAAGCATGCGATATAATATAGCCAAAAGAAGTAATATCAAATGATATACCTACCACTGGCTTTTAATTTTTAAACCTAACAAACTGTTTTCTTGATTGGCAGATTTATACCAAATAACAATGGCGTACGCATATTGGAAATCTTGTAAAACCAACGATCACAGCGTGTTCGACTTATTTTTCCGTAATAATCCGTTTCAAGGAGAATTCACCATATTTGCTGGCTTGGAGGAATGTTTGAAGTTCTTGCAGAATTTTAAATATTCTGATAGTGGTGAGATAATTCTGTTATTATTAATACCAAAAACCTGTAAAAAAAAATAGACATTGATTATCTCAAACAAATATTACCTGATAATATTGAGGATGGCTTTTACGAGTATTTGAAAAATCTGGATGCAAGGGATGTAGTTCTGTATGCATTAGACGAAGGTTCTCTTGCATTTCCTCGGTAAATTCAAATAAAAAAGTAACTGTTTTTCTTGTTTATTAAATTTTCACTTTAGTGTTCCTTTATTGAAAATAGAGGGTCCACTAATCATAGTTCAATTATTGGAGACAACGATACTGACATTGGTAAATTATGCAAGGTATGTAAAAAACACTATTAATTAAAATCACTTTGGAGCGAATATTTTAACAAAATTGTTAGGAAAATTGCTGGCACTTTAAAATTTGAAACGAATTCGTTAAATCTTAAATCCAGTTTCACTCTCAAGAAGCAAATATAATTGGTTTATAATATAATCGCTAGGTCTAACGTCCAGAAAATTGCTCGCACAATGAAGATTTTCCCTTTCTGATGAATTATAAAAATTTAAGTAAAATAAAACAAATGTGAAAGAATCATTAAAATATCTCTAGAAATAAAAAAGACTTTGAAGTTGCGTTGCAAGAATAATTTCGTTATACGCAACGGTCGAATGTTTGACGCCACGAGACCTGAAAGAGGAGGCTCGCATTAGGTGTGTATTCACCGATCAACGATCACCAGACGTCACAAGCGAATCAGAGATAACATTTTCTGTGTGCGTTCCGCGATAAAATACGTGAACTTTAATAATCTATTTCTCAGTCATTTGTTGATGGATTTCAAAAAATGTTTCAGTTTTATTAGTTTTGATCTATATTTTAATTGCATTACGTTGAATATAGTATTTTCAACATCATGAAACTTGTCCATTGCCGTGTATCACGCGGCATTTTCTGTGTCTAGCAATAAACCTTGGTATCCAAAATAAAGTTCTATGCCAGCTCTAAATAAAATGCCTTTGCCGTCATGCACACAAAGAGTGCTTCCTAGGGTTTTTTTTGGGTTTAAATGCTAAGGCAAGACCAACTTATAAGTTTT
Source organism: Nemotelus nigrinus (assembly GCA_947369275.1). NCBI lineage: Eukaryota > Metazoa > Arthropoda > Insecta > Diptera > Stratiomyidae > Nemotelus > Nemotelus nigrinus. The sequence continues at coordinate 38,054,052 of OX376375.1, forward strand.
TTTTTCATTTTAAGGTATTGTAAAGTGAGGAATTTGTTTTCCACTGAAGCATCGTGTTTGTCTGGAATGACCAATGACATGAATATATTTTCTCGGTCCATTCATATTTGTCATAAATACTTTCACAGAATCTCTTCGAGTGCCACTAGGTAAGGCCTTATAGAACAAGGCGAATTCATCAGCATTAAATATATCTTCAGTCTTTGACGTTGCCTGGCAGCACATTTTTAATCCAATAACCGGTGATTGTTTCATCAGCCGCTGATTTTTTTCCATGAAACTTGAAATATTTAATATTATAACCAACCTTTATTGAGTTGCGACAAATGACAATAAGCGCATCCTCATTTTTATGCCGTTTTTGATGCTTTCTCTAATATCTTTGGTCTCGAAACAACGGAATTTTTAACCCTCACCTGCCGGAATCATATCAACATCGCTTTATCCAAACCTTCTTGTTAGCCACTGCGGAGTCTCTTTCTACATTTTTATTCACCATAGCAATTTTACGATTTTTTTAGCTATTACTTTTACATGTAGAGATCGTTGACGCGGCAAGCCAGTACTCAGAAGGGAGTTTATTCATTGTTTTGCTGGCTAGTTACCGAAATTTCGATATTTTTGCCGGGTAGTTAACGTTACTAATTTTCTTTTGAATGTCATTATACTGCAATAAAAGATACTGCAAAACAAACCACCCACAATAAACTTATCGGAATAAAAATATTGAAGGAACTTACTAAAACTGCGAAAACACGGGTTTCGGGGCTTCGTAGCATATGATAATAGGTAGTTTAAAACGAACGAAAGAAACAGATAAACTTACCACAAATTCAACTTTCGGAAGTGTGACCTTCAAGGTTTCTGCGTAGGCTATACCTGGGGTTTGAGAAAAAAATCTCGAATTCGGTGGCTGTACTGGCGTGCGGCAGAACGAAAAACCTTTTACGGGAGCGGGACCTCTCAGCAAACTTGCTTAGAAGGGACTAGTCTGATTCAATTAGCCAATCCTCCCTTTTGGGGGGTTTGTTACCAGCGGCCACCGCGAGGAGGTAAAAAATCACACCTACACCAGCAAGAATAGTTGCGGCACGTGTATATTTGCATATATATGTTTCTTCCCCTATTCGGCTGGCGACTTACCGCCCGATTCCTCCGTTTTCTCCCTGAACGCTTATGAGGCTGATGTTTGCAAATTTGACTCGACAACAAAGGCAAAGTATAAGGATAATGACTGACACCGCGGTTCCAGTGAAGCGCTTCCCGAGAGGAAAACCGAGTCGGTTTAGTCGTGCGTTCATTTAGCAATGTGATGACACACACCGCGGTGCGGACTGCCTCTCGGGTTCGGAACCGCTCGGTTCTACGAGCGTTTTTCGATTTGTTCATAGCTGCGAAATCCGATCGAGCTAAAATTTGAATGCATGGGAAATGGGAATGAAAATCTTATGAGAAAATTGATTTTTGAAGAATGACAAGGATACAGTATTGGAAAACGAAAAATTTGTGGGTACTTAGTTTCTAAAAGTTGGCAATTACAGATTTTCAAAGAAAATTAGTATTATAATTAATTTACCCAAAATTATTATATGTATTTTTTCACAAGCATCTATATGATACTCGGACGTAATTTGTAACTGAATCAACACGAAAAACGCTTCTGAAAACCGTTGTGTGTCATTGGCCTAAGTCATATTCTTTCTTTTGCAAAAATCCATTCCCTGTCCATCTGATCTCTTGTATTACCGTTATATCAGCTTTATATTGAGACAGGGCATCGACTAGCCGCTAAGCAGCTCGAGCTCTGTACAGCGATCTTAGGCCAATGGCAAACACGGCGGTTGCAGCGAGTCGTTTCCCGAGAGGAAAACCGAGTCGGTTAAGTTTTGCACTACAAAACCGAGAGGCGTCCAAACCGCGGTGTGTGTTATCACAATGCTAAATGAACGCACGACTAAACCGACTCGGTTTTCCTCTCGGGAAACGCTTCGCTGGAACCGCCGTGTTTGCCATTGGCCTTACGTTCCATGAGAAAATTTTAGCCGTTAGCCGTTTATGTATTTATTATAATAAAAGAGGTTCCACATAGTAAAGACCATGTGAATTTAGCCGAGTAGAATTTAATGAATGTTCGATCTAATGCAAAATAAATTGTACACTTACACGTGTTGTTTTCTTAACCGTGTTGTAATCATCCGAACATAAATGTATGAAAAATAACAAAAAAAAATCGGTGCATGAGCTTTCTGTGCACCTATGCGTGTTTTGCACTTAAGCGTGTTGTACTTATCCGTGCTCTAATGCAAATTGAATAGCAGTATAAAAATTTCTGTAGATATAATTATTATTGTTATATTGGGCAATATTCCGAGAGTCACTTCCCCTGAGATCTCTCGTCACTTCGACAGTCACGTCACCTACGAACCGGTATTCTGCGAGTCACGTGAAGTGATTCTAGGTGAGGTGATTACGCATTTGTGTTTGAATGGCAACGCCGTGCCGTTGGCACGCAAAAAAAAAAACTTTCCTTCCCACATCACTAGCGCAGCTTATGATACTTTGAAGGGTGTAAAATAAATTTAAAAAAAAAATTAAAATTAGTTCAAATTGAATTCAAGAAAACCTAACGCAAACAGGGTATTACCATCTATAGACAAATAATTAGTGAAATTAAAAAAGTGCTGGGTATTTACAAGTGGAACAGGTATACTAAAATTTGTTATACAAGATTTAAAATGTAAGGACTATGAAAATGTAACGGTGAATATCAAAAGTGGTTTTTATGTGTTTGCTGTTGTTTTAGGTTTTGGGTTTGTGGAGAACACGTAGTCGAGTTTAGCCGCATTATTGAAATTAATTTTAATTTACTTACTTTTTTTCCGTAATTCACGATCCAAACTTCGTCAAAATCCTTCTCGTTTTATCAAAATGTCAATTTCTACTACACTTCTCTTCACAGTCACTTGATATTATTGAGTGACTGAGAATCTCACATCACGTGACTCTCGTCAGTACATGTGACTCTCAGAAAAGCCGGCAGATCGAAAGTGTTACTTGAGGTGAGATGAAGTCACTTCACGTAACTCTTAGAATACGACATCAAGAGAGTCACTTCATTCGTCACGTGAGGTGACTCTCAGTATAGGGCTCATTATTTCTAATTTAGTTGTAATCATAAGTACATTTGTTTCATTATGCTTGTTAGGTGGATCTTTATAAGTATATTAATACTACTATCATCTTCAGCGCTCATTTTTGATTGATTCTTAAAAAACATATTTTGCACAATTTAGCCTTAGACATTTTGAAATTCACATTTGCAGCCGGCTAATTCATTTCTGGTTCTATGTCCTTTTGAAATAAACTATCCTTTTGAAATAAACTACTATGAAATAAACTATGGTTCTATGTCCTTTTGAAATAAACTATCGCGTGCATCCAATTTATGTAGAAATACTGTAGTTATACTCGAGATAAAATATTTTTTGAGCACACTTTTAACAATTAATCAAAGAGTTGAAAGTTTCATTTTATTTTTAGTTTGGTTGCAACAAATGCGGCTCGTTATCGAATGGTTGCCGGAAAACATATAAAGCTGTTAGAGTTTGGTCTTAGGAGAGCTCAAGGACCCGATGGAGGTTTATCTGCTTCCAAATATACTTATGTTGGTAAGTAATCTTTTGATTATATTCAGATATTTAAAATAAAGAAAATACTCTAGCGCATTAGAACCGCACCAAAAATATATCACATCTGCTTCACGTTGAACACAACCTACACTGCTAATTTTGATCTGATGACTGCATTAAAAGTTTTAGAAGTACCAAGAAATTCAGAGGTGCCACTCGCAAAAGTTTTAAAATTTTATATTTGTTGTTTATTGTCACTAAAATATCATTAGCATTTGAAAATGTAATGGTAACAACGCTTAGTAAAGAAATGACAGAAAAATATAAAAACAATAATAGCTGGCACCCTATCATGATTTTTCAACCAGATTTCTACTGAATATTTTTTTTTATATTGGTATAATATGGTCAATTTACCATATGACTTTAATTTTGGTCCCATGACTGCACTGGAAGTAATAGGGCAAAAACCTTTGTTTTGCTGAGCAAATTTTCAAGATTCGACACAAAACTTACCATAACTGGCAGATCCAACTTAATCTTTCAACCATAATAATAAGATTAAAATAACTTTATTGAAACCAAGTGGACAATTCAAAACCTATGTGTACAGTATGGTATTACAGCCAGTGGCGATCACTCCATAAGAATACGTGAACCCCCAAGAATTTATGATCTGAAACCATATTCGCGAATAAATTTCTGAAACATATTCGCGTATAAATTTCTTCTCACATATCTTATGAAAAAAAACATTACTTGCTTTACACTTCATAAATACGTATTGCATAAATATTCAATGCAATTTCATAACAGATTGTAAAAATATCGAACTCTATCGCGACATGCCACTCAAATCCTAACCGCACGTGCTTATTTCGGTTCTACAGCGGCTTTAGAAAAGAGCATTTTACTATACAAATGATTTCGCTGTCATAGGATGACACGCCAACTGTTCTCCTAGCGATGCATGTTGGTGGGATTCATGCATGATCATTTTGTGAATGTGATATATATATATATATATATATATATATATATATATATATATATATATATATATATATATATATATATATATATATATATATATATATATATATATATATATATATATATATATAATTTGTATATATATATGTATATATATATATATATATATTTGTATATTTATGTATGCATATATATATGTGTATATATATATATATATATATATATATATATATATATATATATATATATATATATATATATATATATATATATATATATATATATATATATATATATATATATACAGGGTGTTTGGTACTCGGTGGACACTTTTGTAAGGAGGGATTCCTTGATATATTTTGAGCAAAAAATCGTTCTACAGGGTGGTCCGATTTTCAAAATCTGCGGAGTTACAGGGTGGTCAAGAAAAGTTTTTCGGACCTGTACCCTGACTCACTTAAAATCGTTATATCTTGAAAACTAATAATCATAACGCAAAATTTTATGGCTTGTTTTTTTATGGAATCAAATCACCTTTAGTTTGATGTAACGTCCTAAATTGTAACTGTTATTGACTTTGAGATATTTACTTCAAAACACAAAATTTTAGCACTTCTACCCCGGAAATTCTGTGTTCATTGTCGTTTTTCTCAGAAAACCTCATTAAAATATGCCATTTTAATTTTTTTTTTTATAGGCCATATTGTTGGCTACAAAAATTGCATACATACTTATGACTAAAATTTTACCATTCCGCAAGTATGAAGCGAAAATACATATCGCTTAAAAAGTAAATTTGCCGTAAAGTGGCCCTCGTTGAAAAGAAAAGTTTCAATTGTTATTTGTACTTAAGTATTTTTAGTGCCCATTAATTACTTCAGTGCCCATTTTAGTGCCCATTAATTACTTCAAGGAATGCCTCCTTACAAAAGTGTCCACCGAGTACCAAACACCCTGTATAAATATATATGCATATATAAGCTTCTCACATCTGTCATATATCTAAAACTTGGTTCGACAGGTGGTTGATATTTGATGTGGGTATATTTTTGATAGTGAGAAAAGAAAGACATACTTACTATATGCCTATGGTCAACTAAATACTTGAAGCTAGATGCAGGCAGAAAGCCAGCCGAGGCGAGTAGCCGGTCTGACTGTAAAAATTATTATAAGTAAAGCCACTACAACCCTTCACGGACTAGATTAAAAACACTTTAAATTCAAATACAACTCGAATAATTATTTCTAATAAAACTTGGAATAATCAAGGTGGATTTGATGGCACATCCAATGTCTTGGCTGGCAAACTTTTCAATATTCCTGTATGTGGCACCCATGCTCACGCTTATATTACTTCATTTACGCAGATATCGGAGCTTAAAACACGGACGCTAGCTCATAAAGTTACTGGTTAGTATTACACGTCAGATAAAATTATTTCTATCCTTTATTCATATTTTAAATTCTAGGCATTGAGGAGGATTTATTAGAGCGATCTATATTCCATAGAGAATATGTTGCTCGCCTTCTTCACGTATCAACAGAAGAATCTAGCGAAGGGGAACTAGTTGCAATGGTATCTTTTGCGATAGCATTTCCAAATGCATTTTTATCACTCGTCGATACCTATGATGTTAAAAGGTATGAGCCAAAAGTTACATATGCAGCTAGTAGTATAATTTGCGAGAAATACAATATAAGATATCCATATATTTAACCCTTAGATAAATGACTAGCTAAACCACAGTCAGAAAACTAACAATTGATGAGGACAAATTGTCATTTTTCTAAAGCTTTCTTGCTATCTACATAATGCTGAATCGAACTCTTATTAGCAAATTTGTGTTCGAAACGGTATTCGAGATTGGTGTATAATGTTTTTGTTCAGCTAATCGATCATGAGAATTTTCGTTCCTCCAACAAAATACGATAGTAACGCGCGGTAAACACATGCTTCATCCTTAACAGATGCCATTTTTTTTGCCACAGTCAATTCTAACTTTAGATTCGGTGATTGACCGTGTATAATTTTGCTCATTTTTTCTGACTTTAGCTGTGATCTGCTACTCATTGACTGTTTAGGTTCGGCGAACTTTTTCAACAGCTCATCGTCACACTGATTGTTCAGGCAATTAGGGATCGGAGAATCAATGTATAATCAAAAAAGAAAGTTAATGTCAATAGACAATCACCCGACGCAGTCGTGAGCAAAATTTAATCAGTAATGCTCAAATCAATATGGGCATGATAACTTTGGGAACAGAAAAATTGATAATTCTCAAACACAATAGGTCTGTTCTCATACTTTCAGTCACTGAATTTTACTGATTTTTCCTGAATTCATGAAAATGCATGAAAAGTATGGGAACGTTCACATTGCATTTCCTGAAAATTAACAACCGAAAGTGTGATTTTGATTTTTGGGAGACCAATAGTGATTATAAAGTCATCCTAAGCGGTGGTAAATTATCGCCACAAAAATATATGACCTTCATAATAACATTAGACAAAAAAGATGTTGCTTGTCGCGCACATTTGAAAATATTTACTCGCGACACACCGTTTGACATTTTTCAGTATTTTTAGTAGCTCACACCCTACTGAAATTTACTGAAAGAGGGGAAATTTTCAGTTTTCAGTAAAATAGTCTACGGGAACGGCTTCATTGCAATCAATTGCAATTAATCGCAATTGATTGTAGTACGGGAACAGAGCTAATATTCCCTGAAATTGTCTTTTGTAGGCTGATTTATACTGAGCAACACTTTCATCTTCTTAGGAGTGGCCTGCCAAATTTTTGTGCAGTAGCTTTGGGCCTTAACGATCTTGGATATCGCGCTGTTGGAGTACGTATTGACTCTGGAGATTTAGCTTATTTATCCTGCCTCATTCGCGAAACTTTCGAAATAATTGCTCACAAATACAAAATTGAGTGGTTTAAAAAGTTGACAATCGTAGCATCAAATGATATCAATGAAGAAACGATAATAAGTTTGAATGAACAAGGGCACCGTATTGATTGTTTTGGTATTGGAACTCACTTGGGTAAACTATTTATATATTACATCAAATTTCCACTCAAACAAGAATATTTTCAGTAACGTGTCAACGGCAACCGGCTCTAGGATGTGTGTATAAGCTAGTCGAGATCAACGGTCAAGCCAGAATTAAATTGAGTCAGGATGTAGAAAAAGTAACTCTTCCTGGAAATAAAAATGCATTTAGGTAAGAATTTTTTTTTAGCTAGTTTTTGAGATGATTTTAATCGATTTGATTTAAATTTATTATTATCGTAAGAGCTTCTTTATTAGAGACGCTTAGTTAGACCTACAATTTGCTTGTCATTGACGTCTTGAAGGGGCTGCGATCATGATCATTATGCGCACGTAAAATGTTGATGGCTAACAATGTTACTTGTTTAAAGTTGACGACAAGCTATATTTTACCATTCGCAAAATGGTTCCATTTCTTCCCGAATATTTTTTTTTTTGATTTATCGAACGCGTTTCATTGTGTCTCGGCTGTGACTAACTTGTCAACCCATGACCGGCCAGAAGCTCCTTCCTCCGTTTTGTGATTATATTGTATAATTCAATGACGGATGAAAACACATAGCGTCCTCTTTTGTGTTTCAGGAGCAATTTTATAGGCTCACCACAAGCAAGCCGGGCGGCACACTAGCATCCGTCGAGTGTGAACTAAAATTGGGCTCCACTAATGCGAAATAGGGGCCCTCATGGCCATTGCCAAGACACCCTGCTCCAGAAGCAATTAATCTTTTTTGCCTTGTTGATTGCTGTGCATCACACTTTTTGTGGGCGTCCTTCTGAGCTTCCGTTCAGTTAATATACCATGCCAACCTCTATCTTAAAAAATAACTGCAAGAAGATCGAAAATTAGAGGAGACTTGGGACCTAGATAATGGTTCTATTAGAAATGTATAGATAATTTACAGATTAATTTAGCCTACATATATTTTAAATTTAATCGAGGAAGCACTATCTTCTCTAAGAAGTCCCTACTGGTTTCGACGGAGGCAAGAATATGTTGAGTTGTATATAGTTCGTGTGGATGCTAATGCTAAGAGAGATGTTCCTTTGCTGAGGAATACATTTGATAATAGTATTTTCAGTATATATGGTAGGTCAGAATTCGATTATATTTATTCACTTTAGTACATAAATAGGAGCTAATGGTTTTGAATAATATATTTAAAATATTATTGCTGATAGAGGTAATTCATTCGATTGCTAGATAATATAATAGTAGTAGCGAATAAATGCAATTATGTCAGCAGTTTCAACCATAGACGATATGATTTCGGTAGTAAAACGAAAGTATTTCGTATCTAATACTAGATGCGTTTTTTTTTGCACTTCAGATCAAATCAGTGGTAACCTGTTCGCAAAAGCATAGTTCACACCATATAGGTAACTGCATTCACTTGAGGTTATAAAACGGTATAACTATTACACAGTACTTTTTTCGTCAATATAATGAAATTATCAAATTTGTTCTTTCGGTTTGTGATAAATTCGGACAATATTCTCTACATTTGTAGGCTTTACAGCGCAGATGGTCATGCTCTTATAGATCTGTTGCAAAACGCCACGGAACCACAGCCAGAATTAGGTCAAAAAATTCTATGCCGTCATCCATTTCATGAATCAAAGCGAGCGTACGTTATACCATCCAGAATCGAATCACTCTATAAAGTATACTGGAAAAACGGAAAGATATGTCAACCGCTTCCAACTTTGCAGCAGATAAGAGATCGCGTTCAAAGCTCATTGCAAACACTGCGAAACGATCACAAGCGTACTTTAAATCCCACACCTTATAAGGCAGGAAATAATTAATAATTTTTCTACAGTCAAATGTAATCTTGTTGCTTTACAGGTGGCTGTCAGTGATTATCTTTATAATTTTAGTCATGAACTATGGCTCCAAAACGCGCCCATTGGGGAGTTATCATGATGTATGAGTCCCGTTATCGGAAATTGAATAAAGTTTTTAATTTTAGAATTGTTCAATTTTGCATAACGTGTTCAATATATTGATCTAACTGTGCCCAAGGTTTCGATCGAGTTGAACAAGAACTATGTGCTAATCTAAAGGCCTATTTTTAATTTGGAAACTTGATATATTTGAATTTATCGATAGTTCGAGGATAACCTCTCTAGTGTCTATCAATCTTAATCCTAATCTAAGCTGAAACTTGTATTGGTACCTATCATCGAAAGATTTTTTTTTAACTGTAACTGTATGTTACCATTGTTAAGTCTAATTCTAACTGTATTTATTGAAACCATAGGTACTAAAATGTTAGAAGTAATTTTAAAGAACAATTAGGGCGGGAATTTTCATTTTTTTTTTTTGGGTTTAGGTTTTAACTTGGGGTTTATTGCAAATTTTAATCAATTTAAATTAATACTTCTGAATCTCTTCCGATTCTTGAATGCTGTTATAAAGAGAGGTCGTCGCATTTCTAAGAAACCACATTTAGCAAACCAAACTAACTCTAAACTATAAGGTTGTTCTACGGGCCGCAATCTCCCTCCAGAACAGACTATTCATAATTTTATAATAACTTAGCTCTTAATCATTCATAATCCCTGAAAATCACTTAATCATTCATAATCCCTTAGCACTTAGATCGATTGCCATTAAAGATGAGGACAGACTAACCTCGAATTATCGGTATTGGACGGTAAATTTGATTATTTCTAGCTTCCAAAGAAAAAAATGGATTTGGAAAACAACGTTATTTGTGTAAAATGATTGATAATCATTTTTGATTTAAAAAACAAACATATTTAATTTAATTACTATTACCATTATAATGAACGATTTTTGTTTATATAATGTAGAAGCCATTAGAATCAACCAAAAATAAATAGCTTGAAGAAATTTTAACTAAAATGCTATTGTAAGTATATTCAAAATAAAAGAAAAAATATAAATGAATAGAATAAAAATGAAATAATTAAATATTAATTGTTTTGTCGTTCGATTGAAATATTTTCTAATGCTAATATCTTATTTACAAATTACTGTGGTATTCGTAGATTGGTTGATTTTTTTCAACACAATTCTAACGTAAAATAGATAAAAATCGGAATGGATGAAAAATTGAAATAGACGCCCATTTTCCTAAATTGTATGCCCTAAACTTTATAACAGACGATATAGTATATTGGGAACAAGATGTTCTTTGATATGATTCTAGCAGTTGTAACGATCTGTCAGACGCTACAGTATCAACCAAAAGTGGACTTAAACATATCCAGCAGATTAGTTTTTGAATAAGATCTCTTTGGACTGAATTCGACCTTTATTGCTATTATTATTGTGTAAAGAAGTCAGTGTCCAAAAAGAAGGAATCTTATGAGTCTGTCAGAATATTTTGTCTGTGATCCGAAGTCAACGGAAAATAACTAGCAAGCATTTTAAGTCATATGTGTTATTAAGACAAATACCATACTACATCAAATCCAGACAAGTGGTATATCTTAATTTTCATCTTCACCGGAGATTCGGCTTCAATCAATATCAAATTGAAATCAACTGATGCAACCAAAACCAGCTTTTGACTATATGGGTTGCTTAATTTAGTTTTTTCAACGCTGCGAAAATCTAGAAACAAACTTCAATTATCCACAACTTGAAATATATCCAGCATCTAAACGATTAATGATTTTTCAATTAAAACGATTAGTGTTTCATAATAGTTCACTTATTTATTATTTTCATTCAAACTCAATGATGACGGGCGCACTTGAAAAAGACATTCCAAATCCATATCGGAAATCGGTGTGTGTACTGCAACTATTTCTGTTTGTGTTGAAGATGTATCTCTCTGCACGTCCGCATTTTCACTTTTCGCCACATTTTCAGGCGACACTCCACAAATCATAGTTATACAATTGACCACGCTACGCATACTTTCTTGCAATTGTTGAATCTGTCCAAACACAAATTTTCGAAAAATAAAAGTTAATAATAAAAAAAATACCTGGTCCCCCAACAACATACAAGTTCTAGTTAGATCAAGTACAGCGGTATTTGAATCACTTTCAAGCGAGTAGGTGCTTTGGATAGCGTTGGGTGTATTGCTCACCGCGTCTTTTGTGTGAGCTGTGAAATTTAAAGCTGATATTTTTTTCCATAGAGCATTAATGGCTTGCATTTGTAATCTTTGAACTCTTCGTTCAGTGTCCAATTGAGCTTTAGTAGCCTCTACATCTTCTGAAAGTTTTCTAAAACACAATAATAAATCATATGACCGGATAGTGGTTGTCAGTTGCCACTAGATACAATTCAAAGATGGCAAAAAACTATAACTTATGATGTTTCGTCATTTAAATTAATCAGTTTTGGTTGTGTATACAATAAGTGACGTATGTGAAATTATCTTTCAATTCATGTGCTCATTTTGTGCAAATTTCAACGCTACTTAATAGCAAGTAACATGCAAAAACATGTTTAGAAATAACAAAGTTTAAGAAGTCATTTGAAGCATACTTAAAATATTCCTGCGTCCTTCCTTCTATAAGACGTTCTGCCACGGATTTATTCTTTTTCCGAGCATTATAGCCCCTCCACATCTTTTGAATTATGACAGCAGAAGATTCCGGACATTGAACAGCTTTTAACATTTTCATCTCGGGAGTCTTTTGTTGTTGTTGTTGTTGATTCCTAATAAGGCTATTAGAATAATTTTATAAATAGAGTATTTCTAATATCACCTCTGAGCAGCTTTATCCTTGATATTTTTTATCATCCTCGAATTGAACATTTCATCACAGTCGTCAAATTTTGTACTACTTGACTTATCCGGCACTGTTGCTTCAATTATATTTTGACTAGTTTGTTGTTTTGATTCAAGGAGAGCTCTTTTAGTTGTTGAAGTGACATTACCTAATTCATACATATTCGTTTCGAGTTTTTGGCCTGAATCCAGCTTATGTACGAGTTTAGGTGTTTGATACGGCTCTGAAAACTGATTCTGATTAATTATATAATATTCAGGGTAAAATAAAAGTATACTGGGTTTCAAGTTCGTACAACTCAAATGTATATAACTTGAAATATTGAATAATACGAGAGAGGATCAAATATGAACGAGAATATCTCCGCTGCGGACTCGAGTGAAAGACTAAGTAGGAGTTAGTTGAAAGGTGGTAGGGTGGGGGTACTGGGACTGGGATGCAGCGCCCTTTTGCTCGTTCAAACGACTCTGGCAGTGTGCTCCAAGATGAGCGAAAAAGAGGTCCCCATGTCCATTGCGAAAAAATAATCATCAAATTCCTTGCAAATGAAAGCGCAAGCCCGGCTGAAATTCTTCAAAGGTTACACAACCAATTTGGCGAGTCTACCGTTTCACAGCCGCAAGTTCACAACTGGCATAAAATTTTCTTCCAAGGATGAGAAAAGATCGAAAATGATCGCTGTCCTCACACGAACATCACGGATCAATGGTGCAGTCCGAAAAATTGATTGTTGAATAACAGTCCGTATTGAAAATGTTCAAAAAATCATAGCAGATGAGTTCGGGTTGAGTGAAATTTTTGGCTCGTTGGGTCCCACGCCTTCTGGCGGATGAGCAAAATTAAAGTCCGCCTTGGCATTTACTGCCGATTTCTTGAACGTTTCACTGCTGAACGGGAAGGGATTTTAAACCGCCTTGTGACCTGTGGTGTAACGTGGACCCATCACTGTACCCCTGAGAACTAGTAGGCTAGTATTGAAAGGGCGCAACCACCCATTAAATCATGAAAATATTTTCTGTATGACCAACGAACAATCAATGTGGAATACCACTGTCAGCTCCTTGATCAGCTTAAGGCCGCTAACCGATCAATAAGGCGAAGACAGCCCATGTGGAGTATTGTTTTGCTCCACGACAGCTTTACGAACGACAGAAAAATTAGAGGATTGAAGAATCCTCCCTATAGCCAGACCTTTCCCCATGCGACTTTCACATGCTAGGCCGACTCCAAAAATTATTGGGGAAAACAATGGTTTGACGATAATGATGCAGTAGAGATGTTTGTGGAATTCCTCTCTTTCTGCGAGGACGGAATTATAAAGCTCCCAATTCGATGGGAAAAATGTGTTACGAAGCTAGTTGACTATATTGAAGACAAAGATTTGTTAAATATTTTGTCTTGCAATAAAACAATCAGGAAAATAAATTTTCGTTCGTGTTTGATCTATCCTCGGAAAAAAAATTTAAAAATAATGATAACACTAATGGATATTGTTATTTATTGCTCTCGCGAATGAACTTTTAAGTATCATTAGGGCTTGCAGTCAATTATAAATGAACTAGACAGCCAAACGAAAGGAATAGTTTATGAAGATGCAAAATAAATTTAAGCGCGCTGTGTTGATAATATTTATCATATAAATTTATTTATTTATATATATATATATATATATATATATATATATATATATATATATATATATATATATATATATATATATATATATATATATATATATATATATATATATATATATATATATATATATATATATATATATATATATATATATATATAACGTGAGAGTTAAAAGTGATGGCACACTTAGAAATTTCATTTTACTAACATATTTTTCTAACTGTATGGTATAGAAAACAGTTGAATGTCTCAAATCAAAGTTTTATTTGTTCTGAAGAAATTGAAGACCTCGGTGCACGAAGGGGACAGCTCTACTTTTTGCTGGTTGTATTTTTTATTGACATATATGAAGAAAAATATTCTCTCTGTGTGGAAGAACGATACAGCTCCAACCAATATTACATAAGATATTAAATGAAAGGAATTGTAACGGTCTGTTTTCGGGGGAAGAATGGGACAGCTCCTGGGAGCTGTCCCATTCCTGCGTCAAAGATGTCTGGCCACTACAAGCGCTCGAGTTGTCAACACTGAATACCTCTAGTCCTTTATTTCAATACAAGCGTAGCCTGATCTTGATATTGTTTGTTCTTGTGTTTCAGTCATGAGTACTTTCAGTGGTTTCGTTAAATGTGATTCAGATCCTGATTATGTTCCAGAAAGAGACAGTGAGAATGACAAAGACTGTATTAGGTCTGGGCCTAGAAATGTGAATAAAACAGATTCAACAGGCTGAGGATGACTGTTCTAGTAAGCTTAAAGGTGCAGATTGTGTAGGCAAAGTAAAGTCTACTACCTTAAAACTGATAATATCAAAACCGATATTATAAACTCCTTTAATGCGATGGCAGATAAGGAAAAACAGAATATCCATCTGAGTGGTCTGATCAGCTTATCGACTGAGCCTACGCGTACTTTGATCAAAAGGTTTGCAAAAAAGCTTTTTGTACCCTCTATGGAATAGGGAAACGTAGAGTGAAAAGTCTAGTAGGCTATATCAGAAAGCTATCCCCGTGTTGGAGCTGTATCGTTCTTCCAGATATGAACTAAAAAATCAAAGAATCAAAAACCAATAACAATATTGACTTTTGACTTTCAGCAGAATTTACTTTTGCCGGCAGTTCTAAATGAAGATGGGTTCTATAAGAGACAGCTGTGGTGTTATAACGTCACTATATATTGTGCAAGCAATGGAAAAGCATACTGCTATATGTACAATGAAAGTACCGGAAAGAAAGGTCAGAATGAAGCTATAAGTATGATAAACCATTTCATAACAAATAATGAAATCAGACCCAGCGTAAAAGAACTTTATCTATTTTCTGACAACTGCTCAGATCAAAACAGGAATATCGCCCTGATGCAGTACTTTTACACTCTGGCCAAGTGATATAGAAGGTTTTATAAGATTGTTCACAGATATCCAGAGCCAGGACAGTTTTTACCCTGCGACCGTTGTTTTGGCATCATTGAAAAGGAGAGACGGAAAAGAGAACGTGTTTTTCTTCCTAAAGATTACGAAGACATGGTAAAAAAAAAACATAAAAACAGTTGCTCTTCTACAAGCCAAGCAAAGTATGTTCTTAGACTTCACAACCCCTTTTTAAGGGCAAGTTCCAAACATTATAAACTTTGTACGCTAAACCTCAGATTGTAAATGAAAAAAAAAAGACTTCCAAGAAACATACTAAAGGCAGTAAGCTCACAATATCGAAGTACAGGTATGTGAAGTATAACAAAGATATCTTGTTGTGCAGCTCTTCGGCAGCAGTAGTGTCTTAGTAAAATATGCTTTCCTGCTTGAGAAACCAAACATTACTTTCTCTCTACCAGAATATGACGTTCTTTACCATGGCCCTTTGAAAATAAAAAAGACAATGTGGAGTTAGATGAAAAATATGTTCCCGCAGATTGCTTGTGGTTTTACAATGAACTGATTCAAGAAGATGATTTCCAATTTCGCGATAGGTTTTGCCCTCTTGCCATAAATAATTTCTCCGTGTATAATTTCACACATTTGCACCCGGATTAGATCAACCCGCTTACTGACAAAGCCCGGATATAATCATTAGAAAAACACACTTAGAAACAGCAATTTCTAAAATTTTACCCGACTATATTCAATTGATTTTTGACAGTACATACTTGATTGCGTTCTGTTGTTTCCACAGCTGAATCATTTTCATTTTTGGAGCTCTTTGTTTGAAATTTAATTCTAGGAATCTCATCTATATGAGATATAAGCATTTCGCATGAGCCAATAGTGCGAGAACAAGTTAGTAAGTATAGTTCAGAATAGGTGGGAGCAATTGATAAAGCTGTTTTCGTTGGTTTCAAGTGAGTGCGCAAAATGCTATTTTAACTGGTCCTGGTCCTTTAACTAAAGAGAAAGCTGGTGAATTTGCCAAAATTTTAGATCAGACTTAGGTCAGATATTTACAAACAGAACTTACTAGCCATAGAGCAAGTAGAAACAATTTGCGAATTTGCCAAAAAAGTAAACTTGACTGAAAAGTAAACTTGACTCCGCATAACGCATGAACGAAAAGTTATATCATCGCGGATATCGTCAGGTTGCTGTCAAATGTTGGAGGCGGTTTTAATACCGTTTTTAAAAAATGAAAATTATTTTCTGTTCCGGTAAGATAATTCTCCTATTCGTGCTGCGAACAACACCAAAATCTGGCATTGCTATCGGAACGATCCAGTATTGGCAAAGCGATCATGCATTCCTAATCTTACCCCTATAGAAAATGTACGGGAAATAGTGGCGAGGGATTTTGACGTGAAGCAATTATTCAATTTTAAAACAATAAGTAAAATACTAATTGCTTCTATGGCAAACGTGATTTTCGATGTCATTTGAAATGAAGGAAGTCACTCAAAATATTAAAATGGCTCTCCAACTTCATATATTAGAACATACAGGAGGGGATATACACTTTAAACACTTTCAAATTTTCAATTTTTCGGAAACTAATTGCTTTGAGTGAGCGACAGCCTTAAGCATTTACATAAGGGCTGTGAGTTTAGGTAACTTTTAAATTCCTAAATAAGGCATAAGTTATCTTTATTAAATAGCAGTTTAAGTGCCCGTCAACCTAAGTTTTAATATTACAAGTGCATTTTTTTTATTTCAGCTCTTCTTCGAGAGCTTGAATGAATTTCGCGCAGTAGTTAAATTCAATCTGTTAAATAGTTTCAAATACAATTTGACTACGATAGTTTAGTTAAAAAAAATTTTTTGAGAATAATGCTAGCCCCATACAAACTATGTATTGAAAAAAAACCAGGAATGTTGATGGCACAGATAATAATTACCTTTGATATCTTTAGCTTCATATGCGTTTCGAATCGTCGTACCATACTTTGAAGACAATGGACAAACGTCTGGACTCATAAGAGTTTCAGGCACAGGAACCATTTTCGACGCTGTAATCAATGATCCAGTAGTAACTACGCAAGATATATCGTGTTCATGAAAAATAATTAGCAAACGCTTAAAAATAACTACCAAAGTTATCAGTTTCTCCACTAGTCTGTGGCATTTTCATGACACACATTGTATCCTTAGTTAGTGTTGTGCTTTGCGCCTTTGGTGATATCTCGTCAATATTTCCAGTAGCAGATTTAGCCATTCGCTTTTTATCTATGTCTCCTTTAAAACAGAGAATAAATGGAATGATTTCATAATTTGAAATAACAACCTTTATCGGCTGAGTTCGAACTCGAAATATTCCCGTCACAGCTGATAAACATAGAACCTATTCATAAATCAAATTGTTGTTATTATTTTTCCACAAAAAAATACACTCACTTTTGGGAGAATTCTTTGATGTTGATAGCTGCTTTTTGCTGAGAATAAGAGAATTAAAACTATATACACTTTCCGATATTTCATCGCGAAGTTGTCTTTGATGATGCTGCGCTTTACTTAAAATCAATCTTAGTTTACGGTCACTATCATTCTCAAGTGCTTTGCCGACTAAAGGGCAAACTGAATCTAAATATTTAACTAAGTTGTCATGCTCTCCAACTCGAAACTGTCTACCACGTCCCTGGCTATAAAGCCATTCTGCCTTTAAACTGTAATAAATACCAGTGTTTAGTTTTTGAGAATCTCTCCATATAGAAAGATAATTACCTTTCGATCGGATCCAAAGGGTTGCCATCAATCGTTTTCAATGACGTACACCAATTAAGGACAAACGGTCTATAGTCGAATCTAGTAAGGCGATATTCAAATTTAGGTCCAAATAATATAAATATACCACCTTACCTTTCTTTTCCACTCATATGAACACATGGATTACCATATATTGTTAAATGGTGCAAACTATTCAAATTTGATAACGAAGAGATTTCATTTAAGTCACTGATCCTATTTCTGGCTAAAGTCAGAGATTCCAACATTGAAGGCAAATATTCTTCACATTGCCGTAGACTTGTTAGACGATTACCGTGAAGATACAAATGCTGAAAACCGTATAACGATTCTAAGGTAAAAAGTATTTTCTATCAATAAATCTGTAGAAGAAAAGTTGTCTCTCTGCAACCCTTACGGCCCCCCAGAATTAAAGCACCTACACACACATTCAGGTTAACTCAAAGCTTGATGTGTTGATGATGGTTGGATTTGAACAAAAGAGCTGGTGCTCTACCGTTTTTATTTATTGCCATTTTAACAGACTAGAGGCAATTTAAATAAGAACTTGCATAAAAACTGTCCAAAATATCAACTCCTCTTCGTTAGCCACTTGTATTTAACATAAACATTCAAGAGTTTCTACCTCATATCATGAATTTGAGAATGTAAATGAACTTACTTTTAAATCCTTCAAGAAAGAGATATCAGGGATATCGGTTACGCAGTTATCTGATAAATTCAACAACTGTAAGTTTATATTTCCTTTTAATGCATCAATTGTTTGAATCTTATTTGCAGACAGATCCAAGTGTGTTAAATGAGACAATTCTTTAAGGCCCTCTATTGCGACAATTCCATTAGACGAAAGATTCAGTTCGGTCAAATATTGCAATTGGCCAACGCTATACATACGCAGCAGCCGATTCGCTTTAATCGAGAGCTTTAAAAATATAAGTTATTTTCAATATTCACATTTTAAATGTTTATACCTTTTCCAGACTACAATATGAATCTATATTTTGAAGATTTCCGATGTCATTATCGTCCAAAATCAAGCTGCAGATCGGTTGAGCGGCATCTTGTTTCGGTATTTTCTTTAGATTCTTGTTTGACAAATCCAGAACTCTCTTATTTTTATCATAATCTAAAGTGGATAATTTATTTAAGACTAGTCGATCGTATCATACAAATTAAAATATTAAAAGCTATTTATTTATATTTGAGCATAACAGTATATATATCAATGACTATATATGTATAAATAATGTGATGGTAGCAGGAACAGTAACAAATTTTCAATAACAGCTTGATTTATAAATGAATGGCATAGTGTTGGATTAATCATTGATACATAATCTGATAAAAGGCTGTTGTTAATTCACGTGTAATCCTCTTTGTCTGTGAATCCATTGCACTATCTCCATACCCGCATCCAACAAGTCTGGACGGCACGAGTTAAAAATGTTAATGCTGAATTCAAACTATATACCTAACCGAATCCGATAACAAATCCCACTGATTTAAGGCTAAACAAGGCTCCTTGAGAAAATGAAACTTACATGCCATAATTGCTTGACCATGGATTGCGCAGACTTCAACTTCGCAGTATCCACACGAGTGTGCTGATAAAGTATTCCTAGATTTTTGTAGTCCCCCAGTTGTAATTTGAATACTACTGAATTACCTCTCTTAACTGGGAAACAGGAAAATTGAAAGGTAAACGTACTTACTCATGGTCTACGATAGTGATTTGAAAATCCGCTTAGCGCCTGAATGACATGATATATAAACATTTTCGAACGTCACTTAATTTGAACGTCGTTTTTTGCCGTTCATTTAGAATTTCCAAATCAATATTCAAAGCATAAGGATGTAGACACCATCTTATACATGCTGATACATACACAGCCCTAAATAACTGGCCACCACTGAGATAGTAGAAATGGAGCGGGCATGCCCATACGCACTGAGATAGTAGAAATGGAGTGGATATGCCCATAAGAAATACAAAAGGGGATGGTAGAGGTAGTAAATTGTTATCTCTTCACTGTCAAATCAATGCCTAGGAGGCATTGGTCAAATCCAAGTAGACCCCCTCCCATTGGTCATACTGAATTTTCATCATATTTACTGAGTGGGGAAATTCTCAGTTTCCAGTGAAACGGAGTACAAAAACGGCTTCACTGCAATTAATTGCAATTAATTGTAGTAGGCAAACAAACCTATTGCTTTGTTTGTGTGCCTAGTAACAAAGTCTATTCATTTGATTCATCTCAAGATCACAGCGTAAAGCCTGAATTACATTGCCATGCAGTGCAGCGCAGTGCCGAAGCAGTGCACGCATTGCAAAATACATTAGAGCAGTGCAGTGTTCTGACAATTAATGTCAAATTAATTTGTGGAGGTGTGATATTTAGATTTTCTGCAACTGTTTTTCGTGCATTTACAATTTAATGCCTGGAACGGAATTTTCGCCTCAATTTAAATTGTTTTTGCCCGGTCAACTACTCTCAAACGAATGTCAGCTGATGCAGTCTGCAGTGTTTTTAGAAATTAGCCTAAAGGATGCAGTGCAGTGCACTGCACTGCAGTTAATGTAAATTGCCACATGCAATTACATGAGCTATAAATTTCAGTGCAGTGCACTGCATGGCAATGTATTCAGGCTTTAATGTTCTTATGACAGTTCGTCAGCTGGTGTTTACGAAAAACGTAAACAAATTGTCGCGTTCGGTGGTTTTTGTGTTTATTTCGCGAAATTAAACGTCCAAGCTCATAAAAAGTACCGTGAGTGTAATTATGAAGTACATCGGGTGCGAGTTCACGAAGCGGCGGGAGATTTCGGATCGAAATGGGTCTTTATCCAGGTGAGTAAAATTATGGATGTGCATGAATATTGAAATAAATAGTTTTCATGATGCTTTCTGTAAATAGCCATGGATATATTTTGCTATTTACAGAGGATATAGAACCAAGCTAAACCTTACAATGCTTGGTTCAAATATTTTTTTAGTCAACATATTTTTTCGTATTGTTTTCGGTGTTTTTCTCTCATGAATGTCGGTTATCCGGTACGCGAACGAAAACGATCGAAAATCAAAGTGTGAAGGCTAATAATTAGCAAAGTGATTGTTACATCGTTGAAATAGCTTTGATGAATGTTTTGTGTCGTGTCTTTAACTATTAACGTTTTCAGTAAAAACAAAACCGCTAAAGTAACCGTTCTTGTGATTGGGCTCGCTCCTCTTAAAACGGAAATGAATAAATAAATGTATCAATTATTTACTTTGTGTTTGATTTGTACTCACGAATAGGGGTGAGAGAGGGTGAAGTTGGTTTGGCGGACTTTCCCCAATTGCTAAAAAGAATTTTTGTGGTGGCGAGTGGAGGTGGAAGAGCAGGGGGTAGGATTAAACAATCGATTTGGTTTGATTGAAAATGTAAACCCCAGCTCCCCGCTCCTGTTTTAAACAACCTGCGCTCGAATGACTCCATTCTGATGGCTAAAATTGGGAGCGGGGGCCTTAAAAATAAAAGAAAAGGCAATTGTTTACTTCTACCCCTTGCGCATCCGGCTAAAAAACTTAAATTATTGGGTTTCTTTGGTAGGGTTGATGGTTTGGTTTGATGACAGTGAGATAATTTGGCATTTTTTTAATTTATCGAACAAATAAATTGTAGTAAATGAAAAATAGGTGCGACATAAATTTCGACATGTTTATTTTGATATGGCAGAGAAAATGAAACTGATTTGCAAATGATATTTTTTTCCGATTTGCAATATGCTTAAATATAAACTTAATAATCGCCGGTGTACAGTAGTAATTAGTCTCTGGAAAAGGCCAATTGAATAACCGGTAGAACTTTAATTGATGACAGGTCTGCAAGCACCAATTCTATGCTTTCCAGAGTTTGAACTTGTAACAAATTTTCCTTTCGCAGACTTAGAATGATGATCGAGAGAAGAGACAGAATCTCTAAACTATCAAATCCCAATACCTGAAAAGCAAATATTTTCACTTAATAAACATAATATATCGATACGTACTAGATCCCATAGCGATAAGAGTTGATCAGGAGGTAAATGGCCGCTGAATGCACGCATAAGCCATTTGAACACCAAACGTATTCTGAAAAAATAATAAACATTATCCACAAAAATATATGTCGTCATTTTGGCTTTTAATACGGCTGTATTTGAAGTTCACGAAAGTGTGACCAGAGTTGTGGCTCATGAGATTGAAGTAGTTTTTCAAATAATAAGCATAAACTCACAAGACCCTGAAAAAAAGAAATAGTTTTTATTTAGTAACCAGTTTTGGTGCTTTTTATACCTGAGGGTGTGAACTAATCGTTGTTAGGCGATGGCAGTATCGAATATAAAAAGATCGAAATGTGAAATAAAGACCAACTGGCTCGTCGTAGAGGTAGCAAAACGGTGCCGCTAAAATTTCATGAATAAATATATTAATAATGAATGTTTTATTACGATGGGGATTGCTCGCAAAATTATAAGAAAAATACATTTGGTTATAATAATAAAACAGATTTGATTCTTAACGGGCAAATTTTAACAAAGCTTTACAAAGCTTTGCGTTCAAAATCTCCATGAAGCTATCAAGGGCAGTAAATTTTAGCAGTAAAATCAGCAAAAAAATATAAAATAAAATGGTTTAAATGTTCCGATTATGATCAGACTTGATCTACCTTATTGAAAAAATCAACATTACAAAAAAAGGTAACCTATAGGAAACAATAAGCGTAATATTTGTGGCTACTATGCGTTGACATTTACTTACCAAACATACAAATTCCATGGAATGGTATGATACTAGAAAATACATCCCCTGCTTTTCCTTTTTTTGAAGATGGGTCATCCGAATAAGTTATTATTTGTACTATCTCAGTATCACGTGAAAAACATAGAAAAATTTGATAGAGAACATCTTCAAAAACAAAATACTGATCGTCATTTGATGCAGTCAGCTGAACATCTTTAAATATAAGTTTGTCTATAATTGAGTCATTGCTAAGGACGTTGGATTTTAGATGTTCCCAGCATTCAATGTGCTGAAAATAGTCAATAATTGTTTTTTATGTTAGTATTTAATAATCAATTACATAAGCTGAAACATTGCTTCCGAGTACGAGAGAATATAGTGTACCGCGATATTGAGCTGGTGTATTGCCTCGCCTCAAAGCTTGTTGACAAAGTGGTGCATGGCTTTTAGTCAATACGCGTTCGTAAGTCGAATTATCGTAGCTTTGACCTCTAAGTAAATCTCCATAGTGTTCTCTCTAACAAAAGGAAAAACAGAAATATAGAAACATTATATATTTATATAGTAAAAAATATCAACTAATAAATCACCAAAAGTCACCATCAGTGAAAGAATATGGGCGGGATATAATATCAAGAACAATCTGGAAAAACACGATATGTTCACACGACGTGGCTTCAAACTTTTCAGTTCATATCAGGCGTCCGTGATGAATACGAAAAATATGTTGCCACCGATATTTTTTGATTCTCACCGACGTAAAACTTTGGTGTACTTGAGAGTATAATGAATATGGATGAATTTTAGAATTATTTTTATGTATTTATGAAAACAATATAAAAAGATCATCATCAGCTATAACCCGATAGCCCAATTCGAGCCTTGGTCCCCAAGATATGGTTCCTTGAATCATTACGGTTACGAATCGCTTGTTGGCAAATGCCTCAAATAAACTGCCAAAAGGTGGGTTTTTGTGGATCAACTCAAGTTTGTTTTTAATATGAACCAAATGTGTTTTTTTAATGTGAATTAATTTTTGTCCTAGCTTGTAAAAAATGCTTTAATTTAAAACCAGTTATTTTCCTTTTGAAGCTATATTTCTTTTGATTTCTTGACAGATATCGACATTTCGAGGGCAATATTCCACTGAAGAAGAGGGTAGCTTACCCTCGAAATATCAATATCTGTCAAGAAATCAAAATATATTTAGCTTCAAAAGGAAAAGATTGGTTTTAAATTAAAATTTTTTCTCAAGTTTCCTTAGCAATTCGCAAAGTAAAATTTGGCTCATTTGTAAATATTTGTATAATTTAGCTACATAGTCTACTAATCCGCTATATAAAGGTAAATCACTGATATAGAAACAAACGATGATCTGGATCTGTGAATATATGACTTTTAGCATGAGCATGGTCGATTTCGCCACCTAGAAAGCAGTGAACTATACGAACAATATTGCCACCATAAGGTCATTGACAGAATCAGGGTCAATAAGCTGTGAGAGCTGAGCACCCAGCTGGCATGAGCGGAGAAGATCCAGTTTGATTTTTGAAAATATTCACCAAAGCAGGACTTCTCTTAAATGGACCGATGATATAAACCCAAATAAATAAATGCTTTAGCTACTTTTTGCGTATATCACTCTCAGCGTATAACCAATATACAAAAAAGGCAACCGATTGTAAATGGCTAAGGTACTTGGCATCAAATATTGCCAATGCCAAGTATACAATTTTAATCATAATTTCTGTGAAAGCTTCGACTTATTAAATTATATTGCATTTGAAAAAACTATTATATTACAACGAAATCATCTAAAAAAATATGGGGATTAATAGGATCCTGAAAGTGCCAACTTCTACTTACCAGTTCAAAAAAGTTTTTTACAGGTATTGGTATGTGAGCGAATTCCCAATTGGGGACACTTTTGAAGCGCCTAAATAATAAAAAAGAGCAAGTGTCATACATCAACTCAATTGATTTATTACGATTTTTCTGTGTCATCAGTTTTATGTGGGCCCTTCATTGATAACAAAACATCCAAAAGATCTTTTGGTGCATACACAGGTCTATAATTTGACAAATCTGAAAGAAACATATGTTTATAATCGACTAATTGTGAAATTTGGCTAACCTTCAGAGTAGCTACTTAGCTCATTCCACTTGAAAATCATCTCTTCTCTTTCCACAGTTCCTCGACATTGGCCTGTCGGTGGGATGCACAGCTCTATACACATTGCATTCAGAGATTTATGTACACGTCTTTCCCAGAGCAAACCAACTTTTCTTAAAAATCTTAAAGGATTGGTCTGGTGATCAATAAGAAAATTATATATAAGTATTTTCACTCGAAATATTCAAGGTTCAAAGCGCACACATTCAGACACAATCTTAATATAATGAGTAGAAAGAAGTTGCCGGTTCTGGGCCAGTACAATAAGTCCAGGGAAATTTGAAAAGGTGCTTCGGAAAAATTAGGGGAAAGCTGGATTTTGGTGTGAACCTTGATACTGTCGTGCTGAACAAAATGTCAAAAGTTCCCATTGATCCGAGTGCTGCGTTACATTTTATATGAGGTGATGTTGCTTTGATATAGTCTTCACTAAGTTCTTCTAAACAATGATGGAGCAGATGTTTTTTTTAATGACTATTTCAGATCCGCCTCTAGCCTTTTCATCTGCGTATTTGGTGTCGTAGAAGATGTATCCTGGGATTTTTTTTTCCGTGAGTTGGGGTTCCGATATAAGGAACACATCAATGTCGTATAAATAGGCTCTTTCTACTTTACACTGGACAATGCCATTCGCATTCCAGTGTGCGATCCTGAATAAATCCATATGCTGTTGATGAGAAATTGGAGTAACATATTTTGGTTTCTGAGTAGCTCTTGCATCATATTACTCATCGTCGTCATGAATCGATTCATATTGTCTGACAAGATTGACAAAATAGCATAAATATCATTGTTAGAGTTGCTCTGAGCAGTGGTTTCAACAGCGCCATGTGCATTTAGTTTGATCGCATCGGAACATTTGATGCCAGGAGATACTAGAAATGATGATGCATAAGTCTCTGGCCTGAGAACTGGTCTATTGGCTGTAATATTTAGTACCGTTAGTACCGTTCTGAGGTGGAATCATCTTTACTTTTAAAGATTGAAAAACTGAGCAGCCTGTGTAGTTAGCTGTATGGTTGTTACCACAGCTGTTACATTTTTTAATTGCAGGATCTTGTTTGCTCTTGTCATAGTATGTATCGTGAAGCTCGCCAAATATAACACACACACTGGAGAGTGAACAATAGGTTTTAGTGTGTCTGTATTCCTGGCAATTTGCATATTGTACGGGACCTTTACGTTTGATCGGCTCTTCGGGGGTGACTCTGCAGTGCATAAAATATCGCAGGCTATAAATTTTGTGGATTTCGCCATTTCCAAGCTTGCAGGCTACGGGCTGTAATTCTACTTTGAACAGTGGCTGTTTGAATCTGTTGAATATGTTTGTGATCAATTTCACCGCAAAACCGAGGGTTTCAAACTACTGCTTCCACTCATCAACATCAATATCATGTTCTATGCTCTTAATTACGACCGCCAATCCTTTGCAACTTTTATATTTGTATAGTACTGACGACGACGCTAAGAATCTAGTTCTTTTGTAATCCTTCTGAACGTTTCTTCTGAACAAACTTGAATTTTGGTCTGGGAGACATGGTCACGTTTAAGCGGTGCAACATGGAAGTTGTTTTTATCCGCGATTGATACCAACATATTGATTAAGTTGTTTCTTGTTTGTTCTCTTAGATAAATTGTTAGTGGCTTGATTTGGTCTGGTACTGGAGCAATTTCGGAGTAGTTTTCAGCGGCGAGTATATGATAGTAATTGCTACTAGTAAACGCCTACTGTTCATCGGGCTTAGATATTTTTTTCTCCAGATGAATGTGGACTACGGCGTCTTTTTACTTTATTGAAGCAGCGATCGAGACCCTTTTTTTTGTCTGCGTTTGGGGTGGTAAAAGGCCTTCCGTCATCGTTGGCATTAGATGCCGAGCCATTAGCACTAGTCATGGAAACGTGACTAGTGCTAATGGCTCGGCTATGCTATCTAGCTGATTATTCGGGGAGGGAGCTTTGTTTGCTTTATGTTGAATCGTGCATAAATAGCTGTCTTGAATCGAGTGAATTTCGATTTGATCTAAGCCATTGTACTGTCTCTGATTTATTGTGGACGTCATTGAGTTGTTACCAAAATCAGTGTGGAATGGATCATGCCTCAGATGTGGAATATGCTATCCAAGCACAAATGCCTTGGATTGGCGGCTAGGTAGTACTGAGAGGTGGTATTCGGCGTAGTAGAATTATTGGATTATAACTTGAGATTTTATTTGGGTTTTACTTTGAACTTATTTTTATATTAAAATTCGTAAAAACCAACAAACCTTTGTCAAAAATTGAACGACGCTGGTGGGAGACGAACCCACAGCTTTTATATCAGCGATCCAAGGCGCAGTAAAAGTCTATAAATGTGAAGTAGAGGCGCACTTGATTTAAAGAAAAAAACTAATCGTACTTCTTTCTTCAACGATGCACTTGCACAGCCAGAAGTAGAACAGAAAAAAACACTGAAGTAGGTGGCAATCACAGACCACCATTAAGATAAGCGACGAAACAGCCAAGTCGACCTTTCGGAGCTATTCCGCTGGCAACACGATATACACAGCGTTGCGCGGCTTGGGGTGGCCTTCCTTTTTGGGGTGTCACCGACGGCAGCGTTTTTTTTGTTAGTCGTTAGAAATATGTATTAGTAGATGCGGTGATGAGAAACAGATTTGGAACATTGCCGAGAGAGTTTATCTCAACGTCAGGCACTTTATATTAAATGATTTACACTTTAAACCCTTGTTTTAATAAAATTTCCGTACTGGGAGGAAAATAATCGAATAGGAAAATAATTCAAAATAATCTTGAAAAATCCAAAGCCACCTCACGGCAAAAAGGGCAACTACTCATAAGCTTTTCTTTTTTCTATCAGCACATTCTATAGTTCAGTACGTGAATTACCTATGCACAGCCAAATTCCGTCCCAATAAATTCACTGGGACAGGAATGTTCTTGATTCTAATGCGTCTGTTCTCTGTTCTGGATAGAGAAGCAAAAAAAACACGCCTAATCTTTCTCAAGTTTTTAGTATCTAAGTCCGAATGTTCTTCTTACTGGACCTGAAAGTATTTTTAGTATTCAGGATAGTATAATACTACTGCCGAACTAAAAGTATTTCTCATGCAAATGTTGTCACTGCTCCACTAGTATGATGTATCTCATACCATATTTTGGCACCAGTAACAGTTGGAACTGTTACTAAAAAAAATTGATATTGCCCATCCCTAACGGTAACCCTTCCTCAATTCACCCATATTTTTTAGCATCAGAAATTTCTGCCCCACGAGAACTCAAGACCCGATATTCAGATACAACTGAAATTCACAGAATTTATTGGTTTTTGGTAGGACCAGGTCTTTTGGATGCGATTTTTAAATGTGAGCAACTCTGCACCAGTGGTGCCATCTTGAAAAATGACTTAGGAAGAAAAGTGCTTTTTGCCCTATGAATTTTGATTTAGTCATCAGATTTTAATGAATTTGAGTTTCGCTATTTTTGAATCAATAAATGCTTAAGATGTATTCATTCATATTGCGAAAGTTGAAAAACTAATTTTTAAATTTTCTAAGTTCTTGAAATTTTTCGGATGGCAGGGGCTGTTTGGGGCAAACACCTTTCTGTCCCTGTAACTTTCAATGAGGTCATCGAATGAAGACGAGATTCTTAGGGCTGCTTGATTTTGACGAGAAGCAGTAGTGGTAGGCTTTTAGTTGCAGTGCTGGTTAAGTGTTGTAAGCACTGAGTATTTGCTACCGATTCTCTTGCACTAGAATTTTTCTTTACATATTGAATATTGCTGTATTTTAAGTATGATTCACCTGTTTATAATTTAAAATTCTTATATACAGATTTCCAGGAACCATGAAAATTTACATTACTTTTTTCAAAACCTCCAGCCAAACAAAGTTCAAAATGTCTTTAAATTTTGGAACAGTCATCCTACTTTGCATTGGCGTTGTTTAAATGTGTACATCGCAGAAGATTTACTTCTTTTACTTCATAGAAAAAAAACTTACCAGTTGTGCCATTTGTTGCATATCCAATTTTTTGTTTTTTATTAGCTGATATATTATGTTTCGTATTTCAATTTCGAGTCCCGCCACCTGTATTGCATCATTTAAGCTGAAGTTCAAATTACGTTTTTTCACACAAGGAGAACATGCTACTTTCTGAAAAAAAAAATAAATGATCAGATGATATTGCAAAAAGTCCATGTGAAAAGGTTTTAGGTAAATGTACATGATCAAGACTATAGGTGCGTTGTTTTGCTCCGATACAGAACAGAATAGAACTATGCCGCAAAAACAACGATCTAGTACAAAACAGCAGTGCATTCGCTAAGATTGATATAGATTCATTTGCTCGTACATTTTGTATGAGAAAAAAAAATCATATTCCTCGGGAACGTACCATCCGATTAAGCTGAAATTTTCACGATACATTAGGCAGAACAATGCAGACGCAACAACAACTCCCCCTTTCGATAACAGGGGTTGTTGTTGTTTCCAATGCGTCTGCATTTTTCTATTATGGATGAGGGGAGCAAAAAAACGCGCCTATTGATGCATATGCAGAATAGGTTCAGGTTTCACCAAATGTTAAGTATCTTTAACCGTTTGGCGCCTGCGACCATTTTAGTGATATTTTAAACAAACCTATGATTTTATCAAAAAATAATTTTAACAAAAAACTAAGTTTGCGAAACGAACTTCGAACGTGTTCTAAATAAAGATTTGATAAAGTTTCGGAAATTTTTAACCCTGTGTGTGCGCTAGGTGCCTAAAATGAGATGGGGAAATTTTGAATTTTTTTGAATTGGGATAACTTTTGGCAGAGCTATTGAACCATTATAAACCTAATAGAACATATTGATGTTACGAAGTTGCATACTAACATAGTTCGGTATGAACGTGCTAATAACCCTGTGGCTACGGCAGGCACTGAAAGTGAAAGCTTTCAAATCATCGATTTTTCTGAAAGATTTGCCCTCTTAAGAAAAAAAGCAACTCATATACAAAGCTTATGCTTTATCTACACAGTCAAAGTAAAACTTTTACAATTCCATATCGGACAAGAACGGTAACCCCCAAATTACCCATATTTTTAGCATCAAAAACTTCTGTTCACAGGAACTCACTATCCGATAATCAGATACAGTTGAAATTTACAGAATTTTTCGGTCTTAAGTTGGACCAGGTTTGATAGAAGCGATTTGGAAATTTGGAAAATTCTGTGCCAGTGGTGCCCCCTTGAAAAATCAGTAAAAAAATAACTGCTTTTGGCTCTATAAATTTTGCTTCAGTCATAACTTTTTCGATGAGTTAGAGTTTTTTTTATCTCGCTGAGTTTTGGACAACATAGCTGGCCCCCGATTGCAATACAGCATTCCTCTTTTTATGCAATCCACTGTAGACATGCAAATCCTGATGGTAAATCCTTCGCTCCCTACCCTTCTCTGCCATCAGGCAAATATCGCACAATGCCGTTCTTTCCGCGCCATCTATAGTATGTACGCTTTGCAGAGTCCAGGTGCACGTATCAAAATCAGGAAATTGCTAGAGATTCTTCGATTCAAAGACTTTTGTTGAAAGATTATCTATGATCTTTCATTATCAATATTTCACTTGTTATCACATTAGAAAAACCCATGATTTATGGTTTGAAATCGTTACATCTGTTTGAAATTGACAAATACAACTCCAATCAGGTCTTACACACGAAAATGTCGATGAAATGCACGAGCATTTTTTTTTGTAAAAGAAGATACAACCTCTAATTAGTTTCCACTACACTAATATTCTATTCACTATAAACAAAAAACTCAAGTAGTGGTTGATAATATGTACGTAAATGATTAATTCAAGCACTACTGAATGATTGATAATTTAAATACCTGGACTTTTTTATGAAGCGCCTCGTAGATTTTTAGACTTCTGATATCATTCGCCAATCTAATAACTTTTTGATGAACACTTGCTTCTACTAGGTCCTGCATTGGCAAAATCGAAATTCGACTCTCCGGCAAGGTATATTCACTGTAAA
The DNA here is from genome assembly GCA_947369275.1 of Nemotelus nigrinus. Taxonomy (NCBI): domain Eukaryota; kingdom Metazoa; phylum Arthropoda; class Insecta; order Diptera; family Stratiomyidae; genus Nemotelus; species Nemotelus nigrinus. The sequence goes on from OX376375.1 coordinate 38,085,210, forward strand.
TAAATTCGCTAAAAATGCAATAAATAATGAATAACTTTCTTACATATATAGTTTGAAATTTTCATGTAGATTTTTGACAGTTTGAGCGCGGCGACTTAATCAATTGTTGTTATGAATTCAACTTATTAAATTTCCCATGGAATCGACGCTAGTTTCCGATGCCTATACTCATATTTGTCAATTACATACCAAACATACCAACAGCCAATATAAACATTACTTATTATGCTTTATGATATAAGTAATTTAACATAGTATGTATTAAATATGTCAATTTATTACCTTTATATTCAGTTCAAATGATTTGAACAAGTGCATTATCTGATGTGGACGGTTGATGCAGGTTACTAATAATTCTTTCGATGAGTTTGTAGTGGAAAATTGATTTAACAAGGTCATTTTGGACTCCATGGCGACCTATGTTGACTGCTATTGTAGCATTTGGGGCACCACGTTAAAAATGTTCCAGTTCCGAATAAGTTAGTTTCTTGTGGTTGCGATATTTCATAAGCAAGGTTTGTTCTATTACATATCAATATCTAATATTCAAAAGCGAGTCGTCGATATTAAAATTTCTTTTTCTCCTGACTTGAGGACGAAAAATATACTTTGGTCTTTGGCAGAGCATATAGACTAATAAATATCACGGAAAGCGCGATATTTTCCGATGGATGAGAAGGGTATAATGTTGAGGGTTTACGGATCGGCTGGTACCTGAAAAGAGGCCGCACAAAAAAAGTACGTTTTTCAATATACAAAACTAAGAAAAGCGTAAAGCCAAAACCAAATAAGTTCACTTTATCATATACGAAAGTGAGAGAAGCATATTCTCGCCCCTGACAATCGACCAATGAGAAGTGAGATCCCATCAAAAAATAATAAACGCAGCGAATATTCGCTGCCAACAGCCAACATTGTCGTTAGTGGATGGCATAAACGTAACAGAGATGTTCTTTTTATTCTCCAAACGCTATCGGAAATAGTATTCCGCGTCAATTATCTTATTGCCGACCATTTTAATTAACAGACTAGGTTTTAAGAAAATTAATATTGCATAAAACGCCAATCGTTAAAAAGGTATTTTTGCATAGTATATGCATATTCCCTAGTGGGAGGTGTTTTTGCATAGTATATACGTACCTTATCGTAGCAATGCCGCTGGCGGGGTATTCTTTTTCTTGTTTCAATTTTCCAAATCGGGTACTGCTATCTATTTTTCGCAATTTGTGGGTTGATGTCGTAATTTATATCGCAAATCACGCGCTTTCCGTGCTATTTATTAGTCTATATGCTCTGTCTTTGTTCTGTGTGGTACGAGTGTTATTTTCACGTGTCGTCGTAACACGTTTATTTATATTAATAAGGGAAAGTTTCTACTTATGTTTGCAACCAATAAATTTTGATGTGCTGCTTTTGTTTCCGGAAACAGATGTTGAATCTCCGTCCAGGCTTCTTCAAATCCATCCCGTGTTCGCTTCTCCTTTCTGAACTTGCAGAGCGACTTTCGGATACCTTTTATAGCAAGAATACGCTTTTACTGTTCCAAATTATCGTTTCTATTTCTTGAGGGTTCATTTTTTTAAATAGAGGATAAAAAAATTACTTACAATTGCTTTATAAATATATTTTTTTTTTTAAAGTTCAGGCTACTGGAACGACAACTGAGTAACTCCTTTTCTTTTTTGTTTTACATACTATCAAACACAATTTTTGAAATTTTTCGGCCCTGAGGCAACATTGTTTTATTTTTTCCGAGTTCTTTGCAAACTAGAATCTTCGAATCGGATACTGAAAATTCAACATTCGTTTTTCATCTATGGAACCCGGCAATCGACTAAAGTGCAACACAATCAATACCGTATTCGCAAAAAATGTGCGCATTAAAATTATAAGAATTTCAATCGATATCGCCATTTATGGCAGAACCTACTACGCATGCAACACTAGACATGCAAAATTGAACGCAATGAGCTTTGAAGTGACTTACTTCTTGAATTGTAAAATACAGCATGCAAATTGAAATTTATCGAAGTAGATCCAAAGTGCATTGGACGAAAATTTAAACAATTTGCGAAAAATGTTGACCACGCTTCACGCAGAATTTGACTTTTTTATATGTATTTTCTTGGAAAATCAGCAAAAACATAACCACTGAAGATATTCAAAACTAAAACATAATTTTAACATGACAAAATATAAAAATTATTTATTACAGAAGTTTTCATAAGCAAATTGTTTTATCCAAAATTTTCAAAGTGATGAATGAAATATGGTAGTTTTCGCCCTTTGTTGACTTCATCACAAGCAGACATAACACTTTTCGTAAGTGGCCGGGGACCGCAAGAAAACACTCCGATTTTCGAAACCTGTAGTAAGAAAAGAGAGTATTTGAAAAAATTACTATAAACTGATTAATGAAAAAACTCAAAAGGATCAAAAACGGATTGAAATCTTATGAACTAAAATATAAACGACAACTCTGCTCTACTAAGCATAAAGGTTCTATCTGCATTTTTCTCATTTTTGAGTTAACACCGAATTCGAAACCAATCTTTTGTGAAAGTAAGTTAAAGTCAATATTGAAAAATGCACTCTCCATATACCTCCAGTACAAATGAGAACACAAACCAGTGAATATCTCGAAAGTAATAAAATGTAGACAGAACCTAATGCTTAGTAGGAAAGAACTGGCTTTTGATTTTCGCCTAGTACCTAACTGATGACTGTCAATTTTGAATGAAAGAATGCTTAGTGGAAATCTGATTGAAGTCGAAATTATTCAAATGGCAAATTAAGTATATTGATTTAATCTGATTCAATTTTTTCTAGCTTTCAAAACCAAATATTTTAATTCAAACACCGTTTTCCCTTTCAATCTGCCCTCTTTTCATGTCGATATATTTCAAGAAATTGAAATCTATATAGCTTCTAAAGGAAAAATTGGCTCGTAAATTCAAATAGTTAGTTTAGTTAGTTGAATAGTAGTATTTAGTTGACTAACGTATGAATGTTTTTTCTGGACAAACTTTAAGAAGCTCGACATATCTGGCCGTCCGAAATGATTTACTGCCTTCAGGCCAGTGAAAATTGACGTCTTGGCTAATCGTTGAAAATGATTCTCGCATATATACTGAAAATAGTAAAAAAAAATTTGGGTAAACTAGCGTGTAAAGAGACAAAGTATCTTATTTTTAAAAATGGATCTAATGTTAACGCAGTTTTGAAGCTCACTGCTTTGCTTCCGTCTTATTTTACACACCACCTATTTCACCACATATTTTTTTATTTAAGTGTTTAGTTTTTTATCTAAGTCATTCAAGAAAATACGCACAATTCTAAAAATCCAATCTTAGGATTATGATATCGTCTAGTTAAAGATTAAAATATTTAATACTGAAGACAGACTAGAATCGAATCTTGTTCGATCTCGTTGAGTTTTTACCCTAGTATATTAAACAAAAATATTAAAAATTTAAAGCTCATTGGATATCCGCGGAACCAGATTGGATGATAGTCTGCCTCCAGTATTAGATAAATGAAAACTCGAAAAGAGCTTTGATGGCAAGCATAAGACCAAAAATTATATATATATGGTTGAGTTTACACATTAGGCCATGCGTCCATTGCGATCTAGCGTATTTCGTTTACACGAGCCAATTCAATTTTGTTTAACAAGGCGAGTCTAAAGCGAAAGAGGTGGAATTGTTTTTGCGGGACGATCGAAATTGACAAAAATTTTTTATTTATATCGAACATTTTTTTATTTTGACAAAGTGGTTTCGAGAGTATGCACTGATTCTCATCAGACACCAGCTCACTCAATCACAGCTTATAATTGTAATATTCGTATGTATTTAAATAATATTGAAAAAATCATCCATATCATCACCTATTAAAATTATCATGCGCAACCCAACGAGAAAAGTAATGCGTTATCATATATTTGGTAAGTTTTCCGCGTAATGTATGGACGCATTACAGATCCATAGTCTGTTAATTTATTTTTAACATTGCATGCCCTATGCTGGTAGGGCATACACAAGGGGAATTTTGAGCTTTCAGTTTTATAGCTTTATAAAAAGAACTTTTTGGAAAGCCCAACATCGTATTCTTGCATTTCCGTTATCATACCTCTGCATGACCCAGAATGTGTGGATGTGTGTGACGCTCATTGGAAATTCCAACAGCGTATTCTCGCAGCTACTAAGGGGAATTGGTGATTCATACATTTTACTTATCCGTGATGATTTGAAATGCTTCGAAATGTTCATCTTTCTGTTTTATATAGCACACTACCCATAGCCAAATGCAAGCTCGGAAATTATTTTCCCCTTATTTTTGCGAGTGATATTCATAGGTAAATCATAGACTTTTCGGAAAAACTTTTTCCAGCACGCAACTGGAATGCATTACCGCGATTCTCGTTGGGAACATTAAACGTATTTTAAAAAAGCATCCACAAATGATTCACAAATGCCAAAGACTGAAAGGATAGCATCAAAGTCTATGGTGTGCTTATTAATGTACCCGACCACTTTCGCTTTATAGCGGTTCTGATGCGCTAGGTTTTTTTTAATGGAAGTATTGAAGTTTTAAAGCATCACAACTTTTGACACTGACAAAAGACTCGATTTACGGCATATACTGTAATCGAATGATTGACTTTCGTAAAACATTTGATTGAATGAGTTACATATTTTTAGCCGGTTTCGTCATGTTACATGTAATTAATTCCTATCAGTATCCTTCAACTTCAACCCAAAGGACCTCGCACGACTGCCGTCCTTTTAATATTAATTGGTAGGCAGCTAAACATGCAGACATATTATCTAAATGCTGACCCAAATATCTTTGACTTCTTACTGATCGATCATCTGTTATCTACTTTTACATATATTTATAACCATCTATATACAATACATGCACGTACTTTTTGTACTTTTGTCTTTCAGGACAGTATTTTTTTTATTATTAGTATTTCAACTGAATTATCTGAATATATCTAATATTTACTTACCAGCATTGTAGTTCTCAAGTCGAATTTATGAAAAAATTGAGTAATAAAAATATGAATTTCCAACACATTCGTAACGTCTTTCTTCTCAACATCTCGTAGCACATCAATAAACCATTCAAAATGCTTATGCGAAGGGCAAATCCATAGAAAATAGACTTTTTTGCATGCAACTCCTGAATACCGATTCGTGCTAGTTCCAAATACTAGATCATTTAAAATAGAAGCATAGGGTGTAACTCCTATTCCTCCACCAACCATCACAGCTACTTCAAATTTATACCAGTCCTGATTTCCGCCTCCAAAAGGTCCTTCAATACGAATCTTCGGTTGATCTTCCGGATTATAATTACAAGGATCGAAATAATTTCGTAGCTTCCATGTCCAAGGTCCTTGGGCTTTAATGTGACAGCTTAAAAAGTTCTCATGAGGTGCGGAAGTTAATGTAAAACTATGCATTTCCTGTGGCCGAAAAGCAGTACACGATAAACGGACCCACTGACCAGATAGATATTTTAGATTTGGTGGTCGGTAAAATTTTATTTTAATAACATCAGATGGTAGAAGATCAGTTTCTATTACATCAAGAGCCATGTACTTTGTTCGCAACGAAACAATCTAAAAAAAAATTAAAAAAATACACTCATTTAGTTTAAAATTTGTGCAAACTACATTTATAGTTTTTTGAAAACCAAAAAAATTATATATTCATATTTGATAGGAACTTTTGTAAAAATTCAAAGAATACAAAAGATAGTTTTTTCAAAAGATTTCCCACTAAAATAAGCAGTAGACGTAACTTAGTGGAGACTAGAATAAACAGACTCAATTTTAAAAATAATATCGAAAACCAAATCCATACGTTTTTGTATATTTTACATAAACTAATTCAACGAAAAATGTTAGTATATAAGATCGAAATCTGAGGCAATAAAGTTAGTCTGTCTCGGTAAGCCAAACTGTTCGGCGATCGAACAGACGAGTTTAAAATCAAACAAATTAGTCTTGATTTTTTGAAAGGTCACTAATGTATTGTGATCTTGCTACGCGGCGGTTCAATTTGCCAAGCAAGAATCGCATACATAGTGACCAGTTAGGTAATAATTTTTTGTAACATGAATGGAATCTGATCTTCAAACCGTTGAATCAGAGAAAGTTAGATAACGGACTCACCCTGGACCAAAATTTTAGCATGACCCAGGTATATCCTAGTCCAGGGCTCATCACAGTGCAGTCGTATCGTAGTGCACTTCGCATATTGTGAGACTAGCGGATCAGTAGGAAGCCAATGAAGCAGCCCCAAGAGTACTTTCGTTGGAGTAGTACGGATTGCCCCCTAAGTAATAAGGCTGCCAGCCTACGAAACATGTTCCGATTTGCAGTCTTCATCATTTTCTGATTTATAATCTCAAGAATGGCTGTCCACCAAACATATGCTTCATAGTATAATATAATACTAGTACGACAGATTTGCCCCTCGTATAAGACACTGTGATTTCGAGATCAGAGTAGAGTCCAATGCACTAGTTATCCACTATCCCACAAATGTCTCTTTACCTCTCTGTTGTTAAAAAAGTACATCAATTTTTCTATGACTTTCGAAGATATGACGTCGAAATTATACTGTCAGTCAGTAGCTTTTTTTCTCTAAATGTTTCTGAATTTTTTCCAGAAACGGTTATTGCTTCCTGACTAGCAGCCATCAGCCAACGTTTACTCGATTAACTGTTTTTTACGACTTTCACATATGTCATCTTTTTCATGAGGTAATTTAAAATAAAGTGTGTTTGCAAATAAAACTCAAACAATTCCACAACTAATCGGCAACATGCGCGCCGAATTAAGAAGGCTACTACAACAGAAAGAGCTGCCCTTTATGGAGCCGAAAATGGAGGCCATTTAAAAGATATTATTTTTCATAATTAGATTAATAAAATTTCCATAATTTGTACTGTGTTAATAAATAAAAAAATTAAAATCATGAACAAGTATAAAAAAGATGAACTGTTTAAACACTTTCGTAGTTTCTGGGCCAACCCATATCAAATCAAAAATGATATTTACCATGTATTCGTACTTCGTCTGGTAAAATCACGAATTATAAACTACTAATTATATTATTTTCGAACTTAAATACTTGAATACGACTTTGCTTTGAACTCACCTTATCAAGAGTATAAATAATTCCTGGGACTAAGAAAAACATCCAAAATCGTGGTGGACCCGTAAGACGGGCCAGTCCGTGCATCAAACATAAAATATACAGTGCTATATACAAAGCATGGATATTCCAAAAGAAATTATATGCTCTCTTCCTTATTGTTGGATGTGCAAACACGAAAATAGCTGTCATTATAATAAATAGTAGAACGCCCGTAACACCTGTAAATATTTATTGATTGATTCTTATCCAGATTAGTTTCATTTCTGATTTGAAAAGTTTACCAGTAACAGTTTGAAACAGCCAGAAAAATAAATTTGGCTTATAATCGGACGCGAAATGTACTTCGCGTGTTAGGCAGTGTAAATTTTCCACAGATTGAGTAGACACATGATAAAAGTTCACTATGTGACCTATCGTATGAAGAAATGAAAAAAACAAAGCCGTGCACGCAACAATTTTATGAAACTGGATATGAGAGTCAAATGGCAGGTACTGTTGTATTGGAAATTCCTTCAGTTTTGTTATCAAATTCCTGTAATACGTAAAATAATTTTAATTATTAGTAATTTTAGATCAGAATAAATCACAAACCGAATTTCGTGAAAATAATTTGTGAAAGAACGTTAGTGAAATTGTCTTTTATTAAGATTAAGAAAGTGTTTTTTTTAACTATTATACGTCAATCAAACGCAAGTACCTTGACATTGTAAGCAGTAGTAACGAGTAACAAAATGAAAGGGAAGCAGCGGATCCTCTGGTGATGGCTATTCCAACTCCCATAATATGTCTTAAATCAGTGTGCTCAGCCATAAAAGAGTAATCTATAGAAAATTTAATCATCAATCTCATTTTGATTACAATTCAACTTACGTATAAACCGTTCAACAAAAAGGACAATTGTCACAACATAGAACAAAAATAAATAAAAAATATTTTGTCTATTCTCTTCCAAAAACGTAGTATAACAATCCAATTGAATCTGCATCCAGTTTCGTTTTATATCTTGCAAGGGTTCAATATTAAACGATGTCATTCTTGCAATGTTGGTTGATGTGTCCAAGAAATTTTGTTTAGCACCCTTACAATCCAGACCTATTGCCACGAAATCTCCTTTATATTCCTTCATCATAAGCTTGAAATCCTGATAAGTCAGATGGTTTTTATACTCCAGGCCAGCGTCTTGGAACATGCCATCGATAAGTTCAGTTACTTGATCATCTCTTAGACTTGTTGTCCGGGCGATTTCAACTAACGACCGCATCATTTCGCTGAGCTCTTCTTTGTCGATAACTCCATTTTTGTCGTTGTCACACATATCGAATATGATTCTCAACTTATCTTCAGTTTTACCACGAGAAAACAGAACCACTGTTTCGAGGAACTCTTGAAACGAAATGCGGCCATCCTGATCCTTATCGACAATATTGAACATTTTCCTCACAAACATGTCATTCGCTTTCATTCCGAGTGCAGCAGCAAATTCAGTTTTGGATAAACTTGTTCTCATTACAGTCATCACTTCTCCATCCGTTGATAAGTCCGAGTGTCGCCTTCTTTCACCAGGTCTGAAATGAAAAACATTTTAAAGAAGCACAACAACATTCGACTTACACAAACTTCAATCCAAATGTGAGTGCATAGGCTTCCCGGAAAAAGTGTTCCAACCGTCTTTGCCTTCTTTCTCGTGTCTCTGCTCTCCCTAGCATGGTATCTTTCGGTATCTTTAAACATGGAAATTAGTATTTAAACCAAAAGAAAACTAGCTTTTGTCACCTCGAGTAGCTTTATTTCTTTCTTGTGCAAGATGAGAAAATCTTCTAACTTTTTAATAAACTTTCTCTTTGAATTGATAGAGTCTAGCTCCAATACTAAATCATGATCGTTAGGAATTCGCAGCAAAACATAAGGTTTCTTTTTCATATTTGATATTTGTGACTCTTCAACTGTTAGCTGATTAACAAACTTCAAGCTGAAGCTTCGAAGCTTTTCGCCTTTTCTATCGACCGTGTGTATAGCAGCTTCAGGACCAAACTTAACAGTCACTAACCGCTTATGATTAGCGTGCAACCATTCTCTAGCGACCATTTTATCTACGGAACCTTTATGTTGTACACTGTTTCTAATAGCTTCTTGGCGTATCTTTAGCTTTCTCCGTTTGCTGTTTTGAAGCTTTACAACGCAGTATCCTGCACCAGCCAAAAAAATCGGTACGAATCCCAAAAACACACATGCATAGATGAAGGTTAGTTCTGATCCCGAGAAATAATCGTACCCTTGCAAATAGCTACAACGCTCCAGTTCTGACGCATTCAATTGTA
>OX376375.1:38097205-38111012 GCA_947369275.1 Nemotelus nigrinus
TTTATGTGAGCTAATTCAACTGAATTTCAACACAGTAATTAATATAAATATCTACATACGGAGATAAAAAAAAATAACGTACTCTTGTTTAAACAAGATCGGAAGGCTTATTTGGAGTCTTAGCAAACGTTTCTACTCGTAAAATAAATAAAATATCAATATTACCTTAAAATATCCGGATTTTCTGCGAAAAAATCAGGATTAATTTCCAGCCAATCACTTTTCTTTGGGAGTCCAAATGCCACGCGAGCAGAATTGTAATCAGGTAAGCCATTGTCCCGTCCTCTCATAATGTTCAGAGCCCCTAAATCTCTTCGTGTAAACTCCATAGGCCCAAATAACTTATCGCGCACATCGGAACACAATACAGAGTCTTCACGTTCAGATATCTGCGATGCAAGACCCATGATTACTTCTTCCATAGTCGATTCAGTTAGAAATTCCTATGAAAATTATTTGTTTTTTAAAGAAACTGCAATAGTGCGTAATGGAATGAACACTGACATTAGAATCCCACCACATTGAGCACAGCCGCATAGCGGGGTATCCTGTGAATGTTTTCCTAAAGTTACACTTTCCATCTCGCCTGCAGGATAAAATAGACAATAAAAAATCATGGATTGTTTTGATTCAAGAAATACCTATATATTCCTGGCGGTATCATTGTGTGTCCGAAACGAAATGCCGCAGCCTGAAATGTGTGGCCTATGCCAGGATGAATATCCTGCTTATATCCTGTATACTTGGGCATATCAGATCCCAAAAAAATTGGTAGATACTCATAAAAAATAATATTCTGTAAGCTTGCGATTACGATTCGACGTGACCGTTGAAAAATATCTTCATCACTCCAATCTGAATGTTGCCGTTTAATGCGTTTGGCTAAAACATTGTGCCATCGTAAAAACAAAATACCGAACGAAAGTAAAGCTGGATTTTGATTCGTGCGAGGATCTCCCAGCACTGAAAGAAAAATACATGTGTAATTGGTGCGTATAGGCAAAAAATATCAGTTTAAAATAATGTACATCAAGAGGAAAATTGTAGCTAAAAACAACGATCCATGGCATAATTTATATAAATGTGCATTTCTCCTCCCAAACTAAAAAAAAGTCTTAGTGCATCAGAACCGTTAGAAAATTGATTTTCGAAGAAATTATCTTTGTGTGACTTGAAAATGTGTAAAGACATAATACAGTTCTTTGTAGTATCATATCATCCATTTCATACGCAAAGCAACAAATATCAGTTTCTGACAGCATCTCCTATAACACAAATGTTGAAAATGTTCAGTGCTGGCAACATTTTTCCAACGCAGCAGCAATAAGTCTAGCATAACTTGCTCGTGCTTAATCAATCTATCTTCTGAATTTCGTTTTCATCCAAGGATATCATCGAAAGTTTCAGTGATTAAACTATGTCTGGAGTTGCAATCCAAAAAATTTCCAAAACTCAAAAAATTAAAAATACGAGCTGGAAGCATCTTTTGGTTCAATATTTACGAAATTACGAATTTACGAAATTGTCAGGTGTTTGACACGTTTCGTAACCATGGACGAGATCTGGATCAGAAACCAAACAGCAATCGATGACTTGCAGGCGACCCTCTTCACCGATGCCGAATAAATTCAAGTTGTCGAGTTCGGCAGGGAAGGTTATGCATTTGTTTTTTGGGACGCTGAAGGAATTATTGTGGTGGAATATTTGGAAAAAGAAACCACTATATCAGTTGAGTCGTGTAGATGCAAAGCAAGTGGACGTATTTCTAAGAAGGCCTTAAGACAATGAGTAAAGCTACTTCTTTCTATGCTATTGCAGATGACCAGAGAAGTCCATTTGGGGTCTTAATTGAAAGGGTTCATAAAAAAACAAAGCTGTCAAATCTGGGGCTGGTTTGTGACAGATACTTGTGACAAATTTATACACTTTCGTTTAGTACTAGAAACTTAGTAGTGCTAATTCAAAAGTAGTAAATAGGTGCTAACTTACAAAATAACCGTTCTGGACTCAATGTTCTCATAACGTGAGGTAACGGATGATTGAATAATGGCACACGAATTGCATTCCTTATAGGCATTTGACCTTCGCTCTCGCTTAGGAAGGTTCCATTTTGAAAACTACGCATTGCACTTAACCATGCTTCTGATGTACTATATACAAAACTACCGTCAATCCACGCAGTCATTTGATTTATCTGAAAAAGAAGAAGATAAAATTAGAAAAAATAAATAAACCTTAACGATGTAAATTACCTGCTCCCGTGGAGCATTTGGACTTTGACCGGTATCACGATCATATGCTGCTCTTAAGAATGGTATGTATCGGTTGCCTCGGCAGTCAATATCGTACATGTCATCGCATTTATCAATATCGATTTTATGCATTTCTATTGGACAGCCAGATTCGGATGCCATTACAATTTCATTTGCAACAACTTGTCCGAAAAAAGCAAGTAATGCAGTTCGGTTCGCCTTTGATCCTAGTCCATCCTGTCCTTTCATGAACAAAACGACTCAGTTTTCTTGCAGATGGTCGATCGATTCCAGCTAGGGCGTATACCCCGTCGGAATAAGAAGATGGAGCTTTGCGGACAAGTCGACTATCTGCAAAAAATTTGTACGATAATATATTATCTATTTTATCTAAACACATTAAAAGTTTGTAAGAAGTGCAATATATTCGCCTGCTACTCTAATACATTTTTCGGATATTGCAATTACTTTCTAAAAAATAATGTTTTGCCGAGAAATAAGCCGAAACCGCGTCCCTCACTTGTTCAACATGCCGACTTCCCTTCTTCGGTGGGGAACTTTATAACAGCTCGGTACTGAATTTTCTCGATATGTTTTACTTTCTTTCAGATTGATTTGCTTAGTCGACGATAATTCAAAAACTAGTCCTCGATTGAAATAAAACTTGGTATTTATATTTATTAATGAGTCTCTGAGCTCTTTACGTTTCATTAAATTACCATAATTAACGACCTAGCCTTTTATTCCGAGAACTTATTGACCCACCCTCGTATCTTTATTCAACGTAGTTCAAAACTGTAATATTAATTCTAAAATCCTTAAAAAATTTAAATAGATTTAATCCAACTGCACTTTGCCATGTCGAAATTCCAGTTGCAACATAGGCTTCAAGGATATGCGCGAGGTGGAAGAAATGATTTCGATTAGCAAACACGAGCAAACGACAAAAATAGCAAGTATATTTGAATTTGAGGCAATGATTTGTTAGGAACCATCTAATTATTTATCTGATAATACGTATGTACATATTGGCATTTAGACAAGCTCTCTAAGTGCGCGATGAAGAAGACTGGTTTCCAATCAGCTTTTGTTAACCCCATTAAATCAAGTATTTCTGGAAATATGCCTTTTTTGACACAGTACGGATACAAATACGTCCCCTGAGTAGCAATACTTAGTTTTGTTGCAAGGAAAGTGCAAAGTTAGTCGTGGTACCCAATAACAAGCGCATATTAGGAGCTCTTCGAGGCAATATCGAAAAAAATCAGATATATTATCAAAAGTATTTTATTCTTTATTCGACGTAAATAAAATAGTTTCTAATAAGTACTACAATTTCGATATACTTACCAACAGCGCCCCAATGAGGGTGAGCCAGATTATTATACCATCCATCATATCTCTGCTTTTCAATGCGGCTATACCCAATATCTGTGTGATAAAATAATGAAACGTTTCAGAATATGAGAATCAAATGTTTAACATGAGTTAAAAAATGGTAGGATATGATAATCACTGTATGGAGTTTTTTGAAACTGAAACTGTACTAAATCTCAGTATTCACTTACAATGCCACGTGGTAAAGTGTAAGAAGAAAAGCTTTTTTTGAGGTAGGCTTATCGCGGACGGAAATGGAGCACGTTGTTCAAAATTTCTTGAAGGACAAGGATAGATGCAGTTAAAGGTAACTACCATGACCTCCAAAAAATCACAAGATCGGGATCAACGCAGAATTCGCTGAATATCGTCTAACTCTACGATATCAGAGGCAAATATTAAAAGGCAGGTGAATCTTCCGGAGTCGAATTGCGTGGTGTGGCGTGACGTAAAATATGCAGCATTGTTCGCGCAAACTTGTACTCTGCACTTTTTCTTCAACGCCAATTTAAGGCTCTAACATATGGATTTTAGCTGAAACCAGGTTGGAAGAATTTTACTAAATTTTTCCACTTTGGAAATAGGTTTTAACAGTCAAAAATTTAAAAACGTAAAAAAAGAAAAAAAAAATAAAACTTTTCTTCGACGGCCCAGATCAATATTACGGCCCAGATCAATAGTATTAATATTCTCTGCTTTGATAAGCTTTAGAGACGATATACGTTGTCTATGCTGATTCATGAATCAAGGAGACAAGATTACGACAATGGGTGGTCGCTGTTCGGCACTGCATCCTATTTCGTCACGTACCGGAGACCGGCGAATTATGGAAAAATAGTCGAGTGTATGAATTGTATTGATTTTTTCTTTTCATTGCATAAATAGTAGACATACAGCGTTGCCTAAATGATTATTTGTCATAAATGATCATTTAAGTGCTGTCTATAAAATGTTAATTCTAACTAAACATCGGTAAAAGACGAAATTAAATTCATTTAAATATCGCTTAATCATACTTTAACTTTAGTCGTTTATCCTTGAATGAGCTCACAACCAAACTATGCGAAGTTATAATAATTTCTTTTAAAAAAATCATGTATTTAAAGAATTTAAACATCGATTTTGCGCCATTTGTACTCTAACTTAATTAATTAAAGCATAAAAGAGGCAACATACACTTCAAGTACTTTCAATTTCTCCATTTCAAATTAGCATTTTAAGTGCCCGTCTGCCTAGGCTTGTAACATCCAATAAACTCATTAGCATTCTCATTAACAGATAGATTTGGACACAACCGAAAACAGTGCTCTTCATTCACCTAAAAACTGGCTAATTTTGGATGTTTTGTAGGCGTGTTTGCATCCTATTTCGTCACGAATAGGTGTGTTCATGCTCATGTCGTAACCTTTAGTACTTGATCCATGATGCTGATTTATAGACAAGAAGGGAACAATGATCACAAATCAATAACCTTTATGAGTAAATTATTTCGATGGATATAAGTCGGAGATGTTAAAATTTGTCACAACCAGCGTAAATAAAAATTAATAATGTCCAACTGCAAGTGGTCACAACAGCCAAGTATGCACTGTGTGCTGGTGTCTGATGAGAATCAGTGCATACTTTCGAAACCACTTTGTCAAAATAAAATTTTCAATGTAAATAAAAAAAATTTTTTTTTTTTCAATTTTAATCATCCCGCAAAAACAATTCCAATATATATATATATATATATATATATATATATATATATATTATATATATATATATAATATATATATATATATATATATATATATATATATATATATATATATATATATATATATATATATATATATATATATATATTTATATACTCAACAGTGGCCATCACTTCGCTATCATCGCCAAATTTTTTTGCCCCAAAGGTATTCCTTGAGCCGAGGAAAGAGGTAGAAGTCACTGGGAGCTAGATCTGGCGAATAGGGCGGATGTTCAAGCCGTTCGACTCCCGTTTCTTGAATTTCAACCATCGCAGCTGCAGCCTTGCGAACCGGTGCGTTGTCTTGATGAAACAGCATTCCAGGTCGCAGTTTGCCTTGCCTATTTTTCTTAATAGCCTCCCGCAATCATCTTATTTAGCCTGCATAGTAAGAGTAGTAAAACCTGGTGCAAAACTTCCTTGCTGATCTCGACACTTTGAATTTCTTTAGCGTTGGTGAGGAGGATCACTTCCAGGTCATCGATTGCAGTTTGGTTTCTGGATCAAAATGGTGGATAAAGGTCTCGTCCGTAGTTACGAAACGTGACAAAAATTTTCCTGATCTGCCGCAACTTTTCGAGATTCACCCTCGAAATGTTGACTTGCTTCTTCTTTTGCTCGTCGGTTAACATTCTCGGCCCCCAACGCTCAGATACCTTCTTCACATGTAATTCGTTGGCAACGATTCTATGAGCACTGCCATACGATATCTCTGTGGCCTCACCTACATGCCTGATGATCGCTTTTTGATCTGGCAACACGGCATCTTCGAATTGTTTCACATTGTCTTCAGTGTTCACCTTCACTGATGTTTTTTCCCAGCTTAAACTCCTTGGCCCACCGTGCAACGATGGAATACGGAGGAGCGAAGTCTTTGAATGTTTCTACCAAGTCGCTGTAAATGTCTTGGTGGACATTTTTTTCAAACACAGGTACTTAATGCCATCTTTAATTTCGTTTTTTGTCCATTTTGATGTTCCTTTTTCGACTACTCATAGTAAAATGAATGTACCTCCCTGGAATCGTGGCATATTTATGTTTTTTATGCTGACTTAATGGGTATATGAGGTAGTAAATAATATTTTTTTTTTAAATTTTATACGAACTGGAAATAGCCGATTATCACTACTTTTGGATCACGTACTCCGTACAGAGCTTAAGTTCTAAAGATCAGAAACTGTTCAGTGTGTCAATAAACGAAGAAAGGAAAACTATGAATTTATACCATTTGTACATAATAATTTATCATTTGTATCTTACTCACCAGTTGATAAAAATATCTCTTGTTTGCAGGAACCCTGCAAAAATCGTAACCAAAACTAGTGTTCCAAATGATGTCCTCATACTTATTATTATTAGAGACAAAATAATTATGGCTGTACCGAAAGAGCATTATTCCTAAAAAATAAATAATTGTAAATTATAAATTTGGGCTAGAGATGAACGTGAATGTAATCATATTTGTTTATCTATATTACTTATATCGATAATATATTATCTATTTTATCTATATTATGCATCTTGGGTTCTATCATGAAAAATAGTATACGGCATAATCTTTGCATGGATTTGACGAGGGAAATGCATAAATCCATCGAAAGATGTCTTTTGTATGAAAATTATCGCTTTTGTTTTTGCATGGTTTCGTTGAAATGTTTTTAGAAGCCATAAGGGCCATCTCAATCGCTGATGATGACTACGTCGAAGAGGTCGCTGCTTCATCATCCACCATTTCGTCAAATGTCACTGGGCTCTACTTATTTGAGATTACCAAGTACATATTTTCATCTTCAAGTTTGTTTTAAATTTTTATCTCTTTGAAACTAGTTGTTGTGAACAATTGTAGCCTTTATTTGTTATTATGATTGGCAACAAATTGTTATTTATTTTTTTTACATTTTTTATTTATTTTTAATACCCCATCAAGCCATTTCGCCTCTTTTTCCCCGCTACTATTTTAAATACGGTGTCACACGCCCTCCATCCACCTCCTCTATTTATCATTATGATGGCTTAAAATGGACGCGGGAGATAGTGGCGAAAGGGGCAGAATGAAAACGAGCAACTCAATTTTGATGGACTACATTCTGAAGATTAAAAAATGAATGGCGCCATCCGGTCTCCCTCCGTTTACCTCCTACCCTTGCGCCTCCACTTCACCGCTCCAGCTAAGATCACTTTTATGCGGTCGGGTAAGGGCAGCCCAACTACCTTCGTCTTCTTCCGCCTCCTTTCAAATCAACTAAAATGGGGGTAAAGATTGGTTTTATTCTTGTTGTACGTCGGGATGAAATTGGGTTTGATTTTATCCAATATTACAATATGACAGCGAGTGACAGTTATCGTATATTTATTGTACTTACTTCCCTTTTCAAACCTGATTTGGAGTACGATGAATTTCCGTGTTGAACACAGTAGCCGTGCTAAATACAGTACCATTTTAAAGACGGCAGTGTGTCAATACCGTTATGCAACGTGGAAGAAACTGAAGAATAACGCATCGAAAAAGTGTATCCGCTTATAGAAAGAAAATACTTGAGTAAAGAATGATTGAGTTAGCGAACGATTTCAGCTATAAAGAATGATTTAGTGCAACGAATAAATGAGCAGACGCAGAATATGATGCCGGGGAGGAAAAAATATAAATCAATAGACGATCAAGATAAAAGTGTGAAAGTGCTAGCAGAATTTTTAAACTCATTAAATCCTCCCGACAAGCCTTCGCATATTTTGAAGCTAAAAACTGGAGAGCCAGTGAAACTATTAAGAAATTTTGACTAACGAATATCATGCAATGGCATCAAAATATGCGTGAGACTGCTATTTATCACTGTACATTTATCGGTAAAGAAAAATAGATAATCGGCGCAAATACAAACGTTGGTCTGTTCACGAGTCGGGCAAGCAGAAAATATATTTGTGTATGCTTCAGATAATAAGATACCCAATGAAGAAATTTACCTTTTTCAATTAACGAATTATTTGAATTTAAGTAAAATAAAACACAAATATAAAAGAATCAATGAAATATCTCTAGAAATAAAAAAAGTTATGGAACTTTGAAGTGGCGTTTGCAAGAATAATTTCGTTACACGCGGCACTCGCGTGTGTGACGTCACGCGACCTAAACAATGTAGTTTGTATTAGCTGTATTCATTGAGCGACGATCTTGGATAGGTCAAATGTAAGGTCCATTTCTCATTCATTTATTGATGAATTTCAAAAATTGTTTCAGTGATTTATTAGTTTTGATCTATATTTTAATTCCATTACGTTAAATATAGAAATTTCAACATCATTAAACTTGTCCATTTCAGCGCCGGCAAGCCCTCGAACCTACCCCTTTAAGCATGACATTTCTTTTTTGAAATTTTATCCGTCAGAAATGAGCAGTGTCTCCGCTTTTCTCCACTGAAAATTTGAAAATATTTTGCTAAGTTTTAACATCATCAGGTAATCGACATTCAACTTTTCTATTAAGCTTTTTATGATTGTTATGCGAGTCTGTCTCATGTTTTTCTCATCTGATCTTTGAATTATATAAGGTGCGTTTTTTTGCGCCTCGATCAAAAGCTGGTTAGGATAAGCAGCATTGAAAATAACAACAATCTTGCCTCAGTTGTCTTTGTTTTCAATGCTGCCTACCCCAACCAGCTCTTGATCGAGACTCAGAAAATGCACCTACTGTTACTTCAAAGCTTAACTATTTTTTATTCAAAGTTATATCCCAAATAGGCATTGTTACAAATGTAATCATCTAATTCCACAGTTTCAGACAAAACGTTAATTGTATAATGTGGATAAACCTTTTTTTTTGTTAAACATTCAACAAATAAACAAATTTCATCAACAAAGTTAGTGGGTTCAAAAGAATTGCTTTCAAATTTTTAAATCATAATAGAAGCATCCTTTTAAATAGCTTCAAGAAATGGGAGATATAAAAGGTTCATTTCATTGTTATAATGTAATAATAATATGTCATAAATCATTTTGGGTAAATTACATTCCTCCGATGTTTGGACGATACTGTAAGGGGAGTTTTTAGCTCTAACCACTGACTAATTATCCTTGATACTCAGGCTTCTATTGACAACCACCTTAAGGATAAACTTCTAAATTTGATTATATACAGTCATTAGGATATGCTGTGATGTTTTTCATCGCATAATATCCTAATCTTACATAAACTATACATCATCGCATAAATTTCAACCATATGAGTTTGAATATTACATGTGCTAACGTGTTTGGCATGTCTTATGTATGACAACGTATATCGGTTCTAAAGCTTTTTCAAGTAAAGAACGATTTTGTGAATAAAGCCTCCGAAAGCAGTATCAAATGGAATTGTATTTTTTGACTACGAGACGGTCAAAAATTGAAATTTAACTAATGTTTGCCACTTTGTTGCTTTGTACTTTAACAACTCACGGGGGTAGGGAATTTGCCTCCTGTGAAAATATAACGCACATATTTACGATTTTTCAAGCAGCGGAGACTGTTATGCTTGCATGATGAAGCTTATCGAAAAAATTGAAAACAACTGCTATTGTATCTGCCCAAAACATTAGCTTTTACCTTATAATTTGATGAGAATGTTTGCAGCAAAAATTTAAAGCAGCAAAGCAAAAATTTAAATTATCTATAATCTATAAATTAGTAGCTAAATTTGTAGCCAATAGCTAAACGAACAATTTTATAGCTAAGCTAGTTCCTTTTGTAGCTAAATCTAGCTACAATGTAACTAGTTCAGATAATTGTGCAGATAATTGTGCAGTTTTTTACTCAGTTTTGTGCTCAGGCAAACTGCACAGATAAACTGAGCGGTTATGGGCCTCAGTGCCAGCCTTCAGTCGAAAATTTACTTTTCTAAAGATAGCCTGACTATTTTGCCGCATTAAAATTTTAAACTATTTTATTGCTACATAATTCAGTTGTTGCCATCCGTAAAACTTGAGGAATTAAAATGTTTATTTCCCCCAAATATTAAATTAGCTATTTCTTGTTTCCACTATATGCTTATTATTTAATGAGAGATATAAAACAACACAGGGGAATACTACCACAATATGTCATATTACTTTCGGAGCACTAAAATTCATAACATAATATTAAACTTGAATTAATTTAAGCTAATTCAATTTTGATAGACACTTAGAAGGACGACAGTCTACCATTGTATACTTATATCTATGAAGAAATTGTAGTAATACATATAGCATTCAAAGGAAAATTGATCTTCAAATTAACATCTTTGGAATTAAACTTGGTTGGTCCTAATATTATAAAATGTAAAGCACCATCCATTTAGAAAATATATTTCATTGTGTGTTCACACAAGCATCTATATATGTACTACATATCCAACAGTATTGAATTCAGCTTTGATGACTAAAAACTTGGTATTTGTATCACTTCTGCCAAAAAGAGGTGGCTTTGAGAGAAATAGAAGAATGCATGGACAACTAAATTAACGGCAATGAATTCAGATTTAGTTACTTACATACACTTCGAAATTAAGAATCGTATTTTGCTATGCAAAACTGATTTCACTTAAATTATTGAAATTTGTCTAAGTGAAGAAAAGATTCGGTTCTGGTATTTAAATGTCTTAACAATGACAGCAAGACATCAGTATTCGATACAGCTGGGGGCAATTACTACATTTTAACACAGTTGAGCTCATTATTCAGTAAAAACTTGCAGATGTGTCACGGATATACAGGAGATTTTCCATGACTTCTTATTCACTAAAAACATACTAAATTAAAAACAATGCAACCGAACAATTACATGAAATTTTCCCTGGCTTTCATTTGAGTTTCTTGCCTCAAAAAACACCACAAGAAAGCACTAAAACTAAATATAACACACGAAAAGCACAATACCAATAACAACCACAGCCGTAACAGGTTGAAAACTGAAGAGAAATAACTGTTGAAGTCGAGTAAATAATCAAACGCTGAGTAAAGTCAAAGCACACGGACTAGATAGCGCGGAAAGAACGTGATTTGTGAAATTTCCCCACTGATCGCGAGAAATAGGTAGCAATATCCAAGTCGAAAGTTGAAAAAAGACAGAAAGTACCCCGCCAAGCAGCGCTGTTACGATACATACGTTTCTCATTCCCATTAGGCAATATATGTAGGTGCTTTGCCAGAAAGACTATTTTAACGAATAGCGTTTTATGCAATATTAATTTTCTTAAAACCTATTCTGAGTGTTACAATGGTAAGTGATGAGATAGTTAACGCGGAAAACTATTTCCGATATCGTTTGGCGAGTCAAAATAATATCTCCGACACTTTTATGCAATCCACTAAACACAATTTCGTTTATTGCCGGCGAATGTTCGCTGCGTTTACTGTTTCTTGATGGGATCATGTACACATCAACACATTCTCATCTATTAGTTACATGGCCATATCCATTCTCACCTGTCATTTGAGATATGCTTCTCTTACTTTTTGCATATGATAAAGTGAACTCATTTGACTTAGTCTCTTTTCAGGTGCCAGCTGATGGTAAATCCTTCACTCCCTACCTTTTTCTGCCATTCGGCAAATATCGCACTATACCGTTCTTTCCGCGCCATTTAGCAAGTCTGTACGCTTTGGAAAAGTCTTTAAGCTCTCCTCAGTAATGTTATGATCCATGAACGAATTCAATGCATGGTGGCATGGTACTTGCGTATGTACGTACGTGAGGAATAGTTGCTTGATTTGACGGCCAAAACAGGTTTTATTTCGGTTAGGTGTATTTGATTAATAAAAAAGTAGTTTGTGGATAACATAGATATGAAAATATATATATATGTCTATGGTGGATAATGACCACCGCTGTTGACTGGAAAATAAGTAATGTATTTATGTGTTTGCTACTTATTTAAAAAATTAAAATTTACTTTGCAGAAGTTGAATAAGTGTTACAGAAGTAGAAGAATTATTCAGATGTCTGAAAAAATAAAAACACAAAATGAACTTAATTTAAAGAGCTGTGTATTCTCAAGTTTGTGGATCATCCCTTGTTGCATAAGCTCTAAATACAAACCGTCCACAATTATTTTTGCATTGCTTTTTTCATACGTTAAGCTAAAAGGAAATCCCTGTAACTGCTCGAAGTAAGCAAAATAGTATGTTTCTTTTTCTTATAATAACATGCATATAACAGTCTAGGACAATATCGAACAACAATTAAAAAAAAAGTTTCAAATAAACTAAAATTAATGACAGAATAGGTGCAAAATATCGTTCTAGAACAATAATTTTGTGCATCGTTCGTGTAAAGTAATAGGATCAGTTTTTAGTTAGGTTGTTACAGAATTACAATGTTTTCAAATCGTTTCGAAATGCTTGGAGATTGAGCTGAAATTTTCAGGATACATTTTTGTTTATGTAGAATAGGTCCAGGTCTCACCAAATGTTAATAATCCTTAACCATTTGGCGCCGGCGTCCATTTTAGTGATATTTGAAATAGCCGTAGAATTCTATCAACAAAAAACTTTCAGAAAAGGAAAGTTTGCGAATTGAATTTTGAACGTGTCTCAAATGTGAATTTGATAACATTTGTTCAATTTTTAGCCCTATATGTGCGCTAGGGGCAGAGCTTATATACTATAATAGCTCAGAAAGCGCTATATTTTTCGATGGGAGAGAAGAGTTTAATTTGGAGGATTTACGGATCAGCTGGTGCCTGAAAAGAAAATAAACGTATCGGAGATGTTCTTTTTATTCTCCAAATGGTATCGGAAATAGTATTCCGCATTAATTATTTTATTGCCAACTATTTTAATACACAGACTAGGTTTTAAGAAATTTAATATTGCATGCAACGCCAGTCATTAAAAATGTGTTTCCAAGTGGGAATGAAAGAACGTATCTTATCGTAGCATTGCAGTTGGCGGGGTATTTTTTGTTTTGTTTCAACATTCAAAAACGGGTACTAATGTATATCTTTCACAATTTGTGGGGGAATGTCGTAATTTATATCGGAAATCACACGCTTTCCGCGCTAATCAGTAGTATTTACGCTCTGCTAGGGGGACGTCGATCTAATAATTGACATCACGTAACATCAACTATAAGAATCGACCACGCAGCCCACCACCTCTTCAAAAACGCTTGTCTTCCCAACAAGTTCACGTACCCAACAAAATATAAAGGATATTCTTTACCGAAACTGCTGACGACAATAACAAGAAAATGGAAGAATATACAGAGGGCATAAATAACGAAGACCCAAAACTATGACCTGCCGCTAGAGACATACATATATAGACTCAAACGATAATCCAGAAGCTGAATACTCCGAGCAGTTGGAAGACATCTATTTTTACTAATGTTCGAAGAACTTCCTCTGTACGGTGACTCAGATGATGAATTTTTTGGTCTCCTAGAATACACATAATGACGACCTCATGTAGAAAATCTGTTG
>OX376375.1:38111212-38153712 GCA_947369275.1 Nemotelus nigrinus
AAAAAAATTGTAATGAAGCTCTCTACCAGCTTCAACCCCTAGACCCGTACGAGGGTTGTCGTGGGATTGCATTTACTCTCGATATTCATGGCGATCAGCTTGAATCTGTCCACAATCAGTTCATACTTTTTGCCTTAAGAGATCTATATAATCCAGACTATTCGGAAAGCCTTCGAACTTATAATTACAGACTAATTCTCTTAAATCTGGCGACACTTTCCTCAAGGAGAGAGCGATTTTATGCTCATGCTTCGTTTTTGATGCTATTAGGGGTTTGATTATCTTTGATTATATTCGCAACACTTTTAGTAACTCTGTATGATAGACTAGGCACACACGTCTTTTTAATGAGAATCAACACGGCACTCTCTATGAAGACATGGAGCCGATAAATAAATGCAAAATATTTAACAATTTTTCAAACTAATATTCACCATCTATCTCTAAACCATTATTGAAAAAAACTTATTCACTGCTTTAAATTGTTCTGTTTCTTTTCCTGGGGTTTTCCATATTAAATTGGTAACCAGACAAAAGTCGGCTGATATGTATCAATATAATTTTAATTCAGATTAAGGAAAACATCTTTAAATTAAATTTACACCTTGATTGGTTAATAAATACTAAACAATCATACCCTTGCCAACGGTTTATTTATTCGGTATATTTATCTATTTCAAGAGGCTGTTGCTATTTCTTTTGCTCACTTTCAGATCAGTCATAACCCATGCCGAACTCGGCGCCCTGGGCCATTTCTGGCGATTTATTAACACTTTTATAAAATATATCGTAAATACCGCAATTTGTATCACAGTTTCCGCTCTAGTTATTAGCATATACACATAATCACAAAATTGAAGGCACAAGTTTTTTTCAAGTCAATAGAGCATTTATGGGCTAAACTAGAAAAAAAACCGAAATTCTCTAATTCAAACTAGGCTGCGCTCAAATCAGTGATTTTAAGTGAAAGGGAATGTATAGACCCAATAGTTACCAACAAATTGGTAGAGAGTGATGCCAAGACGACTACAAGCTGTCAAAGAATATCCAACTAAATATAGAATCTTTATTCTTAAACATTTTTATGATTTGCCTGTTTGTGCCTTCAATTTTGTGTGGTAAACTTGTGTGTTGCTGACTAACTCTATTACGGACCTTGTGAAATATAAATATTTTTTTTTTTGTTATTCTCTTTATTTGTTTTTTTTATATATAAACCAAAATATAATAATTGCACTAAATGTGTTTAATTTGACATATCAAGAATTTTGAAAATTAACCGCTTGTGCCTTCAATTTTGTGACTACAGACTTAGCCAAATGTATTATTAATATATTTTTCTCTTCACTGATAAGTCCTTTCGTAGAAGTATTTATTTTGAATTTTACGTCGAATGGCATCATTATACGAGATTGTAAACGATAGCTATTTTTTAAGATGAGTCACCAATACACTTTTATTATACAATCGCAATCTGAAGCGTTTTTTCTATCATTGCTCGAAATCGATAGACGCGTGGTCAGTTAATAGTACAGTTAAAACATATTAGTGCAGTTAAATATTCGAACAAGACAATGCACCCTGACACAAATCAGCTCTAACTATGAAGTGGTTTGAGGACAACAATATAGACTTGCTCGAGTGGCCTGCACAGTCTCCGGATCTGAACCCCATCGAGTATCTATGGGGTATTTTGAAGCGTTGGATCAAGGAGCACTCGATTACATCGAAAGAAACACTGAAAAATGTGTTACAGCAAGAGTGGAGCGCTATATCTTCGGAAGAGTGCAGCAAGCTAGTTAGCCCCATGCCTAAGAGGATCGCTGATGTCACAAAGGCCACAGGTGGTCCAATCAAATACTAATAATATTTAATAACACTATTTATTATATATCATATCTGCGTACTTTGATTTCACTTTTAACTTAACTTTTAACTTTTTTCTTTTTAAAGATATAAAGAATTTTATAGGGTGCCTAATACTTTTGGCTAAGGCTGTATGTGTATGCTATATTGTTTATTGAAAAGACATGTATACACATTTAAAACCATGTAGTGTAGATGTTAATTTAATATTTCATTCAAATATAATTTTGCATGATACTAATTAGTTGCATTCATGAATTGAAACGCATATTTTTTTTTTTCAGACAGTTGCAAACCTAATGAGAGATCAAACAGCTATAGTGAAGGATGTCATTAACATTTTACTTAACACGAAAGGTGGCTCACTAACAACAATTAAATCTGCCCGAGCATTTCTCTTCGACGGATACGAGGACCCCCTGCTAACTTTCTTGAAGAAGTTCAATAGTTCAGCAATTGCCATCCCCTACACTAAATTCGGCTGGTTTGTAGATCGAAACAATTCATATACGCATGATGGACGCTTTACAATGTATACTGGCCAGACTGATTTACCTTCTTTGGGGCAAGTAACTCGCTGGAATGGTAAAAATGAAACTGGTTTTTTCGATGGAAAATGTGGAAGTATTTACGGAACAACCGGTGAACTTTGGCCACCTAAAATGAACCCATACAGTCCAAAGTCAATTTTTGTGTCTGATCTATGTCGATCAATTACGTTAAAGTATGATGACAAGATTACCAAAAGTGGAATAGAGGGGTCACAATGGATTGGCGATGAACAGTTATTTGATAATGGTCATCTATATCAAGAGAATCGATGTTTTTGTTTGGCTAAAAATTTTAGTGAATGCCCACCCTCAGGAATCTTGGATATTTCTGCCTGCCAGTTTGGAGCTCCAGCAGCAATGTCTTACCCACATTTCTATTTGGCGGATCCAAGCTATCAAAGTGCTGTGTCTGGTCTAAATCCGAACAAATCGCTTCATGAATTTACCATGGCGTTGGAGACCAGAACTGGTATCCCGTTAAATCTAGCAGCACGCATTCAGCTTAACATGTATATAAAACAGGATGATCATCTTGAGTAAGCAGTTTGTATACAATTACATTTATATAAATGAACTTAATATCATTTCAGCGTATATAAACATGTGAAAAACGTGCTAATGCCTGTTTTCTGGTTTGCGCAAAAAGTGACTCTTACTGAAGATTTAGCTGGAGATGTCAAGGTTACTTGATCGCCAATGTATCCCTGCCACATATAAATTGATGTGTTTTTTTTCGCTTATAGCTTGCCCTACTAGTTCCAGATATAGGAGTGTACATTTCCTATGGGTTGTTTGGCATCGCACTGTTAATGTTTTGTATAGCGATTGCATTAACTTTAACAAAATCTTGGACTTGCCAGTCTGCAGAGGATACTCAAATGCTGACTGTTGAAGATTCATAACATAATTGAAACATTCATTTGTAAAAGTGATAATATTCTTAAGTAAATTTATTTTGCTCCATAATTTGTGCATTATAATTTCAATTCGTTGTTGATGATCTATTTGCAGGGAAATTCAGGTACGCTAACTAAGCCAAGGGATAAGACGAGTGTTTTTTATGGAATTGGTTTTTGTGGGATTATTAAAATTGGAATTTTTTTAACTAAGTGGTTTCGAAAGTATGCATTGATTCTCATCAGACATCAGATTATAGTGCATACTTGACTGATGTGACCACTTCACATCATCATTAATTTTTATTTACGTTAGTTGTGATAAATTTTTACATCCTCGACATATATCCATCGATATCATTTACTCATATAGGTTATTAATTTGTGACCACGGTTCCCTTCTTGTCTATAAATCAGCATAGACAACGTATATCGTCTCATAATCATCCCACAAAAAACAACTCCATTTGATGCTGCTTTCGGAGGCTTATTCCGCAAAACTATCGTAGCCCCTATCAGTTATTCTTAAGATTCGAAATAGTCAAAATGTTCTATTAACGATAACGGGGCTTTATCGTTTCGCCAGAATAAAATTTCCAAAAGTTCATTTTTCAATTGAAAATGATAACTACTTCACTACTACGTTTCTTTAAATTCTACTCCGTTTTTGGTTCAATCGAATCAGACGAAATTTTTCTATTTTTGGTGAAAACCATCACCTTTATTCATGGATGTAAACAATTTTCACATTTTCTGAGTGTAGCGTGGACTGAGAGACCAGTAATGCAAAACAATTCTTCAAAACATAAATAAGTAAATCGTAACATTTTTGAGCGCCGTACGTTTATTTGCTTTTCTTATGTTAAAGTTAGAAATTAGAATCGCTTGACAAATTGAATTCATTGGCGCTGTTTCACTCAAAAACGTTCTTTTACATTTTTCAATAGATATTGCAAATTTTTTTGCAAAATATTGATGAGATTGATTGTTTTTAATTAGTAATCCACCGTCTTCCAATTTAGTTTTTGAATATGGACGATTTTTTCATGAAAAATGTCATAAGTCGATGGGATATACAATTAAAAACATAAATTAAAGCACCTTAAGCACTGAATAGTAGCGAGTTCATTTTAAAAACGAAGCAAAATATTTCACAAAACCGGTATTATTATTGCCAGCTACCACTCTATTCTATATGGGAAGAGTCATACGGCAAATCACAGAACTTCATCTATAAATCGGTTTCCACATTTCCACTACTACGAATGAGGACACGTTCCATATCATAAACAAAGATGGCAAGAGCAATCAAGAAACATCGAATAAAATAATAGAACATGAATAGTAGCATAGATTACCCTGCATACCCAACATTTGGGATAGTTCTAATAGTATATTTTGTGCATAGGTTCAGCTTCGCTTTTAGTCGACGAATAAGGGTAAAGAGAGAAGCGAGGTTAACTTTTTTTTATTTCAAATGTAATAAATTTGTTAAATTATTTAATTGTCCGCATTAGCTTAATTTAGATACATTGCACGAGGGGTATTATGAAAGGTAGTTCCTTAGATTATATCCTGAATAATTTACAATTTATACCTTAACAATAATTTCATTCTTATTGATGGAATTTGCATTTCTCACATATCAACAGTTCAACTCACAAGATTTAATGTTAATATTCCTGCGATTC
Source organism: Nemotelus nigrinus (assembly GCA_947369275.1). Classification (NCBI taxonomy): domain Eukaryota; kingdom Metazoa; phylum Arthropoda; class Insecta; order Diptera; family Stratiomyidae; genus Nemotelus; species Nemotelus nigrinus. The sequence continues at coordinate 38,116,217 of OX376375.1, forward strand.
CTGCCCGGCACTGAATGCAATTCTAAAGCTCAAATCATTGGAAGCAACTCTTCATTATCTATGAATTACTTTTGATGAAATGCTCATAAAAAGACCTGGTAAACTCCATCATTTGATCCTGCATTGCAGGTGGAACGTGTTTCGGGCTTCCCTGGCCACCTAAGATTTTTCCATCCACAGTATAACGCATGAAACTGGCGACAGTCGTTTCAGGTGGTAAAATAGCTCCATCTTCAATGATACAGCAATCCTTTAATATGCAACGACGGCCCTAAAGACCCAAACCGATTAAAACTGCATATTTTTATATGAGCATACTTGCAATCACAGCATCTTTTCCTATGTAGACGTATGACCCCACAGAAGCCGCTGAGACTATAGCGCCCTCTCCTATGAAAACATGGTCCCCTATGTGCAGAGGAAAAAACGCGACGCTAAATATAAAGAACAAACGTATCAAAAGAGCATAATGAAATGTCTGCAAAACCAACCCCTTGCTAAATTGTTTGAAAGGGGGCCTGATCACCGAACCCTTGCTTAGGATGCAATACCGCCCGCTTCTAACGTTTGCCAAATCACCACGAATTATAGCCCCACTTTGGACTATCACCTTTCCGTTCAGAACAATATTTTGGGAGCCACATAGAACCGTCTGTCTACTAACCTTATTTCCAGACGCCTAAATTATAACTCATATATAACAACTAAATCAAAGTATGTTACGAATGTGAAAACCTACAGTTTCAACGTACTCCTCACGGCTATAACGAGTATCCTGCACTTCCATAACAATTGCTTTCACACTTCGAAGAAAACTTGATTCTGTATCTCTGTATCTATGTTCTGTATACATGCCAAAGATATATAAGAGATGGATGGGTGATACACACGTACATCAGCGTATGTAATGGAGGTAGTAGACAATGGAGTGGCCCTTCACGTTTGAAATGTTTTGGAGGGGCTGGTACCATGAGAGGGGAATGCGATGTTTTGTCTGCCTATTGCTGATGTTTTCTTTCCCTCTTGCATGTTTATCCCATTTGGAATTATATGTCATATGATCACCACACGGAGAATTTCTTGTCAAGAGGATAGACGAGATGTTTGGTTAAAGTGGCAGGGGCAGATGCACAGTTGTCGTTTCACATGGACCAGTCTACTATTTTATCTCTATGGCGTATGTGTTTATTTACTCAATGCCTTCTCGAAGGCATTGTTATGGCCTCATGTAGAAAATTCGTTGCAGGTGGCGGGATGAAACTTTTTACGAATATTTACATAAAGACCAGTGTTAAAAAGAAATAAAATTACATTCTGCAGAAATTAATTTCAAAGGTAGATGGGTTAATTGTTTGAAATTTTAATGCACAAAGATAAATTTTGAAATATCCGTTATTAAATTTTTTCAAGACAACAATATTCTACGTGTTTTAACAAAATCCAAACTTTACAATGCAACACCTGTTACATTGTAATCTTTTCAAAACATAATGCGAGACTGATGTTGTTTTTTGCAAATACCGTATATTTGATCATAAAAGAAAAAGCGCGAAGATTTCACAATTCGTATCGTTTTATTTTTCAAAGCTAAATATTTAAAAAATGAACGACTTCAAACTACAATCCAAAATGAAAAACCAAATCGAAAATACGATGTTGCGAGAAAATCGAACGAAAAACTACTTCGAATATAAAACTAACTTTCATACCAAGTGAGAGAGAGAGATAGAGCGAGTCGTTCATAACCGCAGTTTGCCTTTTATATCAAAGAAAATTCCGGTACATCTTAATTGTTTTATGAAATTACTCTCAGCTTAGTTGCAATTTCAAATAGGATGCCGTATACCAAATTCCACCTAAGTTATTTAGTCCACCTGCTGTAAGCACTCAGTAAACTGGCGATAGGTCAGTCCACGATTTCAAGCCACCTGACCTAAAATAGGTCGTGGACTATGTCTCTGTAAACACACCCGACCTAAGCATTGATTTATACGCGACCATTAAATATGTTGAATATAAGCTCGCAACCCTCTCGTTTGACTCAAAATCACTGAAATGAACATGCTTGAAAGTTCCTTATTAAAATAAATATTTTCAAACGAATAGCACTTAAGCGTATAAAATTTTACATCTTTATTAATGGTTTTGAAATGTATTGTTATAACATCTGAATTAAACTATTTAGTTCATGTGTAAATAAATCCATATTTTGGCACGCCCACCAGTTTAACTAGGCACGAAATATTCTATTAACCCATTAACAGAAATATAATACAAACAATAATGTAAACTAATCACCACATTATCCTTAGAAATTAAAGGTTTCACACTATATCATAAAATCATCATATAATTTATAAATTCAAACCAACTTATTAAGGTTCGAAATTCCACAGGAAAGCGTGCATGCCGACTTGTAACTGGTCGATCGAAATTTATTTTTCAGATCAAGTCATGATGTGCATATGAAAAGTCATAGCTTTATAAAGAAATAGTATGTTGATGTATGATTCGGGTTGATTCATCTTCCTTGAAAAAGTTTTACAATGTTCACAAACTCTATGCCTGAAACAGGAGAAAAACATAAGTCAAGATTTGAGCACTACTTTGCTAGCGATATAGATATCTCTAACTGCACAAAATCGATAAATCTATACTCATATAATATTTATACACACATACATATGTATATGCACCTGTATATACATCAATATATATATATATATATATATATATATATATATATATATATATATATATATATATATATATATATATATATATATATTATATATTATATATTCGACGCTGATGAGCTGCTGCAAAGATTGACAAACCAATGAAATATGAGCTAATTGATATTAATGAATAAGGTTGTCAAGTTGAATTGAAAAAAGTGTTTCTGGAATAATTATAGATAGAATATGTTATAATGCTTTCAATCGTAGGTGGTCTCAAACAACTCTTGCCATTTAGTTATATAATTCTTGACCGACTCATTTTACATCAAATACTAACTAAAAGGCAATCCTAGTATCGCATAACATTGTGCTTTCTTTCCGCATAAGAGCAGTGAGACTCTGGAGCTGGGATAATTATTGGCCACCCCCAAATGAGTGATCCTTGTATTTGGTCAAGATGATCCAGTAGATCCGTTGCATTTAAAAAAAAAAAAAAAAATTATATATATACATATATATATATATATATATATATATATATATATATATATATATATATATATATATATATATATATATATATATATATATATATATATATATATATATATATATATTCGAAGATGGTAGTACATGTAATTGGAGAGAGATGCAATAAGACTAATGAGATACTGCTGGTATTGATAACAGGGTATGGATACCACGGTATCAATAACTTGGGATGGGGATACACTGCGCCTACGTGATATTGTGGGACACTACCCGTCAAAAGTGAAATATGTCAAATTGAATGTAGAATCAAAAGTGAAACGGAATTAAAGCGAACCTGCATTTTTTGCTAAATTTTCGGGACGAAATTATCCTTTTTTCTAATCCATTTCAAAAGAAGTGGCACTTCCAAAATAAAACCATTCAGTGACTTTTGACAATGATCTGTGTAAGAAAGTTTAATTACTACCACTAACCACTGGCTGGTAATTATATTTGCTGGCAGTAAAATTTTGCTATATCGGCTAACATTTTGGCCATATCCATAACGCGAAACGGCATAGATACTGTGTATGTACCGCTGTGTACGTACAGCTGGTATTAGCCTAGAACAGCGTGTTAGACTGGTGGTACGGTGGGTACCATAGTATCAATACCAGCAGTGTATCAGTAGTATAAGGAAATCTGTGCTGTGACGTAAGCCAAAATTTCGACGTATTATGTACGATAGTAACGTCATGCGTAAATAGCACAAAAATGTTTTAAAAGCTTAATAAAAACTTAAATCTTTTGATGTAGGAGTATGCATTCTTACCGTTGACATTGATGTTTCGTGTACGATTCCAGATCTTCTTTTTGCATTTTCCAACTTTATTGTGTTCACAGGAGCACCTAAAATGAAAGTCCAATTAGTATTAATAAAAAAGATTTGCATACTCAAATTAAATCTTTTAGAGCCCTTCTAGTTTTAATTTCTATTCTGCCTATTCCAGGTACAACATTTCGTATGCATAAAGAATAATAAAGGTTGGAGGTGTCTCAAGTAGCCCAAACATAAAAGCTTCAAGGCCTTCAAATATTGGAGCTTCAGTGCTCCCCTAATGGATTAAGGGACCGATCAAGATCCAAATCCCAAGGCAGATATAGAAAAACGGACGAAAATAGCCGGACGCCAAATAAAGAAAAGAGGGGAGCACGACTTAGCTCCACATCAAAAACAAAAATTAGCGGGAGCAAGGACTAAGAGTCCCAGTCCAAACCGCAAGAGTTAAGCATCACCAACAAAGTAGTCTGTGCTTCTTAATTAGAAGTTAATCAGTTAAATGGATAAGGGCGGAGGCCCTAAAGATAAAGCCGTGGGAAGGGATCAACTTATGGGCGACGTAGGAATCCCTGATTTCCAAACGTAAAACCTTTGTTTGGCAATGAATAGGATCCTGGCGTTCGTAAAACGCCAAAATAAGGACATCCATAATAAGTTTTAGAGAACATTATTCAGCGAGAATAAAGGCAAGTTGTAGTAGTGAAATTTGGGTAGGAATGCAACTTTCCTATGCGTTAACGGTATTTTCTATTTACACGCAATAGCATCGCCATAAATAATTTTAAGTACTGAGCATTTGCTAAAGCAACAAAGCACGCAAGCGCGCTAGAATGTCTAAGTTTTTAATGATTTTCGGACAAGCAAAACATGGACGAGATCGATAAAAGAGATCTTAAGTAAACTCGGAACGAATTAGATACGGTTGACTCAATCTTCACTGACCCGTGCTTTTGTATAGCTGCAGGATAATATAAATTGTTGTTTTTTTGGTAGGTTAATGAAGTCTGCTTTTGCGTTCACTCTAGATCATGCAACGATGTATGTTTTGCTCGTATATATAAATCAGTACAACCACATTTAAATAAGTCCACACGATAAATAAAATCTATTCGCGCAAAGTATGTAATGATAAATGAAATCTATTCGTGCAAAGTACTCACCAATATAACTCAGCAGAACAGGCAGAAAAATTAATCCGTGAGCAGCTCCAAACACTACGATTCCCAAATACATCCTAAAGTAAAATACTTGAAATATCTGGCTGTTGGCAAACGCCAGCACTAATATTCCCGCGAATTTAGTCAAAGTTATGCCAGAAAATATTGAGCTCCCTATAGAGCTTAACGCATCTGCAGCTCGACTTCTTCGTGTGCTTTCTATTGACGTAGAAAAGCTGTGCACTAAATGAGAACAGAACTCAACGGATATTCCAACCGCCATCACCAAATTTACGAGAGATACAGCATTTAGCGAGATGTTCCAATAATACATCAATCCTCCAATGTTGATCACTATCATTGTAATCGTGATGATGACGACCAGTGATGAATGTATATCAAATCCCATTAAAATGAAGGTTACGATGAATATAGCTAGTACCGATATCCCCATACTTTGCAGTGTATCTGGCCACATCGTTAAATATTGCTCATAAAATACATAGAAAACTGAATATGGGAACACCTCAACTTTCATCACATCTTCTACACTTTCTCCATGAATAATAAGATTTTTTTGGATCATTTGTGTGATATTGGTAGCGATCTTTCTTGATGCTCTTAAAGCTTGATAATAGTCCTCTGAAGATTTTAAGATCGTGTGGTAGGTCATAAAGTATGATGATTCTACAAAAGCTGTGTTTGTTTTGCCATCTAGGTTATAACTCACTGCACTAGAGTAGGCAGCATGTCCTGCTTTTGCACACATTTCATCTGGATTATCTTGTAGGAAGTACGGAAGATAGTGTCCAAAAGCTGATGAGTTAGGTCTGCTGAAGATATGAGTATCGATATTGCAGCGGTTGCACGTTTGACCAGAAACTGAAATATTAAATAAAATGAATATATTTAATTTTTTTTACAAATGTAAATGCTACAATATTATTTTAAATCATATAATTATATTAATCATATCGACTGGTAGCGATAAATAAGCTTTCAGTTTTCGTTTTAATCCAATTAAATTGCTAAAATTGAATGTGAAAAATTTGATTACACATCATTCAATAAAAAGTCGTGCCAAAAGTCTAGTCAATCATGAGTAAAGATGATTTTTAAAGAATAAAATGAAATGTTATCATGACACATTGATAAAATCAGACTCTATATGCTGCGGGACTAACTTTTCTCGAACAAGAAAAGTCCCAGAAAGTTTATAAGGGCAGGATGATTTGAAAAAGAGATACCAAGGCAGACACTGTCTGCGGTAAGGCGATGGCATGCGATGGGAAGTTATAAATTTGAGCGTAGGTCCTATCGTTAATTTTGTCAAATTTATATTCGACAAGAAGCATTTTTCTTCCGTTTTCTTACCATTGATACAACCTGTTCGGTCTTCTCTTAGTCCATGGTTGAATTTAGATATGATTCTAAGAGAAATCTACATCACCCGAGTCATAGGTTTTATTCATGATGTTGAGAAGTTTTAGCAAGTCCGAATTTTGGTTGGTTTTTTATTACACTTGTGCATTGCAACAGTCCCAATGAGATTCTCTTTTAAATTTACTCTTTATTAACAGGCTCACATAATTGCTTATATTATTGGCCAATTTTTTATTTAAAATCGGAGTTACAGGGCGACGTAAGCCCCCAAATGACATGGGGCTGTACTATAATTCCACCCATATTTTACTAGATAGCTAATGCGCATTTCCTAGTTTTAAACTATTGAAAGAGCTTTGGCAGGACTAGGTAGAATAACTTATGTATTTTATTCTTTTGTACTTAATTATCACCATATACAAAAACTTAACTACCAGAAGATAATTTATAATTTCCAAAATTTTGTTACAAATAAGATTAGGAAGGCAACCCTTTTTGTGAATTAAGATTTATAAATTCAATACTTACATTGATGTGGACAGAAGCTTTCGTTTCCAGGGAAATATTTACAACAGTCAGACGCAGCACTCCAATCGAAATAATCATCAAGCCAGCTGGAGCTGGGCCTTGCGATGTACGTTGTATTCGACGTTTTACTTGCAACATATATTTGAGTCAAAAGGCTATCAACATTACAATATTGGCCGGCACATATTAGATTTTGATCATTATACGAAGATAAATTTAGTCCCTTTTTCAATACATAATAAACTGGAGGGCCAATGCTCAAATACTGTTTTAATGATTTAAAATATTGCAGCACAAAACTATCTTCTGGCATTGACAGCTCTTGATCTAATCCCACGTCGATGTGAGGTGCGACCGCTATACTAGAACACAGCCATCCAAAGAATGCTACCATAACAAATATTCGAACTTGAGTTTTCATCAAGAATGGAACATAAATTGATTTGAAAAACTTGAAAAGTAGTCCTTCTTGCAATTGAGATTCCGTATTTTTCCGACCTTTAATGAAGCAGAAAACGTCGAACCTGTTTTCAGATTGGCGTCTGTTATCTAGAGCTAGTAGCCCAATGAAGCACGTTATTTGCAAAAGAAAATCAATCAACAGTGCCATTCCAGCATACAATGCAAAAGCTTTCACAGCCGGCATGTCTGATAGTCCGCCCAGAAAAAAGCAGCAACTTTCACTAACGGACGTGAGAAGCATAGATGGTCCAACTCTTCCAAGAACCCGGCCAACATGCTCCGCATGCGTCTCATCAGCTCTTCTCGCGGTTCTCTGTAATGTTTGTACCAATATGAAAATATTGTCAACTCCTACAGCAAGCACCAGGAATGGAATAACTTCAACAATGATAAGTGTAGCAGGAATACCAATATATCCAAAAAGTCCTACAGATGATACTACTGAGGCTAAAACAATCATTACACCTCCTAAACCAAGCGTAATCTTGCTATCTATGAGGATTCTGTTAAATCGTTGAACGTGACCCAACGATATAGCGATGTAAGCGAACATAATTAGATATGAAACTAAAATCGTTGAAACATCTGATTGAGATTCTCTATTCAATTCATCTTCTATTGACCGCTCTGATATGAAAGATATTTCCATATTGTCACTCATATTGTGCTTAATGTAGTCTTTTATCAAATCTACATAAGCCTGTTCCCATTTGAGGGCCTTTTCCAAACCAGTTTTGTTTTTATTGTTATTCACCAGGAACGTGACTATTATTGCATTCGCTTTTTTGTAGTTTTTCGAACCAGATAGCTGTTCACCGGGCTCTAAAAATCCTCCAAGAGCTATAGCAGGATCAATCGGGCCACCATAGGGTGCCAAGCAGTCTGGATTGAACTCGTTTCCAAAACATTGAATCAAATGATCCAAGTAATTTACCTGTAAAATTTATTTAATTGCCAATACTCACAAAATATCAAACAAATAACACCTCAAATCCATCAGAGTCGTCAGTTTGATTGAAAACCTCAATGCTATCTTGAAAGTAGCCCCAAATTGATTGTACTACACAATCAGATAAAGCAGGTTTACGGAAAGTCGATCGTAGAGGTGCAAAGCATATGTCTTCTAAAGAAAAGTTGCCTTTGCCTATGCCTAAACGAAAATAAGTTCAAAAATACGAAGTTGAATGTAAATATAAAAATTAAATTAATTGCATTACCTTTAACTGCTTGCTGCAGTTTGTAAATTTCTAGAAGAAAGTTTTTATCAAAAACTGGGCCAAAAATATGAACGCCGTCAGATGTATTATGCACCACGTTCGGCATGTTGTTTGCTTTGATAATGAGCTAAGAATATGATGGTTTAATGAATATTTCGAAATTCTATTTTTATTTCAATAGTTCATATATGATATTAATCAAAGTCAATGATTAACAAAAGGCAGCATTTTAGAAACTTGTTTTGAGTGATTTTTTTCGAACTTTTATATGACGAAAGCTTTAATGTTTTGTTTCAATTTTTATTTTGAGTAATGAGCAATCTTTTAATACGAAGCCTTAAGTGCTGCAAAGTTTGTTTTTTATAAAGCCAATGCCTTTTCTTGGAATAAGGGCTTTAGTGAACGGCTGCGATGGGAGGTATCTTCATCACAAATGCGAAGGCGGTACCGTTTTTCGGGGCTAGTAGGGCATTAACTGATCACTGAATGGAGAGATTATCTCTGCGTTTTTATGGGAGTGATAGGCCTAAGGACTCGAAACAGGAGGCCCTGACAGTGGAGCAGTCATCCAGCATGGACTCAAGCACTCTTTCTGGGGTGCGTCTGCAACTCTTGGCTGATGAGGTCAGCGTTAGGGTTAGATGGCTGTCTAGAACAGTGGGTAGAGCACAGGCTTCTTGTGTGCGGGGTTCCTGGTTCGAATCCAGGTTCGGACAAGGGACCGCGCACCAAGCCTTGAGTTCACCTAGCTCTGAATAGATACCTGAGCTAATCAGGGATAAAGTGAGTCGTGGAACTAATTACACCACACTCTTATTCACATTGATTGTAAATGCCTACCAGCTTCAACCCCTAGACCCGTAAGAGTGTTGTCGTGGCGTCCTTAACTTTTTTTACTAGAACTTTTGACTCTGAAAGCAGGAGACGAGAATGAGGAAGGCCAGAACCTTTTATCGGCCCTTATTGGTAATTCTGCATTCACAACCCTGACGGCAGCTGGACTCATTCGAGTACCGTTACACTGACTCTCCTTACGGACTCAGCTTTCCCCTAGAATCATAGTCATAACATACGCCCAACATTAAGCGGAGTAGGCCACGACTTTTGGTTGCTTCTAAGGATTTCAAACTCCCAATCGATATGGGCCGTAAAGTCTCCCGTGTAATTAAATAATTTTCTTCGAATGATATTGTGGTATGACTGATATATAATATTGCCAATTTTATTTAATAGAAATTATTTGTCTTACCTGTTCTATGCGATAAAATGGCCCGAAATGCGTATCGAAATACTCCTTTTCAATGCGAGACCGTGAACTTGGAGATGCCCATAGCTCCACAGGGTTGGTCGTTATATGCAATAGTTTTATACCGTAGCCCAATATGATAACAAAACACAAACCTGAATTATTAATTGAACACATGAACAATAGCTTAAACGGGGTGTGTTATTCATTCGAAATTTACCTGAAAGAAGTGTGCACCAAGCATGTTCTGCGAAAAATACACCCCAACGTGTAAACCATTTTTCGAGATAAATTTCTGTATCAGCTCCAAGCTTTTCGAAATAGCCATTTGATCGGATCGAAATATCAACTACATCAGCGGGCGGTTCTTGTTCACCTTCCCAAGACACTCCTATATTAAAATGTATGAAACATAATTAAATTGTGAAATGTAAATATTTTATACACATATAGTTTTTACTGAAATGCTAAATTTTTTTTTTTGCAGAAAATGCGAGGCTACGACAAAAAGCAAATTACTAACGATTACAATGAACATAGGAACGTACTAGATCTTTTACATTGTAAAGGTGATTCTTCAAGGCCAGTAACCGTATCACAATTTCTATGTTCAATGGCCAACCTGCTTCCATGCGAATTTAATCGGCTGTCTTCCCCTTCGATCATCACAACTACAACCACGAAAAACTATATGTAACTACTTGCACTTGAAATCATACTAGATTATGACTAGATTATATCAATTAAAGTTTGCATTAGAGTAAAATTGAGTAGCTGACAGAAAATATATTGACACAGTTTAAAAATATGAACTTATGCCTAATAATTATGAATATGTCATATGTATCAATCATTTCTCTTCCCGTGAATTAGACTTTACTACGGGAACAAGTTATAAAATTCAAATGGAAAGTATAATCTTTCCCGTTTTATATTTGTTTCGCATCAAAGTGCATTCTTCCACACTTCTACTTTTGCGATATCATTATTCGTCACAATTTTACAGTGCGGAATATTTTCATATTGAAGTTTCGAATCATTGATTGTGGCAAAGAATAGATGAATTCTACTAGATTCCAAACCTGATTTCATGAAAATATTAGTACCTGAAAATATTTTCGTTAGAGTTCATTCTTTATTTTATATGTAACCATGATTCATTTACAATTTCCGATAAATTTTCAAATTTTTTACACTGTAATGCACAAGCTTTTGCACATATCAACATAACTAGTAGGGAAACTATAGCTGTTATAGCAATGCTGATGGAAATAATTCTTCCAGTATTTCAATATTTGTTTTCAGGAGGAAGAAATTTATAGTATATCCTGGTATATAGGAGTTTGCGGCAATGTTTAACCTATAGGGATATGTAGTTTATACACCGTTGTCGTTAGGTTTAAAGATTCATTGAGACTAGCATAAGGACTGGTTAAGATTGTGGTACATATTTTAGATGAAAACTTGACAACAATCGGCAAAACGTAACTAGATGGTCTGCAGCCGGTAATATCATTTATGAGTTTAGTCGTCAAAAGACGAATTGGTGATATAAGCGTTAAAAAACTATTTGTGTTTGATATTCTGCTGCAAAACTTGCCCCGAATTTTATCTTGAGAAATTTGCTGAAACGAATAATTATAGTAGTTATTCATTATTATAATGATTTCGATGTTGAAGATAAAGAACGCTCTGCCGCAAGGAAACAGTTTGAAGACAAAGACACATGTTAGACGCAAAATGAATTTGCAAAATCATTGGGAGTTGCTCACAAAACAGTTGTCAAATAATAAAAAGCATTAAGATTTATTCAACAGTAATGATATTGGAGGACGTACGAGTTTATGTTGAACGATGTTTTATTCATTTATGAACATGAAAAACGCTTCAGCGGCAGAGAAGGTTTTTCTCATCGGATCGTGACTGGTCATGAAATGTGAGTACTCTACGATAGCCCGAAATATAGAAAATCGTGGGGTAGGCCTAGCCACGGATCAAAATCAATGGTAAAGTCGCATATCCATGATTTCAAACTCATACTCTGTATTTGGTGGAAGCAGGTGGGTTAGTTTATTATGCGTTTCTCAAATCCGATATAATCATTACGACAGATTTTTATCAACTACAATTGATGCGTTTAAGCCGAGCATCGAAAGAAAAATGGCCGCAAGGTGAGGAAAGAAACGAACAAGAAATTTTGCAGCCAACCGCGTTTTTGTTCAACCCATTCCAATCTTGTAGATCTAGCAAAGCGGCACGCCAACATACATCAGATGTAGTGTGAAGGTTTTGGAGTAAATGATTTCTAAGATATCCTGCCGTCCCTGGGGCATTAAGCTTCTTTACTATTTTTCCATTATATTTATCTTCTTGAAATCGATTTACTAGAGGGTCGGAGTCATCAATGTAATTACTTCTATTGTAGATAATCTTTCATCGACAGAAATCGAGACACCTTCAACGTGGAGAGTTTAGGAGTCTAATTTTATTTTTAAACAATCCGCATTCCTTATGCTCAAAATACTTAACATTTTATTCAACAACACCTTGAACAATGGCTGCTTCCTAATCTCACGGAAAATGGCTAACATTATTTTAATTCATAAGAAGTGCAAAAATAAAAACCGCCAAAATCTTCATAAGAGCCTCTTAATTTGGGAATCTTCTTTGATCCGGTCTCCAGGAAGATTATTGTGAATTCCCCAAACTAATACCTGACTGCCTGTGTATAAGCTAGAGGCGCAGTACGCTATCTCGTACTAACACGATCAGATTGTGTTTTAATGAGCATAAAACTAACAACACTGTATGGAAATAAAGTCTTGTATTGAAGTTGATTTTTTGACTCTAGAACTTGTAATTTTATTCACGAAAAATTCCCGGCCCCTCACCTTTGATACGCCTTGTATCACAAACTTAACTCGTTTCCAACTTAACTCTTGAAACGAATCAATCAACGCAAGCCACTTGGCAAACAGTTAGCTTGCGGGATTTGGGGAACAAATTTTCATTATTCTGGGAGTCGGGCTGAGAACGTGATCGTAGTCGGGCCGAAAACGCGACCGGAGTCGGGCCGAAAACGCGACCGGAGTCGGGCCGAGAACGTGACCGGAGTCGGTCGGCGGGGAGAAAAATCGTTAAAATCTATCAAGAGTTCGACTTTTCGCAAACAGAATCGCCATTGGACTATTAATAACCAAAATCGTAGTAAAAATTCTGCGAAACATACGAGGACCCGAATTTAAGAAATATTGAATATAATAAAAGAGCAAAGAAGCAAGTATTTGTAGTTAAACTGCCAAGTGGTGAAGTTTTCAGTTACGAAATTTCCAATGAGTGTGAAAAGCGATATAGAAAATCTAAGAAGTCTAGTGTATATTCCAAGGAAGTCTCCTATACATCCTGAAAATCTTGAAATACAAGAAAAAAATCGACTATATTTGAAACTGATTCGTTTTATGTCAAGCTTTCCTATTTCCAGAAAAAGCTCATGCGGCACGTGAAACGCAGCATCCCGTGCTTATAATTCACGGTCATTTTTTGTTTTGTTGCCCCTGTCTTGATGATCAATGGTCAATGAGAGCTGACAAATATATTTATTTAAATATTAAATATTTATTTAAACATTTTGGTCGATATTAGCTTTACATCCCGAATTTAGCTTTACATCCATATTTCGCCCATCGAGCCGCTATCGTCAATATTTTAGCTGTTTTCAGTATTTTTCCACTCATTTTTGGGGTTACTGTGCATTCGTTACCAATAAATACGAAAGCCGCTCACCGTTAGATGCGATACAGATTCACAAACACAATGAAACAATGTATTTCGTTTTATGCATATAGTGTGGGCATTTGCGGTAAGCATGCATGAAAACACCGGCTCACCGATACAATCAAAACATATTTGTCTGTCTGCATTGATCTCCTAGGGATTCAAAAATTTGAAGAATTTCTAGAGAAATTCGATTTCGTTCATAACAAAAATAACGGCTTGAAAACCTTGGAAGTCATTGGCGAATTACTAACAGGCGATGTTCCAAAGGACACAGAACGAGAAAAATAAATTAATGAAATGAACCTCTATGAATTGGCAGCATTCAAGTACACTCCCATCACATTGTGCGACGTCGAAGACCATTTTCAGCGTACAAACGATTGCTTGAAGATTGTCGCCATTCATTTGTGCTTGAAAGTTTGAAGAAACATGTCATTCATTGCGATAAATTTGATTAAAATTTAAAGAAAACAATTTTTTTTCGTCCATATTTCGCACATAATTCGACTATTCGTCCATATTTAAAGAAACCAAAATGAATTATCAAACTTTAAATACCTGGCCTTCTTATTGGGCGGAAGCCCATAAGGACTTTTGTCTTTTCAGGTTCCGCGATGGCCTGGCTGGCCTCCATGTAATTGAGTAGTGTGTTATTTGTGTTTTTAGGGAGGGGCTTCGACCACTTTTTCTCTTCTTTAGGCCGAAGTCAGTGGGCGGAGTGACTCCGCCAGCATCTGGGGTTATGGCCCCATCAGGGATCTGAGGTTGTCTGCCTCTCTTCAGGCCTGCTAAATGGAGGTACACTTCCTCGTTTAGGTTTCTTTTTCGTGGTGTTATTTTCAGCCCCGTTTCAGATGGTAGCAACGTGCTTTGACACGTCTCGGCTGGGTCTGGTTTGCAGCCCATGCCTGAGAGCTACTTCTGGTCCTTTACGAACAAAATCTCTTTTCTTTTCTCTTGTAGTATTGCGGCTAGTATAATTTCATTAACGTATGTATTATACGTAGCATCTTACCTTTTCTGGGAGCTAATTCACCCCATCTTCAATGACCCATCCCAGTCGCGTAGAGCTAGCAAAGCGGCACACCCAGCATTCGCCGGGTCGCATTAATGCGGATGAGGGGCCTCCACGGCCATTTCTAGGATACCGTGCTCCCGGGCACTTTTGTTTGTTTGTTGATTTGCCCCGTTGATGGTTAGCCATCACACACGCTGCGTGTCAACCTTGACCGGAATTCGGTCTGGTTGACGGCTGACGCGCTGCCTCCTAGTCTTTAAATCGCTACAGATTTCCAAGGTAATTGATATTTGATTGAGAATGATTAAGCATGGTATAATTGTAAACTAAGACGCAGCTGATTGTGATGAACTTTGTTGCAACCGTAGCGCTTCTATTTGAAATCGTTACGAAAATCAACTGAACTGGGAAAAATTAGGTAGGAGCTTCAATAAACCTTGATATTTATTCTCGTGAAAGTAGATGAAGCCACAATTATAATGGAAAAATATTAATTAACCAAACAAGAGGACACACCGTTGAAAAACGGAAAGAATAATATATAATACTTTTGAATACAGCCAACCACACACTCTAGGACTGACGAAGTTGAAGCTTTTGAAAGGAATCAGCTTCATTGTTTTACGATAAGTAATAAACTTGGCTTACTTGTAAAAACTAAGAAATTTCAGATATTTTTTTCGGAGATTTTTCACCGGTGCAGTCTTTGATACCTAATGTCTGGTGTCCCATTTTCAGTCGAGTGACCGGGTATCGAACTTGCATCAGTTGCGACTGCACCCTAAAACTGCTATTTTTGTCTCTGGTCAGGACAAGTCTCATCGGCATTATTTAAAATCCGGACTGATGTTAGTTATATTATGCGTATCGTTTCTATGCGCATAAAATAGTTAGAACGAGTAGAGGGAACGAACTACCTTCACATCTATCAAAATGAGGTAGCTGTCTGCAAATATGTGCTGTCTTTTTGCAACAAGAGAATTGAGTTTACATCACGAATCCTGTATGGACAAATGACTCGTTTATTCTCTCTGTGATATAGACATCATTATCATTCATAGATTAAGCATATTATGCCTGCTATTAAAGCAAACCATTTCAAGCGACAAATTTTTAAGCGATGACATTGTTAATATATAAAACTAGTGTAAGACGAAACCTATCAGTTGTAAGATTGTGTTACTATATAGAAAAATTGCATAGTTAAGTTAATATAACACTAAATCGTAATTCGTTGTCAAAAATGTTACAATAAATTTACTATGTTTTAATAATATTATGAATAATATAATTACGAACCTTCGATCCTTTTTGATGAGAAAAGGCAGGTGCCGATCAAAAACAGAGAAGCGCCCACAACGAAAACAGTCACCATTATCACTGAGTAAGCATCAAAATTGCCAATGCTAAAGTGTTTTGGTATGGGAGGTTCTATAGGAGGCTTAGGACAGGATGCTTCACAATCAACGCAGGAACAGGCTGGAGTTTTAGCCTAGAAAAATATGATTGAAGACATAATGCAAAAAATACATTAGGTTATTAACATTTATTGATTGGTCGCAACCAAACGTTGTCGGACTGATGGGCATAAAATCGGAGCTTGTATTCGTTTCGTGTACTTTGTAATTAATTTGGAATGGAACGAAAGGGTTGTCTGCCGCATCACCCATGTACTGAAACCATCTTCTCGGATTACATCGTAAAGCATCGTAACTGCCACACATCATATCCAAAGCCAGACGGCCTGTTGACGGAACTGACACCTATTAAAAAAGATAAATATGTTTACATCGGGAAATCTGTTTTTACATCGTTTGTATTGCAATGATTTTAGTCGATTGATAATAAATAAATGATCATGAGAAATTCGGGCGTATTTTTATTTCATTCGGTTCATACGTTTTTATTACATTATCGAATTTTTCGATAAAAATGTTTAAAATCGGCAAACAAATACCAAAGTTTATGATTAGAACTAATTTAGGCGTACACTCAAAGACGAAAAAAAAACAAACCAGAATGACGCCACGCCGTAAAACCTCTCTAAAGAGGGGCAAAATACAAAAGGCCTTTCCGAATTCAAGTCTTCGTCTTCATCTTCAGCTTGTTATGGCAGATTGTGACATGAGCAGATTAGCTGAACTATTCTAACAGTTTGAAGCAGATCAAGATGAGGTGTCCGAAATCTATGGCTTTGCTTCGTAACATTGCCTCAAAACAGCATAGAGCCAACGAAAACTCAAATCAGAACGTCACTTCGTCAACTGTTATACAGGAGAGCAATGATAAAGCGTAGATAAATTAATTCGGACAGGCTCTACTGGATCTGACGTCACATTCTGCTATAACAAGCTGAAGGCGAAGACGTCAATTCGGATAGGCCCAAAGATCCGTTTTATTGAATCAACATTATGTTGTATTATCATTTTCAAATTCCTTTCTATTTGTCAGATAAATTCACTTCTTTGATTAAAAATGGAAGAATAATTTCGTACAAACTCAAGAAACTGCGACAGAATGAAAATCGACCAGCGAAACACCTGGCAAGTACAAGGGCATGGCCAAACTGACGTAATCTCAAAATGCTCCCGATTCGATTGGGTTTGTGATCAGCATTTGATGACTTGTCGTGAGTAGGAATCTCACATAGTTTTACATTTTGTGGTAAGCCTTATAATTAGTAATGTCTTCATAATAATTTGTAATGACTTTTATCTGTGAAAAACTCACCTGTGAACAAGACTGGAATGTATCATTTAAATATTGACTAGTTATATGCAAATCTATTTCCGATATATAAGTTTGATCTGAAATTATTTGAAATTAGCCATTTTTTAACAAATCATCTCATTTTTTACTTACTTTGCGCATTTGTTTTAGTTACTTTAACCTCCATAAATGTACTCTGCCTGCTACTGCATGTAAATTCGCACATGTGGCTTACTAAATTCGCCATACAGGATGGACACCGCTCAAGAAAATTCGCAGCAAGTAAGACATTCTTGTTAAGTATTTCAATCTAAAAATTGACAATGTTTTGCTTACTAAATATTGTTTTAAAGCTTTAAAATTTCGTTAAATTTAAAACATGAGAATGTCATTAATATCACAACAAATATCAATGTGATACCACGTGGAATATTAATGGAAAGATACTTTTATATACTGTCTAATACTTAAGGTACTAACTAGCTTATAAAAAAGATTTTAGTCAACTACTGTGTATTGCCGAAAGTCGTTTATAAGCCGTCACTACGTTTTGAGCCACGTACTCACTATTATTTTATTGTAGAAAGATGTTCAAATTTCAATTAACACATTTTTAGCAGGAATCCCTTTCAAATTATTCTGAATCAAGCTATAAGGGAGTATTCTTGTCTAGAAATTTGATCAATTCAATTTTTTTTTTGTTTGCATATTTTCAAAGTTTAGACCTTTAAGGATAAGCTTTTAAGAGGATTTTCGGAAATTCGGATTATTTAGTTACAGTTATTTTTGTGACTCGCCAACTAAACCAACGAACGCGATCAACAACGAATTAACCGCTCCGAGCTACGAGCTTTTCAAGCTTCGAAAGAATTTCGAACTGCTCGTATGGCTGAAAGTGCTCCCGAAAATCTCGCTTTTGAAGTTGAAGAAGGAACATTGCATGAGACGGGGATCTCTGATTAAAAAAATCGAAGTATAACATACCATTAAACGACTCAGACTGCCCGAAACGAGACTCCAAGTTTTAAATGCGTTTTTCTCGAAACTACTTTTTTCGATACGTTTGACATGATATCTCTAGTTGTAATTAACCGATTTACATGAAATTTTGCACAAAACCTCTTAACACTATTAGAATTGGTATGATGTAGGGATTTTCGAAAAACAATTTCTACTATTTATAAAAAATACTCAAAATTGAAAAAATGAGGCAAAAAAAAAACGACTTTTTTTCTACTTGGACGCCATTTTGCGAATAAAAAAAGTTTTTTTCAAAACGCCTACGTCAGACTAATTTGACATTCTCTTTTTTACAGAATTCACCAAAAATGTATGTTTCAGACCACCAGGAAGGTTGGAATCATGTCAACCATGAGACAAGTTTTTTTTTGAGTCTTCACTTCGCCGGCCTGTATCTACATCAATTTTTATTTTTTTTTGATTTTTTAAATACATTTTTATACTTTCAAAATGTTAATAAAAAACTGATAAAAAAATAGTAAAAATGTTAACGGTTTTTTTTATTGCGTCCGTAAAATCACCTCAAAATCGTGCCTCTAGACCAGAATATTGCCTTAATCCACTAACTAATTTTTACATTTGAATTGAATACTATTATGATTTATTAGTAGAATACGATATTCCTAGGATCGATATTAAGTAGAATACTGTAACATGTGAAATAAAACCCCGGGACCACTGATTGAAAAATGCACGAAAAGTATCATTTATTCGAAAATTTACATTGCAACAGAACAATAGGAAAAATGCTTTCAAAGGACCCAGCAATACAATGCAAACAAGCACGCACAAATCAAATAGTTTCGCGTACGAGTAGCATTTTTTATCAATACTACTGGAGAACACCAGTGAAGCAATCAGTTGAACAGCGAAAGCTGTGTTTGGCAGCTCATCTACTGAGTCGCGTAGTTTGACTACAGTGTGAAAAGTGAAAATTAGTCAAATGAAGTGAAATATAGTAAATTTTGACGATAAAGTCGAGTGTTTAAAATAGACAAATCAATTATATTGATAAGCTTAATAAACTCCCTACAAACTTAAATGCATATGCTTGGATCACACTATATTTATCCAATAAATTTATTTATTTGGGCGATAGCACTGTTAAAAACATTAATAGCATTCCTCAGGTTGATGTCCTTAGCTCCTTGTTATTAAATATATACACTATATACTGTAATCCGGTTCAACTATTCTTCAGTATGTTTATGACTTTTTAATATTCACTACAGTTAATGGTACGGTTTCGGCATTTTAGGCATTGCAAAGTATCCTTAATGATTTTGCTAGGAATTGTTCGAAATTAAAGCTTCAGGTCAATCTTTCCCTAATAACTACATAATTCCTCCTTACATAGTCTCACTGAACGCATCAGGCCACAGTCAGTTAGATACTAAGGCAAGATAATCTCTCGCAATAACATAAGTAAAGCAGATATGGATCGCACAACCGGTAATACTACTAACTCTTCTAGCATCTTCAAAATCCTTACTTGTAAAAAAGTGGTATACACAACCAAAAAAACTTAACAATTTATAAATTACTTATTAATTCTGAATTAGAAAATCATATCACAGCTAATATAAGTGGTCTAGGTTATAATTTCAAGAAAATAGATTCTGCCAAAGCCTCATTTTTGAAAATATGTTTAGATTTATCTCACGACTCCTCCAGTGTCATAGGATTTACCATGGCGAATAGGATGCCAACTAGGTACTGAGCCTTGTGGTTCTCAGCCAGGGTAGTCCTAAAATTGAAAAAGGATCACCTCCGTCTGTATCAATTAGTGATAAATGCTTCCTCCAATTCCAGTTATGAATTTACCATCCTAAAATAGAACCACATAATAAATCTATTTGGTGAGGACTTCTACGAGGAAATCATTTAGATCGTTCTGTGAGCGACTATAAAGTACACGATAGACGTCGAGCCTTCAAGGTCCTAAACAAGGGCCAATCAGCTAAGCTGGACTCTCTAAAAGGCTCGGATGATGATTTTATTAAATCCAACAAGAAGTATCTACAGACTTTAATGGGGACTTCCAGGCGCTCCGATGATTGAAATGCAGAAAGCATCTGCGCTTCTGACCAAAACCCTTGCTCGGCGCAGCGTCAGGAAATGCTGGTACACACCTAGATATGTGGTCACCAGTGAAAGGGTCAGAGATGCAATCATGTCCTCTGTTCAAATCGCCGGGCCTGGATGGCAGCTATTCGGTTATGTTAAGGGAGGGAATTGATCACCTGGAGGCAGACTTAAGAGAAATATTTTGGGCATGACTAGCCCTGTGATATGTTCCGTTACTTTGGCGACAGATTAAAGTAGTCTTTATGCATAAACCGGAGAGAGATAGCTATTCAGACTCAAGGAACATTAGACCGACCAGCTAAACTTCGTTTATGCTGAAATGTCTGGAGTTACTTGTTGAATTACACATACGCACTAGGGCGCTTAAGTCTAAATGATGAGCAACATGTGTACCAGCGAGGAAAATCATGCAAATCTGTGGTTTCCAGAGATGAGGGTGCGATCTTAAATGGTGAGTATACGATGGGGTATTTGTGCCCATTGAAGAGGTCTTTGACTGCGCGCCTTTTGTCGATCTATGTGAGGCTACGAAATCTCATGGAATGCACGACGCCTTAGTTAAGTGGATACATGATTGTTGCTGTTGGAAGCTGGATCCGACTGAGAACGTGCTTCAGAACGAAGACGAATAATGGATACCCTCAAGAGGGTGTCCTATCACTGCTCCTGTGGAGTATGCTTTGTTGACTCCCTGCTAAACGAACTGAAACAAGAACGGCTGCACACGCAGGCTTATGCTGATGACGTGGCCACACTAGCAGTCAGTAAGAATCTGAATGTGGTATGCAGAAATACACAACGCGCATTAGATCTAACTGACAATTGGTGCTCGAGGCACGACCTAACAGTGATTCCTGTTAAAACGAAACTTGTCTTGTTTACCAGGAAAAGAAAACTGGAAGGACTAGTGCTTCCTAATATCAAAGGTGTAACTCTTCAAATTTCAGATGAAGTCAAATATCTAATGCCGGGTTTCCACCAAAGAGACAAAACAAGAAACACGGACAAAAAAGGTGTTTTGTTTACTAAAACAGTTCTCAGAGACAAAAATGCTCGCGAAACTGTTCAGTTTTTACAAAACATTCGTGTTTTTGTTCAGAAAAACATGTTTTGTCCGTGTTTTTTGTTTTGTCTCTTTGGTGGAAACCCGGCATAAGAGTAAATTAGGACAAACAACATCTCTAGAATAATCATGTGAAGGTAAAGCTTACTCGTGCTTTAAATGCTTTCGAGCAGTGCAAGAGAGCTTTTGCCACCAGATGGGGGCTAAACTTTCATGTAGTTATGTGGACTACATAACGATCATAAGACCGATGATCACGTACGCATTCGTGGTGTTGTGTGGAACTATTGTATGCTCGCAAGAAGATAGCCTCCGTGCAAAGGAATGTGTGGCTGGCTATCTGTGGTGCCATGAGTATTACTCCGGGTATAGCCCTTGAAGCGCCCCTCAATTTGTCTCTTCTCGAAATTCAAATTCAAAGTGTGGCGATAAGCTCTGCCCATAGACTACCTCAACTTGGCCTTTGGGTAGGAAACAGCGATATGGATTCGATGCGTGATATCGCCCCGATCGTCGCGATGCCTTCGGATGCTTGAGTGCCTTACCTCGATTTCGGGTGTAGATACGAAGTAATCTTCCTGAGCAGAAGTGGCTGCGAGGATCCAGATGTCTGTACGCGGGGATACCCCGAGATCTTTTTCATGGATGGCTCGAAGAAAGATTGATCTGAAGCTGGTGTCTATGTGCATTCATTGAAGGACAGGTGGGTTTCTTTTCTCGGGTGCATGTTTTTGTTTTTCAAGCAGAAATAATCACTATCTTGACAGCTGCCCGTTGGGAGATTGAAGAAAAGTGCAGGGGAAAACGTATCGATATTTGCAGTGAGTCTGCCGCTACGGAGACCCCTAACTACTTCGGAAATTGATCAAGAGTGCAGGGCATGATTGAATTCTGACCGTTTTAATAGAGTGCATCTGCTCTGGGTACCGGGGCACTGTGGTTTTGAGTGAAATGAAATTGCTGACGCCATTGCGAAGCAAGATTCGAGACTTCCACTACAGGGCCCTGAGCTCACCTTGGGTGTGCCCACCGCATCTGACATGCCATTCTTCGGAAGTGGGTAGTTGATGAGGACAAAGATAAATAGATGACTTCTGATGTGACCAGGCACACGAAGGTCTTAAGCAGCGACCAAAGGAGAAATGTGATAGTAGCGACGAGATCGATTCAGACCGATTTCGTTGCTCAAGGTTCACTTTGCTCCGACTTGGCTGCACCTTTAGAGACCTAGCTGTAATTAATCGCAGCAAATACCACTCTAAAGCGCTTGGCATACATAAATTTTTGAACGCCGTGAATTTGTAATGCATAAAATATTATTGTCTCGGCCACACAGGATGCGATGCGCCAACGACATACTTTCTCGGCCGTCGTAGTTACCGCCAGAGTTGTACAAAATTACAAAATTGGTCGGGAGTTGAGGACGTCGTCGTATTCGAATATGTGAGAAAACTGAGCACCTGATAGAACAAAAATTAGTGTATGAAACTTCGTATAAGTGCATAGTTAATGTTTTCGCCTTGTGTACGGCATAGCCAAATGACTGAACAACTGTGTATCACTGCCCGTGACGCCCATAACGCCCGATCGCGTTCTGTGTGCCCAGCGCTTTACTCTCAGAGCCCACCTTGCGACTGCAAGATTCTTACTAAACAAGAGCAAGAAAGCTTCCAGAGCCATGCCAGGCATACAGATTGGACACAAGTGCTAGGAGAACAGATTTACCGAATAGATGTTGCACGAGATGATCTCTGTCCATCCTACCTAGAAGATGCTGACTCTACGGAGGATTTCTTTTCGTTCAGAAACCTGCGAAACTATGATAGGCTGGGGGTAGGAATACAATGGGACTTTTGGCCTGAGTGCTTAGAGGTGCCAGGCGCCTCTCTCCTAACCTATACAATATATAAATAAATATCGATATCTGGCAAGAAATTAAATTTGATATGAATGGTAGTTGAATTGATAGCATTGTTTCTGAAAACTATAAAAAAAGATATTTGTTTCTATTTTAACACGATCTGTCAATTTTATAAATGCATCTTGCATTTTTCAAGTTCTAATCATACTATTATGTGGCCGCTCTTATAGGTTTGAGATTATAAATCTTTCTCCAGTGCATTTCCCTTTATAATTTTATTACAAACGAAAGCAACAGTAGCAGCAAAAGCTTTACCAAATGCAAAAATAAGAGTTATCTGTTGGGAAAGTTTACATAAGTCGTAGGAATGGGCGTATTTTCTTCTGTATTTATGACTCGAGCCCACTAAAGATTTCAATGCCCACCATACATATTTTACGTGATAACTTTAAGAGCATTATGGCTTCAGCATCGTCCTCAACTCCGAAATACCTTGTATGTATTTTAAAGTTTTTGACATCTAACGGGCTCAATTAAACTCAATTATATACAAAAGTCAAGAGGACTCTATGCTACTTTTGGATGGTATTTAAATCGAACAATATTGGATTTCCCTGTACCGCTTAAACATATAACATACCTGTCGATCATCACAGCATACTGCAGTTTCGTTCAACAAAAACGGACATCTTACGCTGAGAAGGCTCTTAACTTTTTCGGATATAGCTTTGGGTGCGCCGTCATACGGGCAGTATTGATGAGTGTTCGCGTAATTTGTGTTGCATACTCCATACCAAACGCAATGTCCTTCGGCCTGGAAAATAGCAGCTTTGTGTCATCAATTTCCACATAAAACAAAAATACTATTTTAAAATGTTGATTGAAATATACAGATTTACATTATAGTATTCAAAACACTTTATTCAATGTTGGTGTTGTGCTCACTTTCAATTAATGTTGATATATATTCGGAGCAGTTGTTTCAAGTAAAGTGGAATTCTTCTAGTAGAATATTTATAAGGAAAAGCACACAGAATACTTGAACTTGATTGATGTAAGACTACTTAAAAGCTACACTTCCCTAAATTGAGACTACATACAATTCTATAGGTCTAGTGTGTCTTGCAGGCGACCGGGTTAGAAAGCGTAGGAAGCTGATCAGAACAGTACAAATCTTCGTGGTCGTCATCCAGACTATCAGCTGTTTCATCAACTCTATAATCTGGAATGGACCTCCTATTATAGAGAACATCGGAAACTGCCAAGTGAATGCTATGCACCAAACAAATATGTTGCTCTGCATCAACTAGTCTGCCTACTTTTCGCATTTCGTTTGGCCCATTAGTTACGATGGTAACAATGTCTTTTCTAGAGAAACATCAAATTCAGCATGACGCTTTTTTAATATATTTAGGCAGTTTGCAGCTGTCATTGACATCCTTACTCGCACCAAACTCCAGTAAGAATTTACTGAGTGGATGTTAATATTTATAAAACGCTTATCTGAAGTCGAAGTCCATTCATAAAATGTCAAACTGAACCGTTCACCTGAGATTCTAGCCTGTCTTATCTAACTTTTTATTATTTCCTTTATCCTGCTTGCATAGCCCACAACATTGGGTTTGATTGTTGTTGAGGAAATCTGTGCACGCATTCACTAGTATTAATTTCCTCATATCATGCGAAGTAACGAATACACTAAATGCGAAACAGTCCATATTTATTTATTTACAAGCCCCTTCGTATTCTCTTGTTAACTGCTGCATCGGTTTGTTTTGCTCTATTCTTTACGCATCTTGATGTGAGCCTGCATGTCAATTGCTTTCTCATGCATATGGATTCTATTTGCACTTTTCGAGTCCTGTAGTAATTTGATTGCCGATTATGCTTGACTCCCGGCCTATTTCCGGTCGCGAAAATCCCGGGATTAGAAACCATCAATCCCGGGATTTTCGGGATCAGAAATGGGTCGGGATCCCGGGATTGGATTCTCTAGTTGTAAGCATTGCTGTAAGCCACCGTATATCTAGTGACATAAGATTATCTTGTACGATGCACAGTGAAACAAGAACAAACCACTCAAATCTGTAGCTAAACCCTTTGTTTTCATGATTATTTTTCAGAACATCCTTACTTTTTTGCAAATGCAGTATGTATTTCTCGGACTTTACCTTTATTGATTCAATCTCAAAAATAGCTACCAAAAATTTGTATCTAGTTGTGTACGAATAACCCAGTGACTCACTGCCTGCATTTACTAATTTTATGCGAATTACGATTACTTTATAGTGAAAAACACGATTGCTATAGAGTACTGTTGCAGCATTGTAAGTTTCAACTAATGTAGTTATCAAGGGAAGAAAGAAGATACTTTGAGTATTATTTAAAACATTTAACATATCAAGGTGATAATAAAAACTATTGCTTTGAGACTTACTTGAACACCTATCAACAAAATGCCCAGAATGATGAATTTGCTGATCCAAACTCGAAGAGACACCAACATATTTATCAACATAAAACTGTACGCGGCCCAGTAAATGATTTTAAGGATGCACTTTATTACTTAGAATTTCCACCATTACCCTACTCCTAGTCAACAAAGTTAGTAATCTCTATCTAAAATTTTTTCAGGTGGTATATTCGCAATATGATTACAGATCACGTACTTTTGACTATGTATGAAACTATGATTCAATTTGTCAAATTTTTATTTGTAGCAGCCACTGAGATAGTAGAAATGGAGCAGACATGCCCATAAGATAATATTTTGAAGGAGATGGTAGTAAATTTTCGTCTCTCCACTGTCAAATCCAAGCATTACCCCACCAATTTGACAATAGGTCTGTTTGTGTATTTTGTCACTGAATTTAACTGAATTTTCCTGAATTATTTATTTATTTATTTCACCAAACAAGGTATGCAATTACTTATAAATAAATAAACATAAATAGATTCATGATAAGTACGAAAACGCTCTCATTGCATTTCCTGAAAATTGACAAACAAAAGTGTCAGCTGTCGGTTTTGGGAAAACAATAGTGATTATAAAGTCATCCTAAGCGGTGATAAATTATCGCCACGAAAATATTCGTCCTTCATAGCAAAATTACGCCAAAAACCGTTTGACAGTTTTCAGTATTTTTCCGTAGCTCAGACCCTACTGAAATTTTCGGGTAAACTGGACTTGATGCCCCACACCCGGGAAATCCTACCACCAGAGGGCGAAAAGGTGGTAGAAGGGCTGAAAAAATGAAGAAAAACAGACAAAATTATACATAAAAATAAAAAAGAAGATAAAACAATTAAGAAAAAGAAAAAAAGAAAGAAAAGAAGCCCCAAAAGCAAGCGCACAACCATAAAAACACAAACATATTAGCCCGACATCTATCGGCAAATTCATGTAACAGCTGTGTGGGGCATCAACTCCAGTTTTACCCTTTCCACCATTAGCCCCTTCAATGCTCTCGCGCACAAAGCATGTTAAAAATGTCTAGAACTCATTGTCAAATTGGAGGGGAACTACTTGGATTTGACCCGATTTGAAAATGAGTAGCTAAAAAATTACTACCATCCCCTTCAATGTAAATCTTATGGGCATGTCCACTCCATTTCTACTACCTCACTGGTCAAATCCAAGTAGTTCCCCTCCAATTTGACAATGAACGGAATTGCTGCTTTAACATGCTTTGTGCGCGAGAGAATCGAAGGGGCTAATTGTGGAAAGTTATACCGTCGATGTCATCTCCACATCATCAATTGCATCAATGCCTTGTAGAAGTACGGGCCGTCATGCTACGTAATCTTTATAGGTTTGACGTCATTTTTCCTGGTTATTTTGACATTTCCACCAGGCCATGCCGATATACACGGAGATTTCACGTGCAGATTTTTAGCTAAAATATAAATAAAACGTTATTTTTTTGTGCGTGGCTGCGTTGTAATAATGATATTTAGTCATAATTTTTAACATTTTGTATCAACCAATTGTATCGAGAGTAAGTCGACACGAAACATCACATAACCTAACAACTGATAAAAATTTCGTTGCGAATTTTTCCAATTATACCGCACGCACCGCATTAATTTTTGTTTTAGCTGCTCACTAGCGCCGTTCCGGAGATCTCACTTTATTTTAATTTCAATCACATTAACACAACCCGTATAACTTACATTTTCCCGCGGACGTTCTATAAGACTGCGTGTTTTTCGCGACACTTTGCTCTGTCACCATGACGTCACCATTCTCTATGACGGCCTGAACTTCTAGAAGGTATCATATGATATCATCAATACATTTCAAATGTTAAGGGCTACTCCATTGTCTACTACCTTTTTGGAAGTGGTTCCGGACCGAATCCCCAAATTTCTGATCCAACTCTTTTGTATCTTTGGTCATATATGTCAGTTGAATTCCTTTTGGTAGATTAGTAATGTTGTGGCGGTGTTGTTTATCGGGTTTGGAATGCTGTAGTTAAGGATTAGGTGTGGTGGGAGTGTGATATTGACAAGTGATGACATGTGAACTAGGTAAACAATTTTTCGGAACACAGTGAAATTGTTAAAAGTGGCAAAGTGAAAAAGTGAAATAATTCAGTTGCTTTTAATATGGTTTGCTATCAATTTTGGAAATCGGTGCCAAATCTTTCCTCTTAATGTATGGAGAAGGTGCTACAATGTCGAGGCGAAAGCAGTTAAACCCGAAACCTTTGCTCATAAGTATGTAATGAAATTTTCTTTCTTACATATTAAAGTTACTGTTAAAATTTCAAATTCTTGTCGTAGTTGTTCCTCATGTAAATGTGCTTGCATATAATACAGAAGTCCCAATATTTTGCATGTATCTCATATTGAATGTCACAAATGCCATATTACACGAGTACTGTGTTCTTATTAGACACTAGAGTTGTTGAGTCGTGAGTTCATATTTTGCACCAAAAATGTTTGCTACATTTAGGACGCCTAGTTGGCTCTCTTTGTACAATGCTGCGAATATATTCATTTCTACCATAAGTTCCTGCAAGACTTCCGAATCGAGCGAATTTTACCATATTTATATGCCTTACATGATTTTCCATCCTAATTTTTTGAGATAACAAGCAAGTTTGGATTCATGTGACGGCGATACCCAAACAATTGAAATTTAGCATTTATATGCTGATTTTACCTATGGTGTGTCATATGGGTGTTTCTTTCACTTGCTGCATGACACTACTTTCAATACGGGCTGGATTCAGGCTACTTTATCATCAAATGGTACGTAATGCAGCCGGTTCAGTAAGGGCAATACTCCTCGATAGCGAATGCTATTGCACATATGCAGGCAATTTTATTGTTAATAAAATGTATGTGTGTGTAAATCGTTAAATTGGTTGTGGAAAAAATGAAAAGGCTTGAATCCTTCAACTAAATTACCGCAAATCTGCAAAAAATTCGAACATATTTTCGGAATACTAATTCCATTATGACAACGAGAACGGCACGAAGCACACTTCCCGCATAGTTTAAGAATAGCTATTGTACAGTGCTTCCATGTAACTGAAAACTTCACCGCATCCCTCAGATTTTACCTGATCGAGATCTTGCGGAGAAAAGTGAAGAGCCACTTGATAAATAGTAACCGATCTAACTAAAATAATCTAAAAAACTCAAAACTCAAGATATACCAAGTTTTGGTAAATAATCCCCAAGTTTTCACTAAAATATAGTCTAATTAATATCCCGTCTTCTGCAAGCTGTTATAGATGCTTAAAGTTTTCACATCATATATAATTGGATGCACATGATTCTGGTTTATTTATTTCTGGTTTCTATAAATAGAAGAATTTTTCATCAAATATATCGCTTTCTTATAAATTACAAGAAAATGTATTTTACTTCTGAGTGTGCTCTCAACTTTGCGAGTAACTGTGTAAATATGTATATGTATATGTATATATATATATATATATATATATATATATATATATATATATATATATATATATATATATATAAACATATATATATATATATATATATATATATAAACATATATATATATATATATATATATATATATATATATATATATATAAACATATATATATATATATATATATATATATATATATATATATATATATATATATATATATATATATATATATATATATACATATATGTGTTATGTTTTCAATGTCGTTTTTCCCAGAAAATCTCTTTAAAATATGCCTTTTCAGTTTTATATTTTTATAGGCCATATTGTTGGCTACAAAAGTTGCATACATGTTTATGACTTAGATTTTACCATTTCGCAAGTAGTAAGCGAAAATACATATCGCTTAAAAAGTAAATATGCCGTTAAGTGGCCCTCGTTGTTAAGAAAAGTTTAAATTGTTATTTGTACTTAAGTATTTTTACTGCCCATTAATTACTTTTTAAACTATCAGTAAAATCAACTAAATTAAAATTTGTTTCAACATAACTGAAGCACCTACCCGTATGTTAAAGGTAAAATTGGGTACAGTTCTTCGCCTTTATTAATGGAATACGTAAAATAATTAAGACCCTATGAAAACAGAACCACTTTCAAATTTTTGTCAGTTTCAGTACATTACTCGAACTACAAGATATTACCAAAAATTTCAAAAATAAATTTAAAATGTTTCACTACACTAATGACAAATATGCAGACATTATGTACGTATATGGAGAGTGCCGGGGAGGTTCACAAGCGGCATAATCTTTGTATCAATCTGTTCCAATCAATCTAAATCCTTTTGGTCCTACATCCGTTCCCTTAAATCCAATTCTTCAGTTCCTGATTCTATGTCTCTTGATGATGTTTCTGCTTCTACTCCTCAGGCTATTTGTGATTTGTTTGCTGCCTTTTTTTCCTCCTCCTTTAAAAAAAACCCACTAAATACCTCTATAGCTCCCACTGTCTCTCGTACCTCTCCTGCATTACCTATGTTTAGTACCAATCCTTTGGAAGTTGAAATCCTTTTGCATACCTTAAATTCGAATGCCAGTTCCGGTCCTGATGGTATTCCTAATATCCTTGTCAAATCCCTCTCATCCTCGCTCTGTGTTCCTTTAGCTATCCTTTTCAACATTACCCTTACATCTGGTGTATTCCCTTCTTTATGGAAATCTGCCAATATTTTCCCAATCTTCAAATGTGGTGATCCTTCCGTTGTTTCCAACTATCGTCCTATATCCCTCCTCTGCTGTTTCAGTAAAATCCTTGAACGTCTTGTCTACAATAGAATTTATCCTTCCCTACAGCCCTTACTTGCTCCTGAGCAGCATGGTTTCTTCAAGGGTCGCTCTACATCGACCAATCTTATGGAGTTCACTAATTTTGTAGCCTCTGCCTTCGATTGTCAACATCAAGTTGATGTAATCTACACAGACTTTTCGAAGGCTTTTGATTCTGTGAACCATAACCTGCTGCTCCTTAAACTTAATGGTTTTGGTGTTTTTGGTCCCCTCTTCTCCTGGTTTTCCTCTTATCTTCATAGTCGTCCCTGCAGAGTTACTTTTAATGGTTCCATTTCTTCTCCTATTTTTCCCACATCCGGAGTTCCTCAAGGTTCTATTCTTGGCCCCTTACTTTTTATCTTGTTTGTCAATGACCTTCCTTCTGTAATCAATTCTCCTTGTCTTTTATATGCGGATGACTTAAAATTATACAGAGCAATCAGGTCCGCGAACGATTTTCACCAGTTGCAAGCTGATTTGTTTGCTCTTGATCTCTGGTGTCAAGACAACTTTTTGCCTCTGAACATTTCGAAGTGCCACCAGATGTCTTTCGCATATAAAAATACTCCACATGTGTTCTCTTATTCGTTGTCTGGTATTTCCCTGTCAGTTGTCCAGCATTTTAGAGACCTGGGTGTGGTGTTTGATTCGAAATTAAGATTTGATATTCACGTTATGAATATGACGTCCAGGGCCTCTAGGATTGCTGGATTTGTTTTGCGTTCTTCCTATATGTTTACCAACATTTCCTCCTGTATTCATTTATATGTCTCCTTAGTACGCAGTATTCTGGAATATGCGTGCCAAATCTGGTCTCCGCGCTTTCAGTACTTATCTGATGCTATTGAATCTATTCAGCGCAGGTTCACTCGCTCACTTCTTTTTAAATTTAATATCCCCTATTGTCCCTACTCCTCTCGTCTTTCCCTCCTTCGTTTGTCCTCGTTGCAATCACGGAGGTTGTTCCTCGATGAGTGTTTCCTCTTCAAACTTTGCCAAGGCATCTTCTTGACTGATCTCGGTTCACAGATAACCAGACGTGTATCCTGCCGTCCAAGTCGTTCTTCTGAAGTTTTCTCTGTTCCTTTTGCACGTACGGAAGTCTACTTCCATTCGCCTTTGCTGCGCCTACCCAGAACGCACAACGCCCTTAAGCTTGGTCCTCTCCCTCAATCTTTTTTACAATTCAAGCATGTATTAAAAATGTTACCTTGAATTGCTACTTACCTTAGTCCTAATTTTAGTTTTAGTTTTCTAATTTTAGTTTTTAGTTTTCTAATTTTTAATTATTTTAGTTACTTCTTTTCCTTTTTCATATTTCTTTTTTTTTGTTATTTTTGCTTTCTTGTTGCTGTAATTGGAATTATATCTGTAGCGCAAGGGATTAATAAATAAATAAATAAATAAATAAATAAGATATCCCCATCGACGGATTTCTGAACGAAGAGTGTTTCAACAACTATACACAAGGATTCGGGAAACTGGCAGCGTTAGGACGAGCCAAGTAAACGCAAATCCTGCGCCTGCAATCGCTGAACGGACCGATGAAAAAATACTGCTTGCAATGGAAACTGACCCATCAGTCAATATTCGACGATTGGCGTTGCAGTTTAACGTGTCTACGTGGAAAGTTTGGAGTATTTTAAAAGCAGCCCGTTTACATCCTCACCATCACACACCAGTGCAGGAGCTGCTACCGATCGATTTGCCCAAAAGGATGGAATTCTGCAATTGGCTCCTTGAGAAACAATTAGACAACGAACATTTTTTGAACACCATTCTCTGGGCGGATGAGTCCTTATTTACCAGCGACGGTCTCACAAACTTTGACAATTTACATACGTGGGCTGAGAGCAATCCACACGAGAGAGAACTGCATCGTTTCAGTATAGGTTCAGCGTAAATTTATGGGCAGGAGTGATTGGTAACGATTTAATTGGACCTATTAGGCTCCCGCCTACTTTAAATAGTACCAATTACTTACATTTTTTAAGACATGATCTGCAGGACTTATTAGAGGATATTCCGCTGCAACGATTGGCTTCCATGTTTTACCAACACGATGGTGCTCCAGCTCACTATGGCCGACCAGTCAGAGATTGGTTGAATTCCAAGTATACCAATCGCTGGATCGGTAGAAATGGACCAATACACTGGCCTGCGAGATCTCCTGATCTAACAATTATGGATTTTTTGTATGGGGATAGATGAAGGCCCTTGTCTACACAACGGAAGTATCAACACTGGAAGACCTAAATACCAGGATCGATGCGGCTGCAACAGAAGTGAGGCAGCAGCTGATAAGTATGAATATGAAAAAAACGCTTGCGAAACGAGCTCTAGCGTGTCTTTAAAATGAAGGTGGCCATTTTGAACATTTACTGTAGCGAAAACATTTTGAAATACAGCATAAAAACCTTTAATAAATTCCTTCAGCTCAAGCTAAGAGTGTAGATCGAAAACGAGCGCCACTTTATGGCATATTCAGTTTTTATGCGATATGTGATTTCGCTTACTACTTGCAAAATGGTAAAACCTAAGTCATAAACATGTATGCAACTTTTGTAGCCAATTATAAGGACTATAAAAATATAAAATTAAAATGGCATATTCTAATGAGATTTTCTGAGAAAAACGACATTGAACACAGAATTTTCGGGGTAGAAGTGCCAAAATTTGTGTTTTGAAGTAAATATCTCCAAATCGATAACAGTTACAATTTAGGACGTTACATCAAATTAAAGGTAATTTGATTTCATAAAAAAACAAGCCATAAAACTTTGCGTGATGATTATTAGTTTTCAAGATATAACGATTTAAGTGAGTCAGGCTACAGGTCCGAAAAACTTTTCTTGACCACCATGTAACTCAGCTGATTTTGAGAGCCGGACCACCCTGTACAACGACTTTTTGCTCAAAATATATCAAGGAATGCCTCCTTACAAAAGTGTCCACCGAGTACCAAACACCCTGTATATATACAGTGGCAGACAAAAATATACGGCAGCACCTTATATTGAGGTTTAGCTTTAATTAAAAATCCATTGATGCGCATTTGTTCAGTAACATAAATATAGTAATAAACAAACAAAAATATAAATTCGTAAATACATAAAAAATTGAATGGACAAAAGTTTACGGCAGTCAGTGCTGTCTGACCTATACACAAAAAATTTCCAACTAAAATCTCCGCGTATACTTTCAAAGAGGTTTTTATGTTATGGAGATCTTTGGTTTTGTAGGATGAAAATTTTCACGAGGTCTCCTGGTGAATTCCTTAAACAGTACGTGTGATGGCCAGAAGTCTTTGTGAATCAGAAGATCAGTGCCAGCAGCTACCGTTATTTCGAACGATGCGATTTCCTGATTCTGCAGGTTATCTGGTGTTTGCTACTTACAGAAAAGCAGGGGCGGTGAGACGTACTGCTGACGTATTGTATGCAAAACGCAAGACAACCACATATAAAGGTGGCGCAGCAATAAATAGGCGCGGTAGAGTACGATCAGGCTGACGAGGCTGAGGAAGTCCTATTGAAGATCCAGGTTGAACTGCAGTTGGTGCATGCTCCGATAGCAACGAGTCGGAGGATGAACCAATAAAACAGCATTTGCAATATGTTGCTGTATGTGCATCTATTATTAGAGCCTAGTTTGCAAGAACCCTAAGCTTTTATTCAACACGAAAACCGCTATCAAAATTGTCATTTTCGACTGATTGTTCCTTTCGAATGTTCATCAATATCCTTGATCCTTTCATCTGTGTACCAAATTCACATCTTCGCCCTGACTATTTTCGCAGCCTGGTTGAGTTTTATCAGTACAATAAAACAAAAACATATACATTTAACTTTATTATCGCACCCACATACTATTAAGCTGGTCTTCCAGTATGTATTTCGCTTCTGCTGATCCGGGCTTCAAAAGACAATTTGAAACTTAGACCATAATCTTGGTTCACCATCATAAAATGACAAAAGTGAATGCCACGCAAACTCGTGCAAAGCTGCGGATGTTTGTAGATCTCATCTTTTTCTCGAAAATGCAAAATACCAAATCGTTAAGTTTTATCTATGAAACAACTAATTAGTAGAAGTACAGCATTAATTGTTTAAATGAAATCTTATTTCAAAAATATGACATACATAAGTCGTATGTATCACAAATTACTCCCCAATAGTAGCTCGCTACTATGTTTCATTCGATTATTGTCAAGCCCAGTGTTAAAAACGACGATTCCACATCTAGCGCTCATCGCATAGCCAGCGGCAAAAAGTACCACGAGGTGATTTACTAACGAACCTTCAAGTGTGCATTTTCACTATTGTATGCATTCAGTGTATTATACCTTTTTAATATGTGCGCTGTAGAAGCGATATGCCTACGAATTATAATGGAAATAGAGACTAAAAGACTGGGCCTCGGATAAAGTGTTCACGAAACCAAAAATTATGCATATAGGGTTGTCCAATCAGACACCACATATGCTATGATACACATGTGCTTTTTTAATGAACTTCTTCAGTTGCATCAACGAAAATGTATTCATTCAAAGACTGGCTTTTGGTTGGCTCTCATTTAGTGCGTTCAGTTTGTAAACTCACAACCCTGACCAACACATTGTCCAGTCCAGTAACTTACGCCAGACACAAGATAAGTCCAATAGATTAGCTAAGAACAGCTCAGAAGATAAGAATTTTTCAATGTATCACGAAACAACAACAAACCATATCTGCATGTTTGAATGTGATTTCACGTTGTGTTTTTTTTATTGTTAAACTTCTTTCTCTTGAGCCTCTTCGACAGAAATGTTCGTTGCGAATTATACGAAGTAGTGTTGCGGTTAATAGAATGGTTGTATTCGAATCAAACAATGCAATTTGTTGTTTTGAGCAAAGTTATTAATTTCGTATTATGTGTATTCGATATTCGATCAGTTTGAAACTCTGTTCCTATAACACATTTTTTAATTGGCTTTAAGTTCTATGTCCAACTAAAAGTTTTCCAGGTAGTTTATTTTCTGTTAGTAACCAGCATTTTATACGTTTCTTTTAAAAAACAGTCTTATCTACTAAGTCTTGTCTACTCAACAGTCTTATCTACTATACAACAAAGTGCAGCAGATTTGTTTCCTGTGTCAATTCTTTTGTGTGTTAACGCTTCTTATTGAATGGCTAAATTGTGCTGTTTATTGAACTACTGTAAATTGTTTTTTTTTAAATGTAGGTAAATGTAAATGTAAGAAGTAAAAATACAAATACAAAACAACAAAATTATTTATATTTGCATTGACACCA
Organism: Nemotelus nigrinus; assembly: GCA_947369275.1. Lineage (NCBI taxonomy): Eukaryota > Metazoa > Arthropoda > Insecta > Diptera > Stratiomyidae > Nemotelus > Nemotelus nigrinus. Next base: position 38,152,278 of record OX376375.1, read on the forward strand.
CAATCATAAAATGGTTGGTATTATATCTGTTAAATTCATTCTTATCTTCAAAGAAATTTTAAATATACGATTTCTTATCGCTGAAGTGAAGAGAACGCTTTATCAATTAATTCCTTATGTTGAGTTTAAACAACTTAAAGTTCTATACCTCTAATATATATATATATATATATATATATATATATATATATATATATATATATATATATATCTATATATATATATATATATATATATATATATGTATATATATATATATATATATATATATATATATATATATATATATATATATATTTATTTATATATATATATATAAATGAAAAATATGAAATAAAAAATATTACATTCCTACACCAATAATTTTTATATGAATTCTTAAATTAATTTTTTCACTCTTCTTGCCTGCACAAAGTAAAGTTTGTTTCAAATAGGATTACACGTTGCAATTACTGTATTAAATAAAAAAAAAGTCTAGCGCATCAGAACCGCTAGAAAACTAATTTTCGAAGAAATTATCTTTGAGGGATTGAAAAATGTGTGAAGACGTTATATACTTCTTTGTAGTATCATATCAACCATTTCTTACTCAAAGGAACAAATATCATTTTCTGACAGCATTTCCTGTAACACAAATGATGAAAATGTTCAGTGCTGGCAACATTTGTCCAACACAGCAGCAATAAATCTACCATAACATGCTCGTGCTTAATCAATCTATCCTTTGAATTTCGTTTTCATCCGAGGATTTCATCGAAAGTTTCAGCGATTAAACTATGTCTGGGGTTGCCATCCGAAAAATTTCCAAAACTCGGAAAATTTAAACATCGGTTGCTTATTTAATTGTAAATGCTTTGCTTATGAATAGAAAATGGAAGCATCGGTTGGTGCAATATTAACGAAATTGTCTGGTGCTCGCAATCATGTGCTAGCACCATAGCTGCTTCACGTTGTGTTAAACCCATCCTATAAATATTGTTTCGATTGAATGGCTGCGCTGTAAGTTATAGGAGTGAATATAATTTTAGGGTTACCACCGTCCAAACTTTTTAAATTTTTGAAACGTAAATATTATTTAATTAAACCATTTTTTTCCTTTTGAAGCTAGATTTGTTTTGATATTGACATATATCGATATTTCGAAGGTAATCTGCCCTCTTCTCCAGTGTCTATTGGTCTACTTGGACCAATAGACCCTGAAGAAGAGGGCAGATTACCCTCGAAATATCGATATATGTCAATATCAAAATAAATCTAGCTTCAAAAGGAAAAAATTGGTTTAATTAAAATATTTTTTACAAGCTAGGAAAAAAATTGGTACACAATTAAAACAACGTAAATATTTGTTGTTAATTGTCATTGCAGGATAATTCCCACTTGGAAATTTTATGACAACATCGCTCGATAAAGAAATGTCAATAAATTACGAAATTCA